>BFEA01000136.1:1649532-1676819 GCA_003427395.1 Chara braunii
ACTTTAGGATCTGAAGGGAACTTAGTCTAAGTCTTTTGCATTGACTTATCGACTCCTGTGGATACATTATGAGCACGAAACCCGTCTGTTTTCGCACATAGCAAGTAACCAAAACAATCGCTGTATTCTGTATAATTCTGAGTTACGGAGCGAATCATGGTGACCGTCTCATAAGAAGTGGAACTGACAGTCTTGGTGACACAGCTGCCATTGGCAAATTAAGATATTATTAGGTGGGGATCACGGACCGGGGTCCTTACTTGGAATCCAAAGTACAATTATGGGGGACAGTAATGGAGGAAAAGAACTCGAACTGGGGCCTAAGCATTTGACGAGGATGTCCGACCTTCCTTGGGTTGGTTGTTTGCGAGATTTGCGAATAGATGTGCATCCGGTTAACCCATGGGTACTGTTCACGCCTGACGGCAAAACGCTGCACATTTGGAACTACAAGAATGGGAAACTGGTCACTGTGTGGCGAATGTCGGGGATGGACAAAGCTCGAGAAGCCAAGTTCATTTTTAGGAAGGACTGGATTGTGGCGAGGCATGTCAAAGGCTTTGTCGTGTATGAAATGAAAGCTACGAACTTGACAATGTGTCCGGGTATCATCGCAGAAGCACTCTGCAAAGGGCAAGCCCCAAACTTGCGCATTATCACAAGGCAAGACACAAGTGTGCTGAATAGAGTTGTTGTCCATCCCACCTTGCCGTATCTATTGAGCGGAGGTGCGAGACTCGTCTTGTGGAACTGGGAGCGGAAATGGGACCCGACTATATTCAGAGGACACTCTCTGAATGTATATGATGTGGCATTTAGCCCACAGGATTCACATATCTTCGCGAGCACCTCAAAGGATCGCACAATCAAAATGTGGAGTACGCAAAGTAAGTCGGTTGTCCAAACCCTTCGCGATGAAGACATGGAGAGGGCCCATAAAATTGGGTTTTGCACGGGCCTCCGGAAACTACTTGTGTCCACAACAAACCAATTGGAACCCTTTGCACGGGTCTGGGACTATGAGACCGGCGTATGTATAGCCAAATTGGAAGGATCTGGAATTATCTTAGCCTTCTTCCATCCACATTTACCTTACATCTTTACTGGAGCAAAGGGTGGCGAAATCAAAGTCTGGAGAGAGTCCAACTATGTGCCAGTGTCATCCTATTACCCCAGAACGGGCATGACGCGTGGTTCTATCGTGGCGATAACTCCAGGTAAGAACAATGCGCTCGTTCTTGGGCTTCGAGGACAGTTCCTGGTAGTTGACGTAACGATTACAGGAAAAGGAAGGGATGAGGACGGAGACATCCACATAGTACGAACACCGGGCGCAAACACATCCAATGAGCGAATGGCAACGGACGAATCGGAGTTGCAAAGCCGGCACGACAAGGACATTGTAGAGACTGAGAAGGGACATGGGCAAACCCTGATGGTCCAAATGGAGAGAAAATGGCAGAAATCCCTTGATGATTTGAGAGCAGAGCATCTGAACAAGGAGAAAGTCCAAGCAAAGAGGCTTCGATTGTTGAAGGGTAGGATCCGAAGTGAAAAGGCGCATAGGAATGCGGTGGCAAAGGAACTTAGCAAGTCGAGGTTGAGCAATCAGCAGCTGCAGGGGAGCTTGCAAAAGGAAGTCACCGAGCGCCGGATTGCAGATGAACTGAGGAAGCACTTAGCAAAGAGGGTGCGAGAGCTGGAGGAGGAGAAAGCAATGCTGATGGGGAAATCTAAGAAACTCAGGCTGAAGATTAGGAAACTCCAAATTGTAAAGGGGGCTGAAAACCAGGACGCAACCAGGCTGAAGATAAGGAAACTGCAAAAGGGCGCTGAAAACGAGGACACAACCTGCGAACAGTGGGAAGTGCAGGAGTTCTCCCTTGAACAGCTTGAGGCGGCTACGGACAATTTTGATGAAAAGCGGAAAATTTGTGGTGATGGAGATCAGGACCTATGCACTTACCAAGGTGAGCTGCAGGACGGTACTCCTGTGGTGGTGAGGAAGGGGCGTACTGCAAGTTCGCAGGAGATTGACTCGGGGAAGTTCAAGACAGACTCTGAGGTGGTGGACAGGTTGAAGATGCTGCGGCACCCGCACTTGTTTAACCTCATGGGAATCTGCTATCAGGCAAACAGTCTGGTTTACAAGCACCAAGCCAATGGAAGTGTCAAAGACTGGATCGCAGGTGGCGGGAACTCGGAGATACAAAACAGCAAAGGAGTGATTGTCTTGGGATGGAGTTCTCGCTTCCGAGTCATGGTAGAGGTTGCTCGAGCTCTGTGCTTCTTGCATTCCAATCCGTTGAGATCTGGTGGTCCCATCATCCACCGTGCTATCAAGCCGGCCAACATTCTTCTTGACAACCAATTGGTGGCAAACATAGGCGGCGTTGAACATGCACTGCTTGGCCCACATTGGGAGGAAGGAGTCCAAAGTAGTACCAGGAGTTTCATGATCCTTGACTGTGATTCCCAGTACATGGCCCCAGAAAGTTTCCGCTCCAAAGTTTTCGATGAGAAGACGGATATCTTTGCATTTGGCATAACGATGTTGGAGATGTTGACCGGAAAGTTTTGGGATGCGCTAGAGTTAGTTCAGGATGCAATTGGGAAAGACGATGCAACTTTTCAGCGCGTTCTAGATGGTAGTGCAGGTTGTTGGGATGTTCGCTTAGCTCGAGAAGTGGCAGAATTGGCGTTGAATTGTGCCAGTCTAAACAGGCACAATCGTCCAAGCATGATGGGCAGTCATGGGGCCATTCTACCCATACTAGAGGGTATTGCCAGAAAGGCGAAACTCGAAGAGCAGGCAGGTAAGGCATAAGAAAAGGGACCATGTTTCACTGAATCAGTAGACAGATAATGCATGCACACTGACAGGAAAAGGGACCAATGCATGTTCACTGACTGAATCGGCAGACGATGCATGCCATTGGGAAAACGGACCATGTTCACTTGTTTGTTCCATTGGAGCATCAACGATTGACCATCTAGGGGTGGTATGTAAATACTGTTCCCAATGAGCTTCCATAGCAGCTGAGAGGGTTGTGCTCTGCTAATCCCTACTCCAACCACCAACCCCCCCCCCCCCCCCCCCCCCCCCCCCCCCCCCCCACCCAAAAACCCCCCCCCCCCAGCCACTCCAAGCACATAATGATTGAGCCACTCCATGCACCTACCGACAAAAACACTCCAACACCCCCTCCCCTCCGAAAAAAGGGAAAAAAAACACCCTTTGCTGGCAGGATACGGCTGTTATTCTAGGAGGGCGGGATGTACAGGACAAGCTCTTTTTTTTTCGTCTTTTAGAGGACACCTTGACCTCATCGGCGTCATCGCCCTTGTTCATCCAGCATTCGCCTATAAACATATTCCTTGCTATAACTTTTCTTCAAAAGCTGCAAGCCACAACTGGAGGAGCCATGGAGGGGTGGCGGGGGAGGGGGGGGAAGGGGTTGGGATGGGTTAGAGGTGGGGGGAAGTGGGGGGGAGGCGGCGGGGAAGGGGGGTAAGTTACAGGTAAGTAGAAGGAAATGGCAGGGTGGAGAAAAGAAAGGAGGTTTGGAAAGGGCTTTGGAAATTGGTCGCGCATTAAGCGGTCAGAGGGGTTCATCTGGACAACCGAGTGGCCGATTCCTGTGGGTGACTATCATCTGTCTAGTATCCCACCTCTACAACAACCTGGGCTTCACAGAAGAACGAAAAAAAAAAAAAAAAAAAAAAAGCGGTGCAAGGAATTAGGCCGCTTGGCAATGCTGGTAAAGGCCACGGCCGCCCAAGTGAAGATGGGCCTGCAAAAATTTTGACTTGGCCTGTGAGCAGGCCGATGTGACCAGGAATGGGGCACCCGTAGGTTGGTTGCTGCATGCAGCATCTCCAATCAACCGGTAGGGCCAAACACCTGGTTGGTTGAAGGTGTTGGGGCCCAGCCAAAGATCCTGAGCCCTCACCCAGGCCACTTAACGTTGAGCCCTCTCCCAGCGCACTTAACGTTGAGCCCTTTCAGATTCTGCAAGGGCCCTGGGCAGAGCAACTGCGTTGGGGCCCAGCCAAAGATCCTGAGCCCGCACCCAGGCCACTTAACGTCGAGCCCTCTCCCAGTGCACTTATCGTTGAGCCCTTTCAGATTCTGCAAGGGCCCTGGGCACAGCAACTGGGACTAAGCGCACCCAGTCCAGCCAGGGCGCGTGCAGCCAGCCAGCCAGCACAAAGGGAAGAGCCTAGGCTCATTCTTCAGATTCTGGCTTGCTAGACGCAGCAGCGCTGCTGGATCGCTCACTCGTGCGAAGGATAGCCAGGCCATAGGGAAGAGGGTGCTGGCAGAGCACGTGGGAGCTGCTGTGTAAGGCCGCAGGGCAGCACCAAGCAGCCATAGCCGGGCTGCTGGTACGCCTAGTCGGTGGAGGAAAGCGGTGCTCCTTGGGCATAGGGGCCTGCGAGGGGAAGACAGGGAAAGAGCGGTGTAACAGAGGCACTCACCTGGTGAAGACGAAGCTCGCCGTTCACTCGGAGTCTTCATGCGGAGTGATGCTTTTCAATGCTGAGCTGTTGTAGATAGGAGTCCAGACTGGTATATTTGTATTAAAAAAAAAAAAAAAAAGATAGCAGTCCAGGTCATAGGAACTGTCTGTCCGTAGTCATGGTGCTGATTGCCAACGTAGGAGAGCTACTTTGTTGTTGTTGTTGTTGTTGTTGTTGTTGTTGTTGTTGTTGTTGTTGTTGTTTTGCATTGTTGACATTAGTGATTGGAGGCGAGGATTGGGCTTTCATTATCATGTGACTTCAATGCTTTGCTCGTACTTATTTTTTGGTGTTATCTCGGTTTGTAAAAAAAATGTAAAACTAAAAGTTCTAAACATAAAAAATCAAACAGGCGTTCTCTCGGTTTGCAATATGCTTTCACCTTTTTTTGCCTCCTCTCTTTTTGTTCTTTTTTTTGTTCCAAAGAAAAAGGGATGATCCCCTTAAGCAGCATTGGCTGCGCGGGGAAGGTGTAGGCGATCGAGGGCGGAGTGTGCAGAGAGCTGCGAGTACCGAAATGTTCACAGTGCGCCATTAAATGAGAGAGTGTGCCCTGGGGAAGAGGCACCACGGCGGGCGTCGCGTCGATGCGGATGAACATCTCGGAGGAGAGCCATCCGATACGCGGGCACCCTTTTTTTTTTTTTGGTCGGCCGTTGTTGGGTTTTTTTTTTTTTTTTTTTTTTTTTTGAGAACAGCCCGATCGGATGCTAGGTGTGCTGATAAGAGCAGACACATCTAGCACCGTTGGGGAGGCTCCATCTATTAGTGGGGAGCAGCACCTGCTCGAAACCGGGTCCAGCGTCCCTTTAATACATCGTACAATGTAAAGAATGTTGCTGGCTGTTCCCCGGGGCTGTGGCCACTTCAACTCAGCGTGGGGCTCCGACATCCCATGGGGCTGCTAGTGTCACCCATCCCTTCTTAGGAGCAACCCGTATCTAATGACCCAGCCCTATCGCAGCAGCCCCCATTGTTGAGAAAACGGGTCCAGTGCAAGGGGTCTGAGAAGACTGAAAGGAAGGCTGGAGGAAGGCTGGGAATACATCTTGTAGCAGGTGCTACCTGGGGGAGCCTGTTTTTGAGGGGGCCTCCATATCCACTCAAGAGGATCTAGGGCCAGATCCTGAATCGGTGTGGAAGGTTGGAACACACATTTTTGTCCCTGTTCTTTTATCACCCTCACCCGGTGCACTGATGGTTTATCCATCCACTCAAGGGGGGCTGTACTCCCTTGGAGGGAACCCGATTTAGTAATGGTGAAATGCTCGACCAGAACCGTGTGAGGGGCGACCATGTGGATCTGGCCCACCCGTAGTGGGGTCTCTGCTTCTGCTACCCAATCCCCTTCCTTTAATGTAGGTCCATGTTTTAGAATTCGGTACCATGCCAGTGGGATAATTTCAATCAGGTAGTCCAAGTGTTCTTCTATATGGTGGCAGTACCTTAGGCCCCTCTTCAGTTGGTCTCTAGTTTTCCAATTCTGCTTGTCTTTGTCCCATAGGTCCCCCACCCGGAGTATCCCCCTTTTGACCCAACTCACCAAGGTGGGACGAACTCAGCAATACCCTGCCTGCCGAATCTGTTACCCACCTGTTTCCAAAAAGGGGCTGACGGTAGACTTCTTCCCACCTATCAGCGTGGGCTTTGTTCGGGAGTGGCAGTTTGCGCCACGTTCTTAGCAGGGATGGCCAGAAGGTGTCCAACGTCTGGCCACCATCCTGTCCCTCCCAAAAGCGGTCTTCCAACCACGTCAGAGGGTGGGTTGTTTGCTTGTGCCCCCCTTTTCTTTCTTTCGTTTTTCCGCCTATCGTTTTGTGGCCCCTTTTTCTTTCTTTTGCTTTCCTGTTGTTTTGTGGCCACCTTTTCCCTTTTCGTTTTTTGCGGTTGTGGCCTCATGCCTGCTCGGCCACACACACACGCACACACACACATTAATATTTATATTTTGAAGCTTGCTGGCAACTGTTGTAGTTGGGGTTTGAGCCCACGCACACATTAAATTTTGAAAAAAACAACTGCCCGATGAGATAACCGTTGAGGTAGATTGGGTCCGTGCGTGGTTTTGGGGACCTTTTCTTTAAGTGTATCCCATGCCACGCAGCTGGCACGTCAGGATGTGTTTGTGTGTCCGAACCCTATCCTTGCAGAGTGTGGAAAACCAGTTGAATGGCAGAAATGGAAATAATGTCAAATTGTCGTCCTGATGCATTTTGCTGCCAAAATGGTTTTTAGTTCTTTTTGTAATATTTTTCCTACAAAGATCACAACGAATTTTTTTCCTAGGAAGATCACAACGAAATCTACGGACTCTAAATTTTTCATATTTTTTCTTATATTCTTCTGAGTAGGGTTGTCGGCGGTCAGGTTTGGCCGAACTCCCGAACCCACCGAACGTTCGGTCCCCCTTGGGAATGCCTTCGGTCGTTCAGGCTGAACGCGGACCTAAATAATAATAATAATAATATTTTAAAAAATCCAAAAAATCCAAAAAATCTGAAAAAACAGATATATGTTATGCAGAAAAATAAAATGGACAATATTTACCTCGTCATTGAATCCGAATTCCTTACCAAATGTGAAATAAAAATAAAATACGGAAAACAAATAATGATAAGAGAAATAAAAAAAAGTGAAAACACAGAAAAGAAAATTAAAATTAGTGAGATGGCGAGCACGTTTTCGACACCGCCATCTTTCACGATTGTTCATTTTTTCTTGGGATAGCCAAATGCCCTGAAAATATACAGATGTGTATTTTGCATAATATAAAGTTTATAAAAATGTTTTAAGAAATAATAAAATATTTAAGGCACCAAAATAAAATCAAAACAAAAAGCAAAAAGTGAAGAAGAAAAAAAATTGGGTGACCGAGCACGTTTTGACACCATCATCTTTGGCGATTTTTCTTCTTTTTTTTTGGGGCTTGGCAAAATGCCTTGAACATTTACATGCATGTAGCACATGTCATAGAGAGCTCAAAAAAAAAAAATCAACAAAAGGAAATAATTTTAAAGCCCCAAAATATTTTTTGGCGAGGGCTGAACCCCTTCAGGTTAGGACCCCGAACGGGACCCGGAACGCCCGAACGTTCGAAGTTCAGCCCGGGGGCCCCCGAACGTTCGGCCTGCTAACCATGCTTCTGAAATTAAAAAAATCACGGAAGATGCAATACTTTTTAGTTGGCGGCACATGACATAATAGTGAAAATTGGAAAATGTGTCGAAATATCGCGATGATTATTTCACGGTCGAAATTATTTTTATTATTATTTTTTTTTTTTAATAAAAATATAAAACGAAATAGGTAGGTTTTGCAATTTTTATTTTTTTAATGCATTCTTTTGATCGCAAAACATCGGTGAAATTGCAATACTTTTTCCCTTGGCGGGCTAATGGAAAAGTGGCAAAATTGGTAAATGCGCCAAAACGGCACGGCAATTATTTCACGGTCAGAATAATTTGTTAGATCACAACCTAATCTACAATGTCTCAATTTTTCAAATTGTCGTGTGCATTATTCTGAGTGAGAAAAATCATCAAAGTTGCCACATAAAACTATCTTGTTTGTTGGTTATCGTCGAACTCTCTACTATATCGAAGTCCCTGAGTGTGGGTCAGATTTAGGTCCACGACACAGGCTTATATCCACACCCTGCCCCAAGTCCAGGATTCAGGCCCATGCCCGTTTTTTTTTGTTGACTTTTTGGAAACCTTGATGTCGAGGACTCCCTCAAAAGCAAGGTCATTGTCTTTTAGTCCGTAGTTTTTTTTTCAAATCCCATAGAGTCATCCTTCGAGGTCTATAACAAGAAGGCTAGCGAAAAGCAGTCGGCGTGCCAAAGGGACATGCAAATTTCTATTGGTCCGATCTGAAAAGAAAAGGAAAAAAAAATATATTATCTGCCAATTCTTTTTGGTAAGGATATGGGGCGGTTGCTTTCAGGAAACCGTTGCTGCTTCATGGCCAAGTTTGCGGCCGTTGAGACATGTCGCCAAGAAAGAGTAGAAACAAGAGTTTTTTTTTTTAAGGTTTTTATGTCTTCGATACCATTTGGGGTCTCCCTTGAAGTTCAAAAGTACGGTTACTACCGACGGTGGGATCCATGCCTATGCTCAGTAGTAGTAGCCGGATGAGACTCTTAAACCACCATTTCTTCATAAAGTCGTGTCTGTAAACGAACCAAGATTTTAGAAAATGTACCGGTCACTACAGAAGCGTTCAAATTCATTAGCCTAGAAACATTTGTACTCTATTTTTTTAATATGGCATTTAGTTGGGCCATTTACTGGTGGTCTAATGATTAAGCAATAAAAACGAAGTCATAAAGCTTGAACCAAAATAGGAGTTGTGCCCGTAGTCGTAGAAACCATGTCGAGCAGTGGCGTAGACCTAAATATAGTTTCATCCGCTGGCCAGACCCGGAATCGTCAAGGGTCAACTTACCGTCGAGGTGACTCCAAATGTGTCGTGAGCGACTAAATATAGCGAGAACAATCGAGTACGAAATGACTCGATAAAAAAAAAAACAGAGGAGTACCACCTCGAAAAAAAAAAAAAAAACCCTTCAAGGAAATGACTCCAACATTTCGAGCACTCCTATATCAATTGGACCAATTCAGACCATTCCCGGTACTGTTGGCCCATTCACCCAAACCCAATGTCCTTTTAACTACTAGGAAATCTTCAGGCATAGATCCATACCTTTTTTTTCCTTCTTGGAAATCCCAAGGCCCAAGCCCAGGTGAAGATTGGATTCACGTGCAAGGCCCAGATTCAGGCTCAGCCTCAGACGCGATATATATATATATATATTTTTAATGCACAGACCCAAGTTCAAGCTTGAGACCCAATCCCTGGGCAAGACTCGGGTCCAGGACATAGGCCGAGGCCCACGCCCAAGATTTAGGCCCAAACCTTTTTTCTTGTTTTTTCGAAACGCCCAGCCCCAGTCTTTGCCCCACGATCCAACCCATAACTCTCGATGAGACGATACTCTACTCTACGACACTCTACTCTATGATAATGTTTTCATGATACTCTACTCTACAGTACTATGCTCTACTCTACTCCACGATACTCTACTCTACGCTACTCTACTCTACGCTACTCTACTCTACGACACTCTACTCTATGATAATTGTTTTCACGATACTCTACTCTACAATACTACTCTACTCCACGATATTATTCTCTACGTTACTCTACTCTTCTCTACTCTAATTTGCACAACTCTACTTTTCGGTACTTTACTTTACTCTACTCTACTAACTCTACTCTACTCTATTATACTTTACTCTACTTTGTTCTACAACACAGGATTTGTGGGAAAAAAAAAAAAAAAAAAAAAAAAAACTTTTTGTAAAGAGTGAAATCGTAAAATTTAAATAGTTGTACTTAAAAATAAAAAAAAAATAAAAAAAATAAAAAAACATCGTTTTTAATCCTTTCTCGAGATACGAGGCCAAAAACCCACCAAAAAGTGAAGCGATCTTAAAAATGTGTTGGAAACCGTTTCTAGTAAAAATTATGTTATAGGATTATAAGTGATTTTCAACAAACCGGCAAACAACAAAGCTTCAATAAAGCAATTGCAAGGCGAAATCGAAAGTTGCAAAAAAAAACAGTGATAGTGAATACTGATGTATAAGACTATACATCGTTCTTATTACTTCTTAACAATATAAGTTCCTATAACACAATTTTAAAGCTAACACTAAAAACGTTCTAAAAAAATACATGATATGTAAAATAATAACATAAACAAGTTTTGTCTCGAATGCATCGTCAAAATATCAGTCAAATCCAAGTTTAAAATAAAAATCCAAAGAGAAAAAAAATAAAAATCTTATTAAAAAAAAAAAAAGGTTGTCAATAAAAAAAAGAACATATTAAGATGAAAGTAGTCACAAACAAGATAACATGTTATCATGTTCACGAAACCCTCGAACGCGTTCGTCATGCTACATGACTTATGGGACTATACACATGATCTTTTGAAACAATACGAAAAATGTTTTTTTCGATTACTTAATAAACGGTGTTTCGTTTGTTAATGGGTTTTTTTTACGGAAAAATGTGTTTTTTCCCTCGGCATTTTCAGTGGTTCTAAGGAAATTACCTTTTCGCTGACGTTATTTTACTTCACGTAAAATCTTGCTCCTACGGAACGCCTAAATACTGTACTTTCATTATCTTCAATAAGTCTCATTCAACCCAACATTTTTTATTTTATTTTTTCACGAATCTTATATTTTATTGTAATATACTCAACACAACTTAACTTTACTTCATTGTACTGTATTGTACTCTGCTTTACTTTTCTCAAATTTTCCCTTCTCAACTCTTCTCTATTTTTCTTCTTTACTTTCCTCTCCTCTTCTCTGCTTTGTTTTTTTCTTTTTTACTCCGCTTTACTTTACTCTTCTCTTTCCTAATCTACTATTCCCTACTCTACTTTTTCCTACTCTGCTCTTTCGTACTTCACACTTTTCTACTCTACTTTTTACTATTCTTATTTTTCATGCGCTTCTCTTCCATATGTTTCTCTTTATTCCACTTCACTCCACTTTTATTTTATCCACTTCACTCCACTTCACTCAACTCTACTTCACTTTTCTCTACTCTACTCCACTTTATTCTACTCTACACGACTCGATTTTACTCTACTTTACTCTACTTTATGTTACGCTACTCTGATTTATGCTACTCTCGACTAATCTGCTCTAGTGTACTCTACTCTACGCTATGCTACGTTACGTTACTTTAAGCTACGCCAACCTTTTTTATTCTACTCCACTTTGCTAAACTCTACTCTACTCAACTCTACCCTACTCGACTTCACGCGACTCGACTCTATGCTACATTAATCTATTATGCACTACTTTAAGCTATGCTACTCTACTCTACTCTAGTTTGCTTTAATCTACTCTACTATACTCTACAGTACTCTACTGTGTACTCTACTCTTTTGTACTCTAATGTATTGTACTATATGTTGTGATACTCTTATATACTTACTCTACTATAGTCTACTCCAGTCCACTCCACTCCACTCCACTTTTCTCTATTCTACTCCACTTCACTCCACTCTATATTTCTCTACTCTACTCTACTACACTCGATTCTACTCGACTCTACTCAATTCAACTCTACTCTACCCTACTCTACGTTACTCTACTCTACTATACTTTGCTTTACTTTTATCTACATTACTCTACTGTACTTCACTCACATCTACTCTACTCTACTTTATGCTACGATGCCTTGATCTACTCACTTTACTCTACTCTTTCGTACTTTAGTCTATTGTACTCGATTCTACCTTACTGTATTTTGACTTACTCTACGTTACTCTACGATACTCATGCTTCCCTACTCATCTCAACTTTACTTTTTCTCCTCTTCTTTTCCCTATTTTTCTCTACGTTACACTTCTTTGCTTTACACTTCCCTGCTCTGCGCTACCCTGCTCTGCTCTTCTCTGCTATGCTCTGCTCTACACTACTCTTTTATGCCCTCCTCTTATCTGTTATTCATTACATTGCTTCACTCTGCTCCTCTCTACTCCACCCCACTCTACTTCTCTCCACTCTTTTCCACTCTACTTCACTCGACTCGAGTTAACTTAACTTCACTTCAGTCTACTACACGCGACTTTACTTTCCTTTACTTTAGTCTCCTCCACTATGCACTTCTCTACTCTTCTCTACTCTACATTTCTCTACTTTTTTTTTCCCTTCGCTTCTCTTCGCTACATTTTTTTTCCCTCTCTTCTCTACTTTACGCTCCCCTCCTTTTGTCTACTTTACGCTTCTCTACTTTACATTTTTATGTTATTCCCTTACCTATGATTCCCTTCCCTACTCTTCTTTGTTACATGTTTTTTTTTTTGCTCTACTCTTCTCTGCTCTTCTCCTCTATGCACTGCTCTACACTACTCTACTATGCTTCCCTTTTTTCTTCTCTGCTCTACTCAGAGTCTACACTCCTTTACTCTGGTCTGGTCCACTCCACTTTGCCTTACCCAACTCCATTCTGCTCTACTCTACTTCACTCCACTCTCCTACACTCTCCTCCACTCCACTCCACTCTATTCCACTCAACTCGACTTCACTCCACTCCACTTCATTCTACCCTACTCCACTCTACTCCACTCTACTCCATTCTACCCGACTCTACTTCACTGAGTCCACTTCACTCCACTCCACTTCATTGTACTCTTCTCTACTCCATTTCACTCTACTTCACTCCAATCTACTCCGCTCGACTCTTCTTCACTCTAGTCTTCTCTCATATGCCATACGTTTCCTTACTCTCCTCTACTCAGAGTCTACTCTTCTTTACTCTTTTCGTCCCTACGCTTCTTTTTTTTATGCTCCTCTACTTTACGCATCCTTGCTCTTTGGTTATCTGCGTTGCTCTGTTGTTTTCTTCTCTTCTAAGAGTTTACCCTACTCTACACTTCTCTCCTCTGCCCTGCTATGATCTGCTCTGCCCTGCTATACACGCCTTCATTCTACTTTGCTCTACTCTGCTTTGTTGTATAATACTCCACTCGGCTCCTCTCTACTCCACTTTTCTCCACTCCACATTCCTCAACTCCCCTCCACTATCCTCCACTCCCTTCCACTCCACTCAACTCCACTACACTTCATTTCAATCCACTCCACTCTACGCCGCTCCACTCTACTTCACTTCACTCTACTCCACTTCATTTTCCTTCACTCCACTTTACTCCACTTTAATCTACTTCACTCAGCTCTGCTCTACTTCACTTTGCGGTACTCTACTCTACTCTCCCCCACTCCTCTCTGATCCACTCCAGTCTTCTACACTCCACTCTACTTCACTTCACTCCACTTCACTCTGCTCCGAGTCCACTTCACTCCCGTCCACTCCATTCCACTCCACTTCACTCCACTCTACTGTTTTTTCAACTCTAATGTTTTCAACTTTTCTCTTACCTAAGTTTCTCTTCCCTACTCTTCTTTACTCTACGCTTCGCTGCTCTACTTTGCCCTTCTCTGCTCTTCTCTACAATGTTTTGCTCTACACTACTTTATTCTGCTCTACACCCCTTCACTCTGCTTTACTCAACTTAACTCTATTTTACACTACTCTATTATACTACACTCTGCTTTACTCTCCTCCACTCCACTCTTCTACACTCTCCCCCACTCCACTTCACTTCACTCCACTCCACTTCACTCCACTCCACTCCACTGCACTCCGTACTACTCCATTCCACTTTACTCGACTCCAGTACGCTCAACTCTACTCTAGTGCATTCTAATCCACTATACTCCACTCCACTTTACTTCATTCTACGACACTTCACTTTACTCTCATCTACTCTACTCCACGCAAGTCTACTCCATCCCACTCCACTCCACTCCACTCCACTCCATTCGACTCTATTCCACTCTACTATACATCCACTCCAATTTACTTCACTCGACTCTAGTCTGCTTTATTGTACTCCCCTCCACTCTACATTTTCCCACTCTTCTTCACTCTACTCTTTTCTACTCTTCTCTTCCTTACACTTCTCTTCCCTACTCTTCTCTACTTTATGCTTCCCTGCTCTTCTCTATTATACGCTTATCTACTCTTCGCTTCCCAACTCTTCTCTACTCCATGCTTTATTGTTCTTCTCTTCCCTGCATTTCTTTTCCCTACTCTCTCTATTATACACTCTCACGCTTCCCTGCTTTGCTCTACTCAAGTATGCTCTTCTCTGCTACGCTCTACTCTACACTCTGATTTGCTCTTTTTTTATATACTCTGCTCTTCTTTACACTCTTTCACTATGCTCTGCTCTATTCCACTCTACCTTCCATTTTACTCTACTCTACTTCAATTGCTTCCACTTAACTTTCCTACACTCTACTCCACTTCATTTTATTCCACTTCACTTTAGTCCACTCTACTCCACTTAACTTTTAAATTACTCCACTCCATTCCACTTTTACTCCACTTCACTTCACTCTACTTCACTCCAAATATACTCAAGTCGACTTTAGTCTACGTTATTCTACTTTACTCTCCTCCACTCTACGTTTCCCTACTCTTCTCCGCTCTACGTTTTTTTACTCTTATCTTTCCTACATTTCTCTTCCCTACACTTCTCTTCCCTACGCTTCTCTTCCATATGCTTTTTTACTCCACCCCTGCTTTTCGCTTCCCTGCTTTGTTTTTCTTTTTTCTTCACTTCTCTAGTCTGCTTTGCACTACTCTCCCCTTCTCTGCTATCATTTTCCCTTCCCTCCTCTGCTATGATCTACTCTACCCTATTTCTCCTTAACTCAAGCTCAACTTCACTCCACTCAACTCCACTCCACTCGACTCTACTTCACTCGACGCAACTCTACTCCACTCCACTCCACTGTAGTCCACTTCATTGTACTCCACTCCACTCCACTCTACTTCACTCGACTCAACTCTACTCCACTCCACTTCACTGTAGTCCACTTCATTGTACTCCACTCCAATCTACTCCACTCGACTCTACTGTACTTTACTATACTCTCTTTTACTTTACGCTTTCCTACTCTTCTCCACTCTACTTTTTTCTGCTTTTTTATTCCCTGCGCTTCTCTTCCCTACATTTTTCTCCCTTACTCTTCTCTACTCTACGCTTCCTTGTTCGTCTCCATTATGCGTTTATTTACTCTACGCTTCCTTGCTCTTCTCTTCCCTACATTTTTTTTCCTTACTCTTCTCTATTATACAATTCGCTGCTCTACTATATTTTCCTACTTTGCTCTACTTTGCTTTACATTACTCTGCTTTGCTCTCCTCTATTCTGCTATGTTCTTCTCTATACTCCTTCACTCTGCTTTGCTCTACTTCACTCTACCTTACTCTACGCCATTCTGCTCTACTCTACTTCAATTGCCTCCACTTCAGTCTCCTACACTCCACTCCACTCCACTTCACTCCACTCTACTCAGCTCAACCTTATTCCACTTCATTCTACTATAATCCACTCTAGTCCACTCTACTCCACTTTACTCCAGTCCATTCCAGCTTACTCCACTTCACTCCACTCTACTCCACTTCACTCTACTCCACTCCAAATATACTCGACTAGACTCGACTCTACTCTACTCTACTCTATTGTCCTTCACTCCACGTTTCCCTACTCTTCTCTACTTTACTTTTCTCTACTCTTATCTTCTCTACGCTTCTCTTCCCCACACTTCTCTTCCCTACACTTCTCTACTCTATGCTTTCCTGCTTTTCGGTTCCTGGGTTGTGAGGGTTGAGGTTTTTGTTTTGTTCCTCCATTTCCATCTCCGCAACAAATTTGTATAGTGTATATGGTTTTCTCGTGACTGCAGAAATATTATTGTCGTTGAAGTACACAAATGAAGCCTTGAATTTTGCAAGATGTTTATGTTGTTGTTATCGACCTTAACATTGCTCCAAATATTGTCGCTCTCTTGTCAGGGTTAAGGCAAGAACGCACTCCATGATGAAGACTTATGCGGAAGAACGTTGTTGAGAGCATCAACTCTCGTTTTTTTCGCAAGAGACGAGAGTTCCCCCGACCATGTGACGCAAGAGTTTAAGAAAACAGGAGACAACTTTGAGACAATGTGTAAGTAATCCCACGAACCGTTAAAACGGATGAGGTCGCGTTGTCACCTCACTGCTCTAGCCGGGTGCGTCAACCGTACCTCTCACGGTCCCCTGCGACAGGACAGGTTCCCGGGAGGCATAACTTATCTTTTCAAAGAGGTTGTCACCACCCTTAGGGGCGTATCCCTACCGAGCTACTGACCCAAGTACGAAAGTTTTTACATGTTGTCACATTGGGTACATCGGTCGAGGACATTTGCTCATTTGTTGCAGTTTGGTTAAAACGTCGTTTGAGCTCGAATATCATTCGTTCCCTGGGCCATTGATATCCTAAGTACGAACTAACGACAGTCCACTACGGTCTCAAACAAGCATGAAACTCGCAAAGGATCTTTGTACCGTAGACACAAGTAAAAGGAAAGTTATAATCACCGCATATAAATACATCAAAACGAATTGACAGTAGTCAATGAAAATGTATATATGATTCAACATGAGTTGAAACGATAACTGAAAGAACTCATATTATCATATGGTAAAACTAACAACACAAGATCGAAAATAAAAAACGACCACCTTTAATCGAATTCGATACAGAAAATATTATAAATTGAGCCAAAAAAGAGTTTGCTTAGTTAATAATATCGATTGAGCAGACAAGGTAGTCAAGTCGTCTCAATTTTGACTTTATGAGACATGTTGCCAAAGTTATTAATTTCATTTTTATATTGACCAAAGACAATCGAAGGTCGTCACCCCATTTATCTACCTCGAGTTCACATTTTTTATAATGCAAACTCCATCTTTGAGAATAGTGTCTATGTGCGTCCAATTTAACTAGTTGTTCATAAGATTTGGTTGCTTAAGGCGCTAGTCTCCTAGCTCCTAAGTCGATCACTATCAATGTTTACTAAATCAATTTATTTTTTTTATGAAGACTCGGGGGTCGACTTAAGCTTCCCATAGTTTTCACATTCCAACTCTCGAGGAGGTAGGTTGAGTTACTTCCCTTCGCTCGAGCACGAGGACCGAATCTCAAAGTTAGGGCAGTCACCACCGAGTTGGCAAGGAACCTCCCCCGATATTCGGATCTATATGGGCAAATCTAAACCCCTAGCTCCTAAAGCAACTATCCCCTAGCTCAGGCCCTTTTTAGAGAGTGGAAGCGCACCAACTATAGGCGGCCTCACCTGTCCTCTTTCTCCCTCACCAAAGGAAATCTAGACAAAATAGAGTCCCAGGGAGAAGTGGGAAAAAAAAATTATTTAAACATGATACATATTAGGATGGGGCATTTGGGAAAGAATGGGCCACCTTGGGAGATGGGCTAAGTCAAATTGACCTTATCCTTTTTGTTTGCATCGAGTTCGTTTCACGTTGCCCGTTGAATTTCCCTACTGGAAATATAAGTTTTTTTAGCATGCAGGCAAGTCAAAGGTGGAAAGAAGGCAATCCGTTTCATCATTCCGATAAGCACAATCAATCCTTTTTTTTTTACATACACCCTTTTACCGACCTGCACATCAATCAAAGACAAGTTCAAAAAGATCCAACAGAGCCACAATCCTTAGTCATACCTCACTTTTTTTCACATGCACGACTCTCACAAACCTATTTTACCTTTTCCTTTGAACATTCAAAACGGAATAGGGTTAAGCAAGGTGTGGGTACACACAGGTGTGAGGCCTTAGGAGGGTCTGAGTCATACACTTACCTTGAATGAAATTTGAATCAGCTCACTCGGGAAAGTCAAATATTCCAATCAAATAAACGATAACCATCAATAAAGTCCAAAATATGTTGCCCACAACTCCATGAGTTGTGGCCTTCCCAATGAACGGCGGCCCGGGTCCTCCTCCAAGTACCATCCGAATAGACAAAAATTAGGTTCACCAAAAAATTTAAGTAAGATAACCCTAAAAAATAGTGTTTTCAACAATAAGTTTCACGTAGTCCCAGGACCCCGGAAAGTCCCAACGCAGTCGCAACCGCACCACAACCTCCAAGGACTATGATCCCACATTGAACCGCAGGTCCCAAACCACCTTCGATTACTACATCTCACGCGGAATAGTCTAAAACGTGGGACTGCACAATGCCAGCATAAGAAAATCACAAGTCCCAAGCTGGTTCCACCTTGTCCTGATTGGTCCCAGGTGGTTTTACACTATTGCCCACAACACCAAACGGTTCCAAACGCAAAACTCACTTACACCTCGAGCCCAAAAAAATAAAGGTGATTATGGTTGCAAAAGTCGCAAGTGTCGTGAGCCCCAATGATCGCCACACCACGCGTATGCACTCCAAATAATCTTATTGGCTCATGCACTAAATTGTGCGGCCCCAAATACTCCTACAACTCCACGTGGCGATGCGAAAAGTTCCACCTTCCTCAAATGTTGACAACGTGTGTTGGACCGCGACAAAAAAAATAATTATGTACGGCTCCGTGAAAACCAACACTAAAAAACGAGTCCAAGTTTTCCAGCAGCGCTCGTGCTGCCTTAAGACCACGCTGGAATGCACCACCACCACTAAGGTCCACTCTCCAAAAGAATTATGGTCAAACCACAGCTTGCCACACCGTCAAAACCAACACCACGGTTGCTCAGCAGCACCATCGTCCGATCATATTAAGAAAAAAATAAGGGTCCACCACGCCGCAAAATTTCGGCATCACTTCCCTCAAATGTTGATGGTGCGTGGGAGAAGTTTTGCAGCATGGTCCTCCTAAAACAGTGTCGTTGTTGAGCCACAAATGGACAACACCCCTCTACACACAGAATAAGTCCGTGCAACACACTAAGACCGGTAGCATAACCCCACTATAATGGGTGTCGCTCGCCACAAAAGTAGTCCCTAGTGCAACCTCACGACCACAACGCTAACATAAGGGTCGGACAAAGAGTTCCCAACCCCTAGCTATGGCCGCCCTGGACTACCTTCTTCTAGAGCAACAACATCTTCCCTCAACTTGCAGACCTCCCACTCACTCTAAAAAAACCCACACTTGGCCTGTACTCAAGTGAGTATGAGCTTCAACAGCACTGCCACAAGTGTGAGACAGCGGAGTGGAGTGCTGATTTTTATAGTTCATGGAGGGCGATGGCCAACACTCTTGCCCACCGACAAAATCTCGTACTCAATTGGAGTCTTTCATCTTTCGTAAGATCAAGGGTCAGGTGTGGCCCAACACAACCACCCACTTAGGGAGCCAGTTACTTTCAACTACCTCCTTTTATTTTTCTTTATCTCAACTCAACTATTTTGGAATTTTACGAGATCGCTGATACTCGATCATTTTCAAAACACTTTTTTTTTTTTTTCCTGACTTTTCTTTGAAGAACTAAGACTCTTCAAAGTAAGACGTATCTTACATATTTTCCGGTGCAGGTACTTCGCATAAATTGTTGTACTTCGGCATTTCCGAAAAATACTTTCAGTTTGCATGCCTCACTCGAGTGGTCATAACCATACTCGGGTGGCTTGTATCTAGGTAGCTTTGCAGCCAAGTTCGTGGTCGTTTCCATCACTTTTTTTTCCCTACCATTTTTTACTATCACTAAACCTCCCTTGTTTCCTTATGTGGGGGCAACCTCGTTGTTCGGAAACGAACGACCGCCCTTTAGTTAGTCGAGTCATAAAGTCAAACTAGCATTAAGCTCAACAGGGTCTATCTTCCCCGCCCGCCTGTATCTGGTGCAGTTCGAGCACAAGATTCAAGCGGTCGTTTAACAACGAATGCCTCGTTTAAAAACCGGCGCAATTCCCTCCATGTGAAAAGGATTAGAAGAAAAAGAGGGGGAAAAAAAACTCCCATGAAAAGTCATGGCTTTTCATGGAATCGTGCGCCACTTCAAGTCTTGTTAGGGACTAAAATCCGTTCCCCCTCCGATCATGCCACTTGGCATTGCATTTTCACGTTCTTTGTATTTTTATTATTATTATTTTTGTTCCCCGGTTCCCCGTCGGCATCAGCCAATGGTCACCTCATGTGCCATATCCACGAACTGTGGAAATATAGACTCGCGTTTCATTCCAAGGAAACGAAATCTTAAAAAAAAAAAAAAACTTGGACCTCTTGCCTATGCGGGGCATCCTTGCACAACGGCCACATCAATCTACACGGTAGATTTTGACCACGCAATTTAGATGGTCGCGCAGTCGACATTGAACGCACCACTTTGATATTGAACGGGCTGCTCGATAAACGGAGTTAGCCCAATGAAGCATTTTGACCTCGATCCCCGTATCAAGGGTATATCAAGTTGATATGTTTCCTACAAGGCTAGTTCCTACTACAATTGAAGTATGAGCAACTCCTCGGTGAGAAACTTTGTCCCAACAACCTACCTGTCTGAGGCCCAAGCAGTGTCGGGCCTGCCATCCCAAATGGTAACGCCCCATTGCACGAGTCCTCTGGCCAGCCTATCTAAGGTCGGCGCGAGGTTAAATCTCGCTAGGGGTGTAGCCCCTAAGTTTATGAATAAACCTCTTGCCCAACTTAATCAATTGTGGCCCCAGTGAGACCGTACCTTTTTTCCCCTGAATCGAGCGTCTGTCATTATTTTAAATAAAATAAGTTTTAAATTTAAAATTTAGTATTTCATCGGTTGCGCATTCCTATGGCCCAGTGAAAAGCAGAATACAATCAGTCACTCTGTTGGCTATCACCATTATTTTTCTCGGAGACTGCAAGCTTCCAAACCTAAATATATATTTTTTTTACTTTTCGGTTGTAGGTTT
Organism: Chara braunii; assembly: GCA_003427395.1. NCBI lineage: Eukaryota > Viridiplantae > Streptophyta > Charophyceae > Charales > Characeae > Chara > Chara braunii. The sequence goes on from BFEA01000136.1 coordinate 1,670,389, forward strand.
GTTCTGAATAATCTTAAGGGAGACGCGTCAATTTCATAAAGTCAAAAACTTTTACAAAAATAAGACAGCGTCTGACATTTAAAAATACCCGGCAAATACCCTTGTAAGGGTTTCTGCTCTTACAACGTTGAAGACTCGGTGAAGAGTTCTACCATACAGGTGACTTTTGTACTCTTATGATGAAGAGATTCAATTGCAATAGGGTCCAATGTAACTGAACTTTCTATCTGTGAAGTCTTCCGAGTATTCCATGCAACATCGTTAAACTCCTGCGGCAACAACCCTTTTTTGCACTCCACGGGATCTTCGTCAAGGAAACAATCATCCACCGACTTTTCTCTAGCAACATGCACATCATCTAGTTCGCGGGTTGGAAATAATTGAAAGGTTAGGGCAGGTCCGTAGGGGGAGATGTCTCTTCCCAGTAATCATGTCATAAGTGGTTGTCAAACATCGATCATTCTTATGACATCTTCTGACATTGACGAGAAGGCTCTCAATAATCAACCTTGGGGTAGACTAAGTCTGGAACTTATTATATTGTTGCTCCGTCGGTATCTTGTGCTACCTCCAACCAGGCTCATTATCCAGGGTAGTTGGGGGTAGCCAACATCACCCAGTATGTACGACCCTACTTTTTTTTTTTTCTTCTTCTTTTTTCCCTGAAAAGACCTTGTGCAAGACCTCTATCCCAGTTGTGGTAAGAGAACCACCAGAATTGAGGCTTTGCCTGGTGGGCCGCTCCATCTATTGGTGGGGAGCATCACCTGCTAGAAACCGGATCCAGTGTCCCTTGAATACATCAATTCTTGTATGACATCATTTTTTGGAACTCTTGGGGCCTTGCCAGCATTCACGGGATTGTATGTGCAGGGCTTATTTCTTTAAGTGAAATTGTGTTGTCGGTTGCCTAAGAAGGGAAAAACAGATTGCCATCTTGGGTCGGGGGGCACCGGGACTCATGGTTATCTCCCTGCTTTCCGATCATCAACAATTGACTGCAGTTGTAAAGCCCGTGCTAGGAAGATGTTCATGAGCGGATGAGCAGATAAATAAGGTAGTACTTTGATGATCGGATACCGTCCCACAGACATTCCTCTACGGACAGCGGATGGGGGGGAAAGGGATCAGTGAAGTCCTAGGCATGTCGTAATGGTTCCCTGGGTTCCACCCTTGTCCATTCATGGAAATGCAGCGAATAATCCCTTTCCAACTTTACCCTTTGCCCCCTTGGCGGCCCCGTCCCCTCTTCCCATTTATGCTCCGGTTGATGTTCCTGTCACAGGGCCTCTCACCGATCCTGCCTGTCTCCTATCCAACTCACTTTTGCCACTGAGCCCCCCCGTTTCCCACCCATCCATTCCTCGTAAAACCGGGAGATGATTCTGTCGATTTCCATCCTGGTGTGTGTCAGGTTCAGTTTTTCCTTAACAGTCTGTCATTGGGTCGTGATCTCGTGTTGTACAAGTAGTCGTAGTTGCTCTGTGACTTCCCCATCTTCCACCCTGGCCCCCTCCAATTCCAGAGTGCATCTTCTCCACCATATTACCCACAAGATGGAACACCTACCCAGGCAATGCATGTTATCCTCAAAGGTGTTTCCTCGAAACTAGGGGCAGTGTCCCTATAGTATGGTCCTCCAGCCCCATGACTATAATGAGCCCGGTACAATATGCAACCAAATCCTGTCCCACCATCGTCATATAAATACGGTTGTGGGGCACTGCAGAAAGATCTGTCTCGATGCGTTTTTTGTCGGGGTAGTTCTTGAGGCATTTTTGACACCAAGGAAGTGCCCTTCCCTGCAATTCCAACTGCGTGTGGTCAATCAGCCAGTCGTCGGTCGCAGGCATCGATGGGCAATTCAAGTTGCCACTGAAGGGCAGTGATTTTGGCCAGCCACTTTCTATACTCTCTGAACCACTAGATGAGCTTGAGCAGGTCACTATCTGTGTTGAGATGGCGTTGCCATCTGTCCTCTACCATTCAACCTGCTCCTTGGTCCGAGCATTCGGTATACTATCTTAGTCTTTAGGGTGGTTAGCTCTACCTGTCTTGCCTTCCCCCCGTTTTTCAAAATTGTTTGGCCTTTCCACGACCATCCCCACTCATCAGGATCGAAAGGGGGGTCCTCAATCGCGGTCATTGGCCAATAAGCCCTCCAAACCCTCTCCTCTTCCATCACTCTAATGCGATAGACCACCCTTCTCTCTTTCCAGATAAAAGGTTGTCGGCTCCCTCATAACTGACCCTTTCCCGTGGCGACAAAACATTCGATCAACACTTGCACATGGTCTACTATGTGCACACAGCCTACTTGTGTTCCATGACCGGGTAGTCCTATCCATTCCCCTTCTTCTAAGTGAGGACCCTTTCTAAGAGTGGTGTACCATTGAAGGGGAAAACTTTCAATGAGTTCTTCCATTGCCAACTCCGTTAGGTGGCAATACCGCAGGCATCCTCACATTCTTTCTGCACTTTTCCATTTCCCGGTTGCCACATTTCAAAGGTCCCCTACCCACCGGACCCCGTGCTTCACCCACCCCGTCCATGGGGGGTCTGAGCTACATCTCACCCGGTCGAGGGAGTCTGTGATTAGCCTATTACCAAACAAGGGTTGCCTAAACACTTCCTCCCACCTTTCCGGTAACGAACGGTCGGAGGTTGGGAGTTTTCTGGATGTTCGTAGGAAACGTAACCAATGCTCGTCCGCTAGGTCACCATTCCTGTATTTCCTTGGTAGTCTCCAATACCTGTCCTCGAGCCATACCAGAGGGTCAATCTCTGGTGGAGCCTCCGGGGTTAGGGTCGTGATCAATGCCAAAGCAAGGGGAACCCAAGAGGAGGATGGTGCGAAAATGAGATGTTGGAACCAGCGAAGGTTGAGGGTCTGAAACTATGAGGGGTCCACAATTTTGAACCCTTCTCTGGCCTTGGGCTGGATCACTGATTCCCATGCTACTCGACTGATGGTATGGGAGTTGTCACTATCCCCTCTTCATAGAAAGGGCCCCAACTACCGTTTTAGCGCCTTGAGCCCCCCATTGCTTATGGGCCATAAGACGGCTTTGTACCAGAGACTGGTCAGTTCAACATTATTGATGACAAGGGCTCACCCCAAAATTGATGTGTACTTGTTGTTCCAGCTCGCTCGTTTGGCCTGTGCCGGTCTCACCAGCCACTCATCGTTAGTGTCAAGCTTTCCCTCAGTTATAACTAAAGCCCCTAGGATTCTAAGAGGGTCGTCTGGGGGAAGCCAAGTAATTCGCGGGTTCTCAGGGGGCCTTCCCCCCTGGTGGTGCAGCCACCAGTCCACGATTTTTTGCCCCCAGTTAACGGTCATGTCCGAGATCCTGCAAAAGTGGTTCATGAGGGCCCGAATTTCTTCCATGTTTTGTGTCTTTGCCTCTGCAATAATGGAGAGGTCTGGCACTGTCTCCTCCGAGATGTTGGCGATCATAATTCAGTCGACGTCCTTGTTGTGTCTCAGGTTAGCGGATAGTGTTTTCATTATAACCAGAAAGAGGTAAGGGGCAATCGAGTCTCCTTGCCTGATCGATATCTGGAGCTCAAAGGGAGGTGTCACCGATCCGTTAACCTGCATACAAGTAGTAACGTTATTATGTAGGATTCTCACTCATCGCCTGAAGGTCAGTCCAAAGTTCATTTTGTCCAAACATTTATCTAAAAAATCCCCGTCAACGTGATCGTAGACTTTTTCAAAGTTGATGAAAATAATGACAGCGTTTACCCGGTTTCTACGTGCGAGACTGACCACTTCATGATTTACCAACAGGATGTTATTTTGAATGTTCCTACCGGCCATGAACCCTGTGTTGGGCTGGGTGTATTACGTCCTCAAGAACCTCCGCCATACGATTCGCCAAGGCTTTGAAGAGCATTTTGTAAACTATTGTGTGTGACGCGCAACCTCACACCCTGTGCTATCTTCCGTTCGGAGTGTTAGCTGTGCGGAAAAGAGGCCCAGAAAAACAGCAAGAAGGGGTGTGCCAAGGATTTTTGGAAATTGAGTGTGGGGACACAGACGGAACTGAAATCCACCGTGTTGGTCCGATGGAGCAAGTCGATCGTTTCACGCGTCGCAGAATGCGCGCGCGGGCAAGGCGGGAAAGAGAGAGAAGGATCCAAATTCAATCGAAAAAGTATTGTCGTGCCTCCCACCGGGCTACAGCCCGTCGTTTAGAACAGAAAGGCTTGGGCACGCTTCGCGTGTCTCGTTTTCGTATCAAATCCCGTCGTCGTTCGCTGGTTAGTTCTGACTCTGACGTGGAGGGTTTCAGTCGCGTGACTCTTTCTTTATGCTTGTCTTCACTCCGCACACGGTAGTGGCAACCCCTGGACTCGTAGCGCTCAAAACGCTGGCATTCGGTGCACAAAGTGCGAGGCCAGTGGGGTTCTACTGCCGTCCACGGAATGACGATTAATTCGTTAAATGGCAACAATACCGAGTAAGGTGGGAAGTGCGTATCGATAATAACAAACCCGGCTTCTACGAACCCAGAACAGCGGTTGGCCGGAGGGAAGTAATACTGCCCACCGATTTGTGCAACGGCTTCTCGTACGTCCCACTCACATACACGTGTTTTTTCCTCACTGTAAGGAAAAGGTCGCGTTGGGATGGGAGACACGGGAGGCTGGCGCCCAATCGAAGGGTACTTGTCTGTCCAGATGTCAATCAATCACAAAATATCCTGAGACGTCATTAAGAACAGAAGCGATTCGCACGTCCCCCCAATTTATCTTTTTGACACAAGAGAGAGAAAGCAATCACAAATCTGTATGGCTACGGGTCCGATCAGTTCAACACAACGTTGGTCCCTGGGCGCTTTGTTTCTCAGGGCCGCCTCGTGGCTCGGCTGCTGATGTTGTGCATCATAAGGCAGAGGGCATGCGTAGTGCAAACAGAGCTACAGATCTAAACACTCTTGCATTCTCGAACAAAATCTTGACGACACTCATCTAATCAAATCGAAAAAAGTCACGCATCTCTATACATGCATTCACTGTGGAAGGTGCGAAAAGGAGACATGCACAGGAAAAGATAGATCGCATTGCATAATACACACGCATACACCGTTCACAAGTCAAGTAGACGGGGTCCTGGCGTAGGAGGATTACCCAGGAAACTAATGGAAGAGTTCCGGAAGAAGTTCTTTCACACAGAAGCAGGGTGCCAACTCATTCCTACTCAAGAGAGGGGCAATCATTCAGACGCATCATCATTCCAAAAGAGAGAGAGAGAGAGAGTCGAGGAAAAGAAAGTCCAAAATAGAAGATGACAAAAGTTAGGCGTCACCGCCGTACACTCACGCCAAAGATAACAATCCGCAACAAAGGCGCATTCGCCGTTAATTCCAATATGGTCGCGGGCCAATCAACTCAACATCGATCCTCATATCCGCACCGAYGATCCCGGGYGTCGYGTGCTAACTCCYACCACTRMGATCGTCACCCCRCTGTCGTAAACTCGACATGGTTSACCCAGATCCCACAGTCCGTCGTGGCGATCCAGCGCGCAACCGGCCAGTCTATCGTCARSCCRACAGGACTTTCCGACTCRCTTYAAACACTSTGYCTAGCCACTGCTTCCCGGAAGCTGGCTTGAGAGTCGAGAACRTAAGAGAGATTTGCGGACGYGCTTGYGGGTTTTATAGTTGCGACAGGGGAGATAGAAGRGGGARAAGGCGACAGGAAAGMTGAGGTGTAAGAGGAGAAGGAGGAGAAGACTTTGAGAAGAGTGYTCTACGAACGCCATGCTGATCCCTCGGAACTCAAGGTTCAACCAATCWGATTYGTCGCGCRATAGGAAGGTCYTATCGATCCACGCACCTGATTGGYGAGCGGGAGTTATCGGGGGATCGAYCGGGCGTCGTATGCCAGACGTAGAGGGTGAGAAGAGAAAAGGYGCGAGAGGTGGCGCAAGRCGGGTCCAAGATTCAGATGATCAAGAAGGGAAAATGGGCGTGCGAAAGCAAGGCGGGAGAGAGAGAGAGGGAGAACGAAAAACAGTTACGGGGAGAGAGAARAAGGAGGGAGAAGGGAAGGGAGGCGCRGGAGGGAGCGATGYGGGGRACAGAGAGGAGGAAGCTTTTGCATGCACGGCGCCRTCAACAAAAAAAGAAAAAGGCACCGAAACAGTTACAGCTTGCTTCTATCCTAATTCAAAATTGAAATCACCATATCCGCGTGTGAAAAAGCGACGCGGGAAAAGAAAATCCTACGCCTATTCGTATTCACGCAAAATTCCGAGAGTTTTCCCCGACGTGCCCAAGAACATCCATTCACCCAAAAAGGACACGCCGAAGTTTCGCTTATCCCGGAATTCCCAACTACCGAGCCCAATTCCCAGTGCGCTCGCTAAGGCGCACGTAAATTCCCATGTATTTCTCGACTTTGCAAAAAGAAAAACA
>BFEA01000136.1:1677527-1692046 GCA_003427395.1 Chara braunii
TCGCGGGGATGACGGGGGGGGAGTGGGGGTAGGAAGCGATTCATCCCTTCCATCGTCACCGGGAGCTCCTCATATCGGATGATTCAGTGGAAGCGGGGGAAATGATCGCCACTGCGTGGGAGGGAGGCGAGGTAGTCGCGATAGACGGAGGAGAGGGTGCGGAAGAGCGCCGCTCGAAAGACCTCGAAGTGGCGACAGGCGGGGATTGTCCCTGTGGCAACGCAGCAGACTTCTACGACGTTGGATTGCTCCCATGCAGCGCTGAGCAGCAGAAGATGCCAGCAGAATGTGGGAGCAGCGGACTGAAGGGAGGCGTGAGGATGGACGGTGACGAGTAGACGGGTAGAATAGAAGTCGTGGAAGAGATGGGGATGGAAAGGATGGGAAGGGAAGGTGACGGGGGTACGGATCTGCTCGAGGGTGAGAAAATCAAGGGGTCGGCGGGGCAGCGTCCGAGGTCGAAGGCCTATCGGCCGCATTGGTACGTGGGCGAACTGGGGGACGGGTGGGGCTGGAGGAGGAGGGGGATCGGCGCCGTCTCCGTCACGCGGTACTTGAGGTGGCGGCTGCAGGGTCGCCGTCCTCTTCTTCGTCGTCGTCGATCACCACTTCCTCTGCCCTCGGATAAAAGGCGTAAGGGATGATCTCATACGGCTTCAAATACTCCTGCTGCGATGGTAAGGTATCCTCATCCCTAGGTTCCTCCAAGCACGAAGTCCACTGAAGGTACGAATCCAAGGATCGCTCGAAAATGTACGGAGCAGGACTGTTGTCGCTCTGAAAGTAGATGTCGGGCGAGAGATCGTCCGCCAATTGCACAATCTGTGCGATGAGCTCTTGTGCAATCAACTGACGGCGACCCGGTCGTACTGATCCAAAGAGGAATCCAATAAGATCTCCTTCCGCGTTAGTCCTCCAACCCTCTATGATCAGCAGCTCCGGCTTCTCGATCCACGTGGGGTGCTCGATAGTGCCCGTCCACTTCACTTGTACTCTGGCCAAGTAAAAGGATAGCTCCTCAAAAGTTTCGCGCCACAATCGCCAATGTCCAGGATGGATAAGAGGGACTGAAAGAGGTTCGAACGAGAAGGAAAGGGAAGGGTGAAGATCGGATTGCCAGAAGGTGGGGAAGAGAGAGGGGAGACCAAAGGTAGAGAGAGGAGCGAGACGAGCAGCGTGGTTCATTGGGAACGGGGGAAGGGGACGAGGGTTGGGATCGCAACTGGCCGCTCGCGTGGTAATCGGTGAATGTCGTCAAGGTCCGATGCAAAGATCGGGATGATGTTATACTCCTCCCGGGTGAGGACGTGCTGCCACACGTTGGACACTTGCTCCGTCCACTCGCGCAGTGAGGCCAAGATTGCGGTATGCCGCAGCGGATTGACCGAGCTGATGTCGCCGGTGAATCCCGCCACTGTGGTGACGTGGCTTGTTCTGAGACCCGTTCGCCGATGAACTGCAGTAACTTCCGCGAACACTATCGTGTGAGGGTTTCCTTCTATCCGAAACGCGGCGGCGACACAGATACCTTCGTCGCAGAAAAATCGCATCAAACGGCGGAGATCCGTATTGAGCCGAGGGTGACAGACTTGTCGGATCTCTGAGATGTGTCCACGTGGCTGCCGCAGCTGTGCGTCGAGAACCCGCTCCGTGATGAAACTCATGGTTAGGACGGAGAGGAGGACGAGGGACAAGAGGGAGAAAGAGGAGAGAGGGTTAGATCATCGTCGTTTTCCTCACTTTCCGAGGAAGAAGAGGGAGGAAAATCGGAAGGAGGAAGGAGACGGAGGTAGGAGGTATGTCTAACGATGGGGACGGAGCTATAGCTAGCGCCAGCCTCAGGTGCGAGGCGTACTGTGTTGGCGCCGTTGGGTCCGAGTTCGACAACGCGAAAATAGCCAGAGAACTTGGGAGCGAGCTTCCGGTCGCGTGCACATTTACGTACCTGCACTAGGTCCCCCGGTTTATACTGGTACTGGGGCCCAGCATTTCTGTTCCGGGCCTCGTAGCTACAGACCTGTCTACCGTGGGCCAGCTCGGTCATCCTTTGTCTTTTTCGGGCCAGCTTCGGAACGGCCCGTTTCATCAAATCAGTGTACCTTTTGGCCTTGGCCTTGAGAGCCGCACGCGTGTCTCTACCCCCTGCTTCGGCAATTTCTGAGTTGCCCCGGTAATCGACACAGGGGAGGCTATTAGTTCGAAGCTGAAAGGGGGTAAACCCCGTAGACTCGTGAGGGGTGGCCCGGTGGATTCCGACGATCTGATACACGATTTCAAGGACGCGTGTCGTGTGCCACCAAGTTCTTGCGAAGGGCGGTTTTAATCATATGGTTGGCATTCTCGGCCAACCCGTTCGACTGGGACACGTGGGGTGTCGTATGTCGGAGCGCGACGCCCCTTCGCGCAAGTAGTTCTTCTACCTCACCTTTAAATTCATATCCATTGTCGGTTAGAATTTCTTCCGTATCTAGATGGGTATAGAGGAACCGTTCGATGTACGTGGCTATTTCTGCGGTTTTTCGGGTCTTACAGGGATAGACCTCGATGTACTTGGAAAAGTGGTCAATTAATACTAATAAAATAGAATATTCACAGCGGTTTGGGTCAGGTGGCACGTCAATATCTGTCGTGTCCATACTGACTCGCTGAAAAGGACGCTATACTTCCGTTGGTACGATTGTATTTGGTCCCCGTATAGGGGCGCGATCAGCGACACAGACCAGACAGTTAGCAACAATGTATTTGACATCATCTCGTATATTGGACCAGAACCATCGGTTCTGGTTTACAGTTGCCTCCATGACACGTATCGCGAAATGAGCGGCCTGTTCCTGGTGAGCAGATCGGATCCAATCGTATCTCTGGAAGGGATGGAGAATCGTCGGCCACGAACCCGATCCGTCAGTTTTACGCTTTTCCAAATGACCGTTGATCCATCGATAGTTCCGAGATCTCTCGGTCGCCCTACGTCTGTCGTGTTTGGTGAGGTGACCCAATGATAATCCCGCTAATTTCGCCAATAAAATTTTATCCGTCCAGACTTCTGCTCGTCGGTATTTTTCGTCGTATTCGGGACCGTCCGTACGGGCGGCCTCGAATCGAACCTTCGTGGGGAGTTTGTTCGTTCTACATAGGGGGCACCTCCATTCCTTGCTACTCGTCCAATATCGAACGCAGGCCCCGTAGGCACGATTGACACACGTGGCACATTCTACCCACTCGACAAATCCGGTCTCGAAGGGATGACAGTCGACCCCATAAACCCGTGCAATACACGTGCAAAAATAACAGAATTTATTGGGGAGGGTGGCAAAGAAAGTGGAGGACGTGAGAGGGGCAGAATTAGTAGGAGATGAAGGGGTTGCGGAGGCGAGTGGAGTAGCCATGATGTCAGAGGAGGAGAGGATGCAGGGAGGGTAGAACAGAACAATTAGTCCTCGTGCCACTTACTGCTTCCATAAGATCTCCACTTGGTCGTACCGAGGTCCAATTTCCTGTTCGGGTTCGTTCCACAGAATTACCTCCTCGTTCTTCGGAACTTTCTCAGGCCGGTGTAGTCGTGTCAGTCCGTCCGCATTCCCGTGTCTCTCGTGCTTCCGATGGCGGATGTCAAAGTCCATGCTCTGCAACACCATTGCCCATCGCCCGATCATGCCCAAGTAATCATTCGACTTCTTCAGAGCCAACAGGGGCTCATGATCAGTCACCAGGGCGAATTTTCGCCCGTACAGGTAAGCACGAAAGTGACTGATCCCCCAGAGAGCCGCATAGCATTCGCCCGTTGGAGCGGCGTAATTGCGCTTGCAGGCGGGCACTGATTTGGACGCATATTCCACCACACTCTCGAGTCCGCTCGGTCTCACCTGGGCAAGAATCGCAGAGATCGCCTCTGGCTGCCAGTCGGTAATGAGAACAAAAGACTTTTCAGGATCTGGTCTTATAAGGATCGGAGTTGAAATGAAAGCAGCCTTGAGTTTGGAAAACGCTTGATCGCACTCCGGCGTCCAGATCAATGGTTGATCCTTTCGCAGGAGATTTGTGAGGGGTCCTGCAATCGCCGCGAAGCCCTTGATAAATCTTCGGTAATACGAGGCTAGGCCCAGAAAGGCGCGAACTTGCGTGATAGTGGTAGGTACTTGCGCGTCCCTGACAGCCGCCACCTTCTGCGGCTCCGGTTGGAGTCCCTTATGTGTCACCACGTGTCCCAGGAAAGAAATGGTGGTGAGGAAAAACTAACACTTCTCAAGCGCCACCTTGAAACCTTCATCTCGTAGCGCATGCAGTGCCCATTCGATGTGCTGCACGTGTCCCTCGTAGGAGCTCGAATACACCAAGATGTCATCCATGTACACAATCACGAAGTAGTTAATGATGCTCCGCGCTAGGCAAGTCTTCCGCACGAAATTCTGAAAAACCATGTTCATGGTCCGCTGAAAAGTCGCAGGGGCGTTGCAGATACCCATCGGGCATCGAATCCATTGCCCCGTACCTTCGAAAACCACAAACGCGATTTTCGGACGATCTTCTTCTCGGACAAGAAGATGATGGAATCCATGGCGAACATCAAACTTGTTGAAAAATCGAGCACTCTCAACCGCATCCAACAATTCATCAATCCGGGGGAGAGGGTACACATCTTTAATCGTGATATCATTCAATTTTCGATAATCAATACAAATACGAATCCCTCCGGCCTTTTTAGGTACGATCACTACGGAAAAAGACCATGGACCTATAGCAGGTTCGATCCATCCATTAGCTTCAAACTCCTTAATCTGCTGAAAAGCGGCCGCTCTTTGAGCTGGCGAGATAGGGAGCGCAGCTAATGGGCGTATGATCTTCTGTGAGGATGGCATGCTCAATCACATTAGTTAAGCCGATATCATTATCATGCACGCTCAGTACTTCTGCGTAACTAGTTAACACACGGATTAATGACTTCCGGAGTTCCGTAGGAACATGACTCGGGAGGGGGATTGTTGATTCCCCGGAAATCTTGAGGGGCATATCGACCCAATCAATCGGTTGTTCCCGCCGTTCACCGACACTAGAGAAAATGGAACTACTGGTGCGAACAGAAAAGACAGTTGCTATCATCTGGGACTCAGCGGGGCTGATCATCTCCGTTTCTTTAGTTTCAGCATCGGTCTCTGAACCAACCGAAGTCGGTTCCACAGTTAGCCCTGTTAGATCCATCATTTCTCGCATCAGATTAGGTACGTCACTTACCGGTGTTTCCGCCTCTTGTTTAATTAAGGCGATGGTGGCTCTTGTCGTTAGTAACGGTCGGAGCGGAAAAACAAAGATATCCAAATACTGTTTCGTTTGTTGATAGCGCGTTCGTAAGGAAATAGCTCCCTCGTACAAGGTGCGAGGGGGTTCCAAATCATCAGCCAGATCGGAGACTTGTAATATGGGTTCCCCAAGGAGGACTGAAGGAATGACTTGGGTTGTTAGAGGTGTGAATGCACTGTCTTCAGAATCCACGTGGAAGCTTCGAGCGGTGTCGGGCCACACTCGAAATTCTTCAGGGGTTTCATGTTCGAAAAGTTCAACCAGATGTTTCCATTCCTCTTCACTGGGCATCTCTTCTTCGTATTCTTGCTCCGTGATTCCATCCCCGAGGCACGAGGGGGAGCACTCATCGGGATCAATGTATCGGATCATCCCTATTTTGAGCGAGTTAAAAACCCGTTTTATCGTTCGGGTGGAAACCCGCCGAGGAACAGTCAAAGGCTTTCCTCCAGTTTGTGTGAGCACCAGTTGCTTCGAATCGAAATGCAGGCATGCGCCCACCGCCATTGCCCAAGGCAATCCCAACAATACAGAGTAGGAACATACATCTATTACAAGCGCATTAACAAAGACGTGTACTCGTCCCACTTTTACAGCTACGTTCTCGATAACGCCTACGATGTTTATTGCTTCCTCATCGGCAGAGACATAGTTGTCTTTGCTAGATTGAGGAAGAACGGATTCAAGTCGTCCCGTCTTTTTGACAGTATCTAACGATATGGCCACAGCAGAAGACCCTGTGTCGATAAGGGCGTTAAACGACTTACCCCAAACTTCACAGTCACATTCCGCACTTTTCCATAATACCGGTCGAGCTCGTACGAAGTGGTTCTTTTCTGTTAACGAGATCGCGGCTATACGGGTTGCTTCGGGTTCAGGTTCTTTTGTGTCTGGCTCAAGGGGTGCAACTTCCTCACCTTCCTCCTTCTTCTTTATCATCCGTTGTATGCGCTGATAGGTGAAGCGCTTTTGATTTTTCTGACAATGTTGTAAAAGTTTATCGTTCGATGCTTCAGATATGGTAAGCAGATGTCCTACTAGGATAGGAACGCAAATATCTAATTGCTTAAGCGTTTTCAGTACATCGATATCCCCTGTCCGAAACTGTGGTCCAGGATTGGACTCGCGATCGACCCATTCGAGATCATCTTGGGCCGATCGGATCGCTCCGATCATTCCGGCAAGATGGAGATACTCGAGGGGATCGACCACGTCAGCAGCGTCAGAGGAAGAAGCTCCTGATGTCGACGCCATTGTCGTCGAAGGGGAAGGCTGCTCCGGGGCGTATGCCACGAGTTCTCTTCCCGAGTCTGTGTCCATCAGCGCGGCCACTCGTCCCTGATTAAGGGCGACGGGGGCCACAGCAGGGGAGGCTGATTACGTTTTGGCTGCGGACAGTCTCGGGCGAAATGCCCGGGCTGTTTGCAGTTGAAACACTCGATCTTTCCTGCCGGATTAGCGAGATGGGGAAACTGAGAGGCGAATCCTGGAGCAGGTGGAGCAGGTAAGAGCGGAAACGATGCAGGGGCAGGCCGAGCAGGAGCTGGGTTAGGCTTAATGAGCCTGCTCATTATCTGTTCCATCCGCTCCATATGAGCCGCCTGCAGTTGGATCAGGTTACTCATCCGTTCGGACTGCTTAGTAGTGGCCGTATGGATCATCTGGGCAAGATGCAAATTGGTTATGGCTGGTGAGGGGGTTCGGGGGGGGTTCCGCTTCTAACGGCTGCGATTGATTGATTCACCGGGGGAGAGGGAGGAGAAGCAGCCGGGATATCGGAGACGACTCCGCTAGGAAGGTCATGATTGGGGCGGGGATAAAACCGTTCGATTGCTTGTAGCCATGATCGCCTTTTGGCCGTTATATCCCGTATGGTATCTGTAATATCCTCGTCTCCCTGGATGATATATTTTTTTGTATCAGCCAAGTCTAACTCCAACGCTTTAGTGATGATAGTCGATGAATGGGTTGTTTTCGGCGGAACCTTTTTCGGCAGTTTCCCTTTCAAGGTCGGACTTCGAAGGTGATCAATAAACAAGTCTCGAGCGGAATTCTCGTCTCGCCCGGATTTATCCAATGTGGTTTGAAATCGATCAACGAAATCGGGTAACAGTTCCCCTGGTCCTTGTGGTTCATTTTTGAGTACATACCAGGCGGCATCTTCACTAACCGTATCGAATCGAGCCAAGAATGCTCGCTTGAAAGTATCCCAATCTACCCACGTATGTTTTCTAAACCAGTCATGTGATGTATTGCGAAGTAGTAATATCAAAACACGGGGAAGATCGGTTGCGCTGTAGTTTTGAGCTTCGACAGCTTCCAGCCAAGCCTCGGGATGGGTATGGTTAGGGAAGAAGGGAAAAGGGGCAGGGATGCTAACGATCACCCTAGTACCGTCCACCATTGGTATTGCTGGTACAGCCACACTAGACTGAGACCTGGTTACGGGGCGATCTCGACGAGCTAGTTGAGGGTCTCTCCTACCTCTCGCCATTTCGACTTACTATCATCAGAACCGACACGTGTCGGCTCCGATACCAACCTCACGCCCTGTGTTGTCTTCCGTTCGGAGTGTTAGCTGTGCGGAAAAGAGGCCCAGAAAAACAGGAAGAAGGGGTGTGCCAAGGATTTTTGGAAATTGAGTGTGGGGACAAAGACGAAACTGAAATTCCCCGTGTTGGTCCGATGGAGCAAGTTGATCGTTTCACGCGTCGCGGAATGCTCGCACGGGCAAGGCGGGAAAGAGAGAGAAGGATCCAAATTCAATCCAAAAAGTATTGTTGTGCCTCCCACCGAGCTACAACCCGTCGTTTAGAACAGAAAGGCTTGGACCCGCTTCGCGTGTCTCGTTTTCGTATCAAATCCCGTCGTCGTTCGCTGGTTAGATCCGAGTCTGACATGAAGGGTCTCAGTCGCGTGGCTCTTTCTTTATGCTCGTCTTCACTCCGCACACGGTAGTGGAAACCCCAGGACTCGTAGCGCTCAAAACGCTGACATTCGGTGCACAGAGTGCGCAGCCAGTGGTGTTCTATTGTCGTCCACGGAATGACGATTAATTCGTTAAATGGCAACAATACCAAGTAAGGTGGGAAGTGCGTATCGATAATAACAAACCCGGCTTCTACGAACCCAGAACAGCGGTTGGCCGGAGGGAAGTAATACTGCCCGCCGATGGGTGCAACGGCTTCTCGTACGTTCCACTCACATACACGTGTCTTTTCCTCACTGTAAGGAAAAGGTCGCGTTGGGATGGGAGATACGGGAGGCTGGCGCCCAATCGAAGGGTACTTGTCTGTCCAGATGTCAATCAATCACAAAATATCCTGAGACGTCATTAAGAACAGAAGCGATTCGCACGTCCCCCCAATTTATCTTTTTGACACAAGAGAGAGAAAGCAATCACAAATCTGTATGGCTACGGGTCCGATCAGTTCAACACAACGTTGGTCCCTGGGCGCTTTGTTTCTCAGGGCCGCCTCGTGGCTCGGCTGCTGATGTTGTGCATCATAAGGCAGAGGGCATGCGTAGTGCAAACAGAGCTACAGATCTAAACACTCTTGCATTCTCGAACAAAATCTTGACGACACTCATCTAATCAAATCGAAAAAAGTCACGCATCTCTATACATGCATTCACTGTGGAAGGTGCGAAAAGGAGACATGCACAGGAAAAGATAGATCGCATTGCATAATACACACGCATACACCGTTCACAAGTCAAGTAGACGGGGTCCTGGCGTAGGAGGATTACCCAGGAAACTAATGGAAGAGTTCCGGAAGAAGTTCTTTCACACAGAAGCAGGGTGCCAACTCATTCCTACTCAAGAGAGCGGCAATCATTCAGACGCATCATCATTCCAAAAGAGAGAGAGAGAGAGAGTCGAGGAAAAGAAAGTCCAAAATAGAAGATGACAAAAGTTAGGCGTTACCGCCGTACACTCACGCCAAAGATAACAATCCGCAACAAAGGCGCATTCGCCGTTAATTCCAATATGGCCGCGGACCAATCAACTCGACATCGATCCTCATATCCGCACCGACGATCCCGGGCGTCGTGTGCTAACTCCCACCACTGCGATCGTCACCCCACTGTCGTAAACTCGACATGGTTCACCCAGATCCCACAGTCCGTCGTGGCGATCCAGCGCGCAACCGGCCAGTCTATCGTCAACCCGACAGGACTTTCCGACTCGCTTTAAACACTGTGCCTAGCCACTGCTTCCCGGAAGCTGGCTTGAGAGTCGAGAACATAAGAGAGATTTGCGGACGCGCTTGCGGGTTTTATAGTTGCGACAGGGGAGATAGAAGGGGGAAAAGGCGACAGGAAAGATGAGGTGTAAGAGGAGAAGGAGGAGAAGACTTTGAGAAGAGTGCTCTACGAACGCCATGCTGATCCCTCGGAACTCAAGGTTCAACCAATCTGATTCGTCGCGCGATAGGAAGGTCCTATCGATCCACGCACCTGATTGGCGAGCGGGAGTTATCGGGGGATCGATCGGGCGTCGTATGCCAGACGTAGAGGGTGAGAAGAGAAAAGGCGCGAGAGGTGGCGCAAGGCGGGTCCAAGATTCAGATGATCAAGAAGGGAAAATGGGCGTGCGAAAGCAAGGCGGGAGAGAGAGGGAGGGAGAAGGAAAAACAGTTACGGGGAGAGAGAAGAAGGAGGGAGAAGGGAAGGGAGGCGCGGGAGGGAGCGATGCGGGGAACAGAGAGGAGGAAGCTTTTGCATGCACGGCGCCGTCAACAAAAAAAGAAAAAGGCACCGAAACAGTTACAGCTTGCTTCTATCCTAATTCAAAATTGAAATCACCATATCCGCGCGCGAAAAAGCAACGCGGGAAAAGAAAATCCTACGCCTATTCGTATTCACGCAAAATTCGGAGAGTTTTCCCCGACGTGCCCAAGAACATCCATTCACCCAAAAAGGACACGCCGAAGTTCCGCTTATCCCGGAATTCCCAACTACCGAGCCCAATTCCCAGTGCGCTCGCTAAGGCGCACGTAAATTCCCATGTATTTCTCGACTTTGCAAAAAGAAAAACATAACTCAGTAGTCGAAAAAGCTCTAAAAAAAAAGAAAAATGCGGCACCCGAAAGCAAGAACTCAAAACGGGGTTTTCTTGGGGTAGGTATGATACAAGCAAAAGAAAGGGTATGAAAGATGGCACGGGGTCGGGAAGTGGTTCGTCAAACTACTGTGAGGAGGGTAATGAGTCTATAGTTCTTCATGTTCATCTTATCCTGATTTTTTTATAAAGTAATGACAACACCCCTTTCCCCACCACTTCCCTCATTTCACCGTCCTCTCATACCTTCTCGTAGAACTCCCACGTGTCTTAGCTCAAATCCGTCCACATTGTTTCCCAAAATTCTTTGGGGAAGCCGTCAATGCCGGGTGTTTTCTCTTCCTTCATCTGGAAAAGCGTGGCCCATATTTCGTCCTTTGTCAAAGATCTTTCCAAACTATCTCGTTGTTGTGGGGATAGGTGCCTATCCATGGGAGATAGGAACTCCTCCAGGTCTCTTGTCCATATCTCCCCTCACGAGGCTGGGATTTGGGATGTGTATAGTTGTTTGAAAATCCTTCTTGTGATTAGTGTGCAATGTGCAGTGTTAGTCGCTATGACTTCCGCCCCTCTGTCTGAGTCATAAAATGCCTCGATTATGGTCCGCCTTGTGCGGGCTGTCGCCATGCTGAAGAAATAAGTATCGATCGTGGCCTCCTGGGTAAACTTGGTCATTTTTCTACATATCCTAATACCTTGCCACTTGTGTTGGGCGTATTGAAGAAGTTGGTCCTTCACTCTCTGAATGTGTACAGTGAGATGTTGTGATTCTACCTATTGTTCTAGGTCGAACAATTCATGTTGCTACCTTAAGGCGGCTTTGGCCTTGGAGAATTTTTTTTTACCAAAAGAACGAGGTCATTGTGAACCAAGTAGAGTATGAATCAAAGTAGACTTTTTGTTGGCACCAAAACTGCCACTCGTGCCGAATCATTTGTCGAAATTGTTGATCCTTTAAAAGCGAGGTGTTGAGCTTATAGAAACCAGACCCTTGATTTGATCTTTTCCTCATTGTTAGTATTATCCCACACATTTTATGGTCCAAGCCTAGGTGCGGACTGCGTGGGAGGATAGTCGCCCATCGTAGGGCGCCTTTTAGGTCATTAGAGAGGAAAACAAGGTCGATTTGCGATTTGGACAACCCAAATGGATCACTGTCCCTTATGCAGGTAAAGGTCCGGTCATTTGGGTGCAGGCGGCGGAAGGTATCGAAAATCGCAAGGGTTTCGCACAGATCTGCAATCATTTTCTCATCTTCCTCTGCTGCAAAAAGGGGGGAACCATGAGGGTTCCATCTATCACGCCCCCTCTCGGGGGCGACATTAAAATCTCCCGCAATGACCAACGGGATGCCATCGGGTACTCGCGTTCCTAGGTCCCCCCAAAAAGCTCTTCTTTATACCACCGTAGTAAGAGAATAGATGCACAAGATGCCAAGGGTGCAGCTCCAGCATCCCCAACATTGATACCCACCGTCTTTCTTCCTTATCTGCCACCCAATGAACCATCTGGAACCTGGAGTCGGGAGGTATCCAGATTGCTACCCGTGTTGATCCTAGCCTGGGGGCACAGACCCTCACCGCTGAGTGGGGGCAAACCATCTTGTGAGCCCTGTTATGTTCCGGTGTATCCTGCAGATGAGTCTCTTGGACGCATATCACGTTCGGACACCGCCTCCCCCCCCCTTCTCTGAGCTGGTCCCAAATGGCCTGACATTTCTCTGGATTTACATTGATGGAACGAAGGTCTAGGTCCGTCGTTCTTACGCATTGCTGCCAGGCAGGGTTTCTGCAGTATAGTGTTAAACTTTTCAGGTCAGTCATTTCTTAGGGGGGAAATTATTCACAAGGAATGCCACTGTTTGACATCCCATCTATCTAGGTTCAGGACCTTCTTCCGCAAGATTCTGCACAGACATTTGCACACGTCGTTGTCGGACCAGCAGTCACTAGCTTTTAACTTTGCGCACTGCAGATCAAGCAATGCATTGTGGTTGTACCAGCGCATTTTGGCAGTTTTATTTGGTTCAACATGTACAGGTCATTCTTTGCCATCTGTTGGTCACAAGTTTCAAATCTCATTGTCGCCCTCACCCCAAGTGCGTAATGTTTCGAGACGAAGGCTTCCATTTGTCTCGTGAAGACCTTGTCCCTTTCTTTTACATCCTCGATATGTGCTATCCCTGCAGTGTCACCTCTCCGTGTTCTCCTACCGGGAGAGCCCAATCTCTCATTTCCCTTCCGTCTTCCTCATTGGAACCACTGACACTCCATCTGTTTTGGAGGGGCACAACTCAAAGAGGGCCCATTCAATGAGCTGTCGCAACTTGAGTCATCGCGAGGTCATCCTCTCCTCTATTGCTTCCCCTTTGTCCCCTTGTTGAGTGTCTGATGGAGAGGAGGTATACTGTTTGTGCTCCTCGCCCGGAGCTTCCAAGCAGGGAGGATCTGGGGCTGGTGGAGGGTGGAAACGGCCTCGGGTGATAACTAGGATGCGCTGAAAGACTTCCGCCCATGTTAGATGGGTCGGGGGACCGGTCGTCAGCGCAGATCTAAGCGTTGGGCTATTGTTCAAAAGTGTGACCAATTCTACGTAGGACGTGCCCAGTACTCCTCCCCTCCATTCTCCCCGCCCTACGGAGTCTCGCAATGTAGGTGTTTGATTATCCACTGTGATTGTCTAGATGTTGTGATCCAGGCCCATCTCATGGGGGGGGGGGCATCTGGGTCCTTTTGACTATCCTCCATTTCAACCTCTGGAGGGGGAGGGGTCGTGTCCAGGTCCGTTGGTTAGGCTCCGAAGACGTCCAACAAAAAGTCTGGAGCCAACGCTTGATGCACTTGTTGCGTTTGTTGTGCCCGTTGTGTCCCCAACTCGTGTTGCCCCTGCTGTGTTTGCTATAATTGCTCTGTCGGGCGTGGTTGCTGCTCCTGATGGGGCTGCTCTGTTTGTTGTGCATGTTGTTGTGCTGGTTGTGCCTATTGCGTTTCTGGTGCCAGCTGTGTCTGTGGTGTATGTTGTTCCCGCTGGGGCTCTGCTTGCTGTATTTGTCTCGCCTGTGAGTACCCACCGTCACACTACGTACATGCTTCGCTATGGAAGTTGCCCTTCCCCTTTTGAACATCCGCGTATATAGGCGATAACCGCAGTACGAGGGCATCGTGCACCGACCCGGGGCGACCGACAAACACATTCAAGATCCTCCCCTCGTGGTCACACATTACCTATGTGACAATGGAGCGACCCCCGGTTCGGTCGTAGTAGCACTTTGCACTCTCGGGCTTTGACGTCTCTATGTAGATGTGGGTGCTGTTTATGGCGCCCACACACACTGGAAAGCCTTTCCTCCCGAAAGGGCCCAGGGTGTCTTGCAGAGGACGGCCCTCCGTGAATCTGATGATGTGGCCGCATTCCTTCATGAGTGCTTTGGCGATGTGGCCGCATTCCTTCACGAGTGCTTTGGCGATGTCGAGATTGCTTCATTGGGCACTGTCCAACCCAACACCCAGAGAGTGTCCAAACTGTCTGTAGTATGTGCCCATTACCCAATGCCCAAGTGCGCAAGTGAACTTTAGAGCTGTCGGCAATGGCCGCCTGCAGTTGGTGTTCTGTCGTTGAATGTGGGTTCTATCATATCAAGGATGAACAACGTGTGCGGGAGGCGACAAAACCTCCGAAAGACCTTGTCATGTCGCTCTCCGCCCATCTGCGGATTGGAACACATACCCCAGCTGTGTTCCAATACCCACAATTGTCCCTGCTTTCTCACTCGACGCTCTGCAAACTTCAAGGCCGCACTTTGTATCACATGGCTGTGCATCATGCATCTGACTATGATAGCCAGGTGCACTTTGTATCACATGGCTGTGCATCATGCATCTGACCATGATAGCCAGGTTTGTCACCCACACCAGCGACTTGGAACGACAATGCAGCAGCTGCCTGCAACAAAGTCATGGTGCACTACGACGAACACCACTGGCATGATCAGCATCCAATCTTCCAGCTCCCCATCTGGAGCGCCTGCCGCCAACCAATCCATGCCTGCATCTTCAACTTGCACAACTGCTGTGTGTGTGTGTGTGTGTGTGTGTGTGTGTGTGTGTGTGTGTGAGAGAGAGAGAGAGAGAGAGAGAGAGAGAGAGAGAGAGAGAGAGAG
>BFEA01000136.1:1693986-1706347 GCA_003427395.1 Chara braunii
AGAGAGAGAGAGAGAGAGAGAGAGAGAGAGAGAGAGAGAGAGAGAGATTGTGGGAGGTACATGTGTTTCCGCACACAGACACGCAGAGAGAGAGAGAGAGAGAGAGAGAGAGAGAGAGAGAGAGAGAGAGAGAGAGAGAGAGAGAGAGAGATGTGGACAAGGTAAGCAGTCTCTCTAGGATCAGCGAGACTTTTTCTGTAAATAATTTTCATTAGCGTCTATTTTGTAGATGTTATGGCGGGAAAACGAGGCCTGCTGTCGAGCTGTAAGATCACAGTTCAAATCAATGGAGTCACTGTGACAGGAACAAATCGGAAAATCTATACCGTAAACGGCATGTAAGAAAGAAAATGCTGCAAAATCGGTAATGTTTGATTTTTAAATACAGTGAAAAACGTCCTAAAGAAAAAAGAAAAAAAAAAAAAGGGAAAAGACAAAATTCAGGAAAATCGAAAAGATCGGCAATTGTTTCTGCCGTAGCCGCCGCTACGCTTCGCTACTGGTAGGAGTCGTCCGGAATTAATGTTGACATCCCGTTATATGGATCTCTGCTACGGGCTTCGTGTTATCGGGAATTACGGCCTTCACCCGAATAGAACGCCTGGTCATTATCGCTGGACCAGGACTGAAAATTGCCCTGCCCCAAATGCAGCCAGCTATAATGACCGAGCGTTCTATTCGGTGGTAAAGGTGGTGTTGACGTGCCAGTATGATGCCTGTTTGAAGTGGGCGGAGTATGAAAGGAGCAATGGTGATGGCGAGGATGATGATGATGATGATGATGGCGATGGCGATGGCGATGGTGATGGTGATGATGATGGCGATGATGATGGCGATGGCGGGCCAGGTGAGCGATAGAGGGAGCTGGCGATAGTGAGGGTGATGGGGATGACTGATGATGATGATGATGGCGATGGCGATGGCGGGCCAGGTGTGCGATAGGGATGGCGATAAAAGGAGCTGGCGATAGTGAGGGTGATGGCGATGACTGATGACGATGACGATGACGCTGACGATGGCGATGGCGGCGGGCCAGGTGCGCAAAAGCGATGGCGATGGCGTTGGCGGTGGTGATGGCGATGTTGATGGTGATGATGCTGGCGATGGGGATGGCGGGTCAGGTGTGCGATAGCGATGGCGATGGCGATGGCGGGAGCGAGAGGGGAATAATCTGTTTTGATGCTGGCGATGGGGATGGCGGGTTAGGAGTGGGATAACGATGGCGATGGCGATGGCGATGGCGGGAGCGAGAGGGAAGAGGGGAAAGGGGAATAATCTGTTTTGCACTCACTTTTGATTTCTCCCTCCTAATTTTTTTTGGGTTAATTTTTTGTGATTGTTGAACTCTGTTTTTTCAATGAAAGATGCAAAAAACACCAACGGGCCTATCTCAGTTGTTACCCCCTTGAACTGTTGAGATACACCCCGAGTTTTTTTTTTTTTTTTTTTTTTTTTTTAATAGACCCGAGCTCGAATCGAGTCCGACTCGAATAACATACGGAAAAAAAACAAAAAAATGGCAAATGTAAAAAGAGACGTTTGCAAAAAAAGATACGTTTGGAGCAGCGAATCTTCTGCCACGTGGGCAGATGGTCGGGATTGCCGGAATGGAAGATCCGTCGGAGTTAGCTCGATACCGATCTCGATGCCGATCTCGGCATGGAGTGCACTTAACAGCATCCAAAGTCGCCCCACCTCCTCACCCCCCCTCTCCCCGCTTCCCCTTCACCTGCGGCCCCCCTCCCCGTGCGCTGTCTCCCCTTTCCCAATTCTGCCCTCCTTTTTCTTGGGAGAAAAGTCCGTTCAGAGCGTACTCACACGATAACCTTGTGGACTGAATGTGGTTGTTATTGTGGTTAGGTACCTTGTGAAGATGCTCCTCTGAGCATGCCCTTGGCCCTTTCCCCCCCCTTTTCCCCTCGTTCGCTCTCTCCTTCCCCACCGTCTTCCGCTCCCCCCCCCTTTTCCCCAAGGCAGATGGTTTTTGCATGGCCTGAAAGCGACTCCACAGGCGGAGGAGGGAGGGGAGGCGTTCGTCGGCGGTTCATCTACTTCCTCCCTCAGGAACGCTGATGTGACAGCCAGCGCCACTGACCGTGGCGAGGAGGAGGTCCCTCCGGAGCCGCGAACGTTCGGAAGCTGGAGATTCCGCCGGCCGCAGGGACAGCGGTGAAGACGAGTCGCAACGGTGGGGGAAGCCTGCGGCGGCAGGAGGCTCGCTTGCGCTCGAGCGCAGGAGGCTCGCGGACAACAATGTCGAAGGGTGGGGGGGGCGGAGGAGCAGGAGGAGGAGGAGGAGGTGGCGCCGGGGGGACGAGACCTTTCAGCCCTCCTGGCAAGCCGGGGGTCCGGGGGGCGGCGCCGGCTGGCGCAGGCGTCCGCGCATCTGCGCCTGGTTCGGTCGCGGCGGAGTCGTCATCCTCTCCGCTGGAAGGTCTGAGCAGCCAACCATCGGCAGCTGCGCGGCCAAAACGTGGCCTGTCCGTCGAACTTCCTGAGGGCAGGGGAGCCATCTCCCTGGCGGCGGCGCCTTGTCCTTCTGGCAAATGCTCACCAGATCCCGGTGATGCTTTGGAGGACGGAGGGCCTTGTACCCCCAAATATGGAGGTGCATCACAGGCGGGCAATGATAGCGATACCGACATTCCCGAGATCACGCCGGTAGGGAGTCGGCGACGGCACTCCTTGAGCGCTGACGTGTCCATGGATGAACAGTCCCTCGTTGGAGAAGCAGATGAACCTTTAAGCGCGTGCAAGTCGAATGGCGGCGGCGGCGGCGGCGGCGGCGGGGGCGGCGGGGGCGGCGGCGGCGGCGGCAGTGTTCCGCAGCCACCAACTGATTACAATCTGCCGGGCATGGACAGATATCAGATCGACGTCTTTCTCAAGGCTGTCCAGAGACAGATGAACTCCACTGCGAAAAGGGGTCTGCTGTGGAGGAAGTCGGGATCTGGGATTGGGACGAAGGAAATCAAGTACGGTGTGGAGGGCATGATGTCCTTCCAGAAGGATCCGATGCCGACCTCGCTTCTGAAGCTGAATGCGGAGCTGACGACAAAGGCGGTCAAGCTTTTCCATGGTGTGCTCAAGTACACGGGCGTGGATGGAGGAGCTATGAGTGAGAGCGAGCAGGTGGCTATGGTGATCAAACTGTACAAGCACACGCTGAAGCGCGCCGAGCTCCGCGACGAGCTCTTTGCTCAGCTGATGAAACAGACGCGCAACAATCCGAGCGCCCAGTGGTGCGCGAAGACGTGGGAACTTATGTACTTGTGCGCTTCTGCCATGCCACCAGGAAAGGACTTTGCGGGGTATCTGTCGGAGTACGTCCACGAGAACGCTCACAACAAGCTGCTGGATCCCAAGGCGAAGAACATGGCAGCCAGGACATGGGATGCCCTCAAGCGGTCAGTGAAAGCTGGCGCTCGGCGGACCGTCCCCTCCCCTGAAGAGGTTGAGGCACTGAAGGAAGGGAGGAGATTGACCACCATCGCCTTCTTTCTGGATGACACATTTGAAGAGCTGAAGTATGATATGACGACAACAGTACTGGAAGCTGTTGAGGACTTGTCGACCATCATCAAGCTGAAGCATTTCCAGACTTTTTCGCTCTTTGAGCTCCGCAAACTTGTGTCGGGCTACAAGTCCTCGGAATCGCTGGCAGATGAACACATTGGACTCGACGACAACAAGTACATCGGCGACATAGTGGCTGAGTTCAAGCAAATGAAAGAGAAGATGAAGGGAGGGGAGGTGGTGCAATGCAAGCTCCTGTTCAAGAAGAGGCTGTTCAGAGAGACCGATGAGGCCATCAGCGAGCCTATGTTTATACAGCTTTCTTATGTGCAGGCGCAGCATGACTATCTCTTAGGCAATTACCCAGTGGGAAGAGACGACGCTGCGCAGCTCTCTGCTTTGCAGATTCGGGCAGAGACGGGGCCTGTGTCGGGCGCCGAGACCTCGCGTGATCGGGCAATCCCGTTGGAGAGGAGCATCCCCAGGCAGATCGCTTTGACGAGGGCGAAGGAGGAGTGGGACGCAGATGTTCTGCAGAGATTGAAGTCGATGGCGCATCTGTCCAAAGACGATGCGAGGCAGCAGCTTCTGAGAATTCTCCGCTCGCTGCCGTATGGAAACTCAGTGTTTTTCAATGTGCGCAGGATCGAGGACCCGATCGGGCTCCTTCCAGGGCGGCTTGTCCTTGGCATCAACAAACGTGGGGTGCACTTCTTCCGGCCTGTGCCAAAGGAGTACTTGCACAGCGCTGAGTTGCGCGATATCATGCAATTCGGAAGCAGCAGCACGGCAGTCTTTTTCAAGATGAGGGTGGCTGGAGTGCTGCACATCTTACAGTTTGAGACGAAGCAGGGGGAGGACATATGCGTGGCGCTGCAGACACACATCAACGACGTGATGCTGCGGAGGTACTCCAGGACGCGTGCCGCGCAGGCGGCTGCAGTTGCTGCTGCTGCTGCTGCTGTTGGCGGCGGCGGCGATGCTGCTGCGGCGACGCAGAGCGGTCAGGCTACCGAAATGGCGGTGACAGTCGCCGCGGTGGCAGCGGCTGGAGGTTCGCAGAAGCTTGGCGAGCTTTATCAGAAGCACATCCAAGAGATGAACGAGCTGCTTGAGAATGCGAACAAGAAGATTGACCAGATGCACGGGGATCTAAGATCAACGGACGTTGAGCGGAAGAAGCTGCAGGAGGAAATCGAAGAGCTGAAGGACTGCTTAAGGTCTGAGGAACAGACCAGATCCGAGATTTCGCAAGAGAAAGAGCGGTTGCAGAAGGCTCTGGACGATAAGGAAATTGCCCTCCATCTTGCCTTGGCCGCTGGCGAGACGATGAAGGTGGCATCGTCGGGCGATGCTTTTGCAGAGACTCCGACGACTCCTTTCGCGCCGGCGGCGAACTTGAAGGTGTCAGCTTTACAAGCCGAAGCGGAAGCTGCGAGCTGTCCAACTGCCAGCCAGGGGAGGAGACCTGTGTCAGCCCGTTCTACGGCGACTGCTGGCAGCAGGAAGGAGATCCCAGGAGATACGAGGGAGCAGCAGCAAAAGATCCGCAGCTTGGAGAGTCAGGTAAGGGAGTTGAAGTCTGAGCTGAAGGCGAAGACCGATGAGCTGCGGCAACTTGACCAGGCGGCGAAGAAGACTGCAAAGGACAAGCAGCTGCTTGAGCAGAAGCTGCAGAGACTGGAAAAGTCCAAGGCAGGAGAATCGAGGGCGCTTGAGCAGAAGTTTAGCCTTGAGAGGGAGGAGTATAGGGGGCGAACGCTGGAAATGGAAAGTAAGTTAAGGGACAGAACAAAGGAGCTGCAGGAGACACAGAACAGGCTCACGGAGCTTGCTGCAGACATGGACTCCATGCAAACTGACCTGAAGGAGCTCGAGGAGCTCAGGGAGATGAAGGAGGATATCGACAGGAAAAACGCGCAGACGGCCGGCATTGTGAAGAGACAGGCGGAGCAGATCAATGCGCTCGAAACTCTGTATAAAGAGGAGCAGATCCTTCGTAAGAGGTATTTCAACATGATGGAAGATATGAAAGGGAAAATCCGTGTGTATGCACGATGCCGGCCGCTGACCGAGAAGGAGAGAGGGGATAAGGAGAAGTACGTCATAGCGATGCCTGACGAGTTCACAATCGAGCATCCGTGGAAGGACGGGAAGCCGAAGCAGCACCAGTTTGATCATGTGTTTGACAGCGGTGCGACACAAGAACAGATTTTCGAAGACACACAGTATCTGGTTCAGTCTGCGATCGATGGGTACAACGTCTGCATCTTCGCATACGGGCAAACGGGCTCGGGAAAGACGTTCACGATTTACGGCGGACAGGATCGTCCGGGCCTCACTCCTCGTGCCATCAAGGAGCTCTTCCGGTGCCTGAAGCGGGACAGCAACAAGTTCAGCTTCACACTCAAGGTTTACATGCTTGAGCTGTATCAAGATACGTTGCAAGACCTGCTGCTCCCGAAAAATGCCAAGCGCCAAAAGCTGGATATCAAGAAAGATTCCAAGGGGATGGTGGTTGTGGAGAATGCAACGCTCATCACTGTTCAGAATGCTCAGGAGCTTGAGTCATGCGTTGCAAGAGGAATCGACAAACGCCATGTCTCCGGAACGCAGATGAACGCGGAGAGCTCGCGGTCGCATCTTATCCTGTCCGTCGTCATCGAGAGCACAAATCTTCAAACGCAAGCTCTGGTGAAGGGAAAGCTCAGCTTTGTGGATCTGGCGGGATCAGAGCGTGTGAAGAAGTCGGGATCCGCTGGCGAACAACTCAAAGAGGCACAGTCAATTAACAAGTCATTAAGCGCTCTCGGAGATGTCATCTCGGCACTCGCCACCGACGAACCGCACATTCCATATCGCAACCACAAGCTGACCATGCTGATGAGTGACTCTCTTGGCGGGAACGCCAAGACCCTGATGTTTGTGAACATTTCGCCGGCGGAGAGTAACTTAGAGGAGACGCATAGCTCGCTAGGCTACGCAACGCGTGTCCGGTCGATAACGAACGAAGCAAGTCGGAACATCCAGTCGAAGGAGGTCTTGAAGCTGAAGAAGGCGATTACTTACTGGAAAGAGCAAGCTGGGAAGAAGTTTGGTGAAGGAGATGACGATCTTGAAGAAATCCAAGAGACTCGGTCGAGCAAAGACAAGGAGGACGGAGTTTCGTGACTCTTCAGCAGCTCACTGCATGTCATTGCGTGCTGATGCGAACTTGGCGAGCACAAATTCGGTTCCGTGGGTGAGAATGCGATGAAGACGAACTTCGTGGGATGTGCTGTGTGCACGCCGTGTTTGCTTCATGTGTTTTTTCTGCACTGAGGTGAGTGTCATCCCTGCTTTGTGCGATGCAACAGTTAATCAGGTAGCTCTTTCTCTTTCTACTGATCTTCAGTATAGATAGGCCAGCAGCACTATCTTCAGTAAAGTGATCATTCCGGTAAATCCGGCATGACCAGAAGAACCAGAAGAACCAGAAGAACCAGAAGAAGAGCTGACTTCTTCTGTCCTTCCTTCATCACCCAGAATGCAGCTAAGTTTTATTGGTTTGGGCTCTGCCAAGTGAGCACTATGTATTGTTTGGCGCGGCATCAGTTAGGATCGGTTTGTTGTCTATGTATAGGAGAATGGTGAGGTGTTTTTGTTGCAGGTGTTTGGAGCAGTGAGTTGGCTGTGTGTAGGGGAAGAGTTTGCTGTTTCCATCGCGGGTGTTTCAGGCATAACCAGAAGAACCAGCAGAAGAAGACTGATGTCTGCCCTTCCTTCATCACCGGAATGCAGTTTATTGTTTGCGGTCGGTCACGGGAGCACTGTGCTTAATTGCTTATTGCGGCGGCAGTTAAGGAACAGCCGGTTGTCTTTGTATGGGAAGAAGGCCGAGGTCGTTCGATTGCAGGTGTCAGGACCACAGTCAGTTGGCTGTCTGTACCGCAACGATAAAGGTTGATTCCATCGCAGGCGTTCCCGGCATGGCGAGAAGAACCCGAAGAAGACAAAGAGAGGTGACTTCTGTCCTTTTTTCGTTCATCGCCAGAAAAATGCAGTTTCTTTTTTATTGTTTGGGGTCGGGTCACGTGAGCGCTGCGTATTGTTTGCTGCAGGGTCACAGTTCAGGAGCGGTCGGTTGTCAGTTGTGTGGCGTTTCCATTGCAGGTGGACTGCTGCAGACAAGTATGCTGCAAGGAAACATGGGCATGCATCGCAGTCGTCATTGGAGAAAGGAAAACTGCTTCTCTCTCAGAGACTGCTGGTGGATGTCTGACGAGGCAGACGGGTTCTGCCCGTGGGTGGGATGTGTAATGTTTCTTGCCTTGCAATGAAGATCTAAATTGTCGTTGGTGCGAGAGGGTTGCGGGTAATAACGTGGCGAGCAGATGTGAGCTTCTGCTGGAGGTCAGTCGGTGGCTTAGAGACAGGACCCACTGTACGGCGACTGTAATGCTTTGGACAGCTACCATATTGCCGTGTCAGGGTTTTAGGGGGTTTTGATCAGTTAGTAGATGATGATGATGATGATGGTTCACTTATTTCTTCTTGTCATCATCTCGCGCTGATTGCGTCCCTGGTCCGTATAGGCACTGCCCGTCGCTCCAACGGATTTAAATGGTCCGGTTTCAGAGAGGTTTTAAAACGGTCCGGTTTCAAAGAGGTTTAAACAAAGGTCCGGTTTTAAAGCGGTTAAAAAAGGAATAGATGGATGATGCAGAGACTAAGCTAGACACAGAGAAAGGGTCTTAGCCAATTCCAATTTGAAGTGGAGGTTTGTGGTACAGAAAGGAGGCCAACTCAGAAGGGGAAGCAGTTTTAAGTTTTGTAACCGAAAAATGAAATATTTCCCCTCTCATTCAGTGGGTAACCCCCCCCCCCCCCCAGGTTATCCCCCCTAGGTGGGAGTTGTCTCTATGTCGTAGAATGAAATCTGCGTTGTGCAGATGCATAGACCCCTTCCCCTGTACACAGAAGCTATCTCTGACAAGAGCACAGTAATAGACTGAGAGGAGAACCCAGGCAAGGAGCGATAGGCCCGCTTACGACCCCCCACTGCAGGAAAAAGGTACCTTTCCCCCCTCCCGCCTTCCCTCCCCCCCTTTACTCCGGTTTATAGCTGAACAGTCTGTGCAATCGCGGAGCACGGCTTGTTAGAGTCCCATGACCAAAAAGCAGCAGTGAAAACTTGCACAAGGATAGAAGAGAGAGAGAGAGAGAGAGACTGGACAGATGTAAACTCCGATGAGTTCACAGGTTCAAACTCCAGTGTCAGTTGTTAACTACACTGGTTAAGGAAATAGGCAGGATAGACGCCAGCCGGATGGAGTTTAGAAGCCGGGAAACCTCAAGGTACGGAGAGCGGCTGCTGGAACGTTGTTAGGGGTGGTATTATATTAGAGGATCTACAATGTGGGAAAGCGTACAGTGAGGGGTGCATTGTTTTTTGTCTCCAGGGACGCTGGACCCGCTTTGAAACACGTGCAGCTCCCCAAGTATAGAAAAGGAGCTGGCTTTTTTTTCTCCCCCCCCCCATCCCTTTTGAGAAAAGGAGGATCTGCAGAGGCGGTTAGTGTATGGGGTAGAGAGGCGCCGTTCTGGGAGAAAACGGCGGTCGTCTGGATCTATAAGAGATGGCCATGAAGCAGTGCAGTGGCAGGAGCTGGCGCAGGCAGGTACACAGTCACTCGCTCCTCTTTCTTTTTCCCAATCCTTGCTTCACATCCTTCTCCCTGTCCTTCTCCTAGCGGCATCGTGGAGAACAGCACTTGGAGAGAATCGTCAATGACGAATTGGTAGATAAAAACACCCGTTCGTCGGAAAGCTTAGTCGGGCGCTTACGGGCTTACACGGTTAGGCGATGAATGCCCCGCAGCTGGCCCGGTAGTGAATGCGGCTCGTCAACTTAGGCTCGACCTCGACGTGTGAATCGGCGGCTTGATGCAGGCAGGTTATCGGAGAGTAGTGGACAAGTCTAAGTGCGGACTGCGCGCGGATCGCAGCTTCTTCTTGGGACTATGGAAAAAAAGAGGTTTGGTAAAGAGCTCTCGAGCAGCACGCTGATATCCGACAGCCTTCTCATTTTCATGAAGGTTGAGAGGAGCCAAAATCTTTTTTCTTTCAGTTACAGTCCAGCGTCAGCGAAGGATTTTATTTCCTTTTTCAGGGGGATGCTGGACCCGTGTTCGAGCCATAGAAGACGGTTCAGTTTGCGATCTGAACGGGGGGGTGGAGCAGGGGTTGTTCTTTCCTAAAATGGAAGTCATCAATGCCTGCTGTCTTGGGTTCTCTCGACCGTAATGGAGAGAAGCGAGGAGTGTGGGACGCTGGACCCATTTTCCAGCTCTTAAATAAAAATTACTCCTTTAAAAATAAAAAAAGGAATAAATGAAAGATCTCTTGCAGCAGAACAGCATGTCTTCTCGTGTGGTGCTCATGACTGAGCTCGCGTTGGTAGCAAAGAGTAGTAGAGCCCGAGGGAAGGTTTTACGGAAGTGGCACAGACCTACGCGCCATAGAGTGAGTGGAAGAAGGAGATGCGATAGGAAACGTGAGCTCAGGGTTTGGAAGTGGGGATCGCATGTCCGATTGATTGATTGATTGATTGATTGATTTGATTGGTTGGTTGACGGATTGATTGGTTGACGGATTGATTGGTTGACGGATTGATTGATTGATGAAGTGATTGATGAACTTGCTGATCAGTTGATTGATGAATACGAGCTGGTTCGGCAAGCAATCTTTGGTCAAGATAGAGTTAGATCATCTTAAGATGTGCTCACTGCATAAATAAGATCTTCTCTTAGGGGAGCAAGAAATCCTGCTATGCACAGTGGGAGCAGCTTCACTTTCAATTTTTTTTGAATCTGCTGCCAGTCCTTGGATGTCATTGAGAGGACAACTGCCCCTGGCTATCATAGACACATGGAGAATGCAGCAATGTTTTTTGCAGATCCGCCTCCTCCTCCTCCTCGTTTCCTCTCTCTCCTCGTCTTCTCCTCACCTCCTCTCCTCCTCTCCTTGTCTTCTCCTCTCCTCTCTCCTCCCTTCTCCTCCCTTCTCCTCCCTTCTCCTCCTCGTGTATTGTTCTCCTCATTCTCTTTGTTCTCCTCCTCCTCCTCCCCCTCAACATTTATTCTCCATTTTGTTTGTCCTCGTCGTTGTTTATCCTTCTTCTTTCACAACTCAAATGGAATTGGCACTGATCATATGCACGGCATGCGCAGCTCTGCTTTCAACTTCTTGAATCTGCTGCCATTCGTTGGATGAGAAGGGCAACTGTCTCTGGCGATCATTGGCACGTAAAGTATCCAGCAGTGTTGTTTTGCAGGTCCTCTCCTCCTCCTCCTCCTCCTCATTTATTCTCCATTTTGTTTATCCTGCTGTGGTTTCTTTGCCATGGTCTTCCTTCTTCTTTCACAACTCGATGGAAATTGTGCTGACCTGAAAGTTTCGGTGGAATGCCGTTCCTACTCATTAACTGATAGAGAGCATCTTGTGTCCTGCCGTCAGGTATCGTCCTGCTGCTTCCCCCGTTCCCCCCCCCCACCCCCCGCGCTCTAACTGTCAGCCGAGCTTCCTGGCTGGTCATGCAAGAGATGGACACTCAAAAGTCCATCATCCTCGTAAGGTAAGCTAAAGCCACAGAGGAAATTATTCCGATCTCGGCCTCGTCTGAAGGCTATAGCTACATAGAGCCAGCCAGCAATCAAATGAGAAGCAAGCATGCTACATAGTTTCCTGGAAGCACAGGTACATGCCTTTGTTAGACTACGGAAATCTCAAGATGTACCTGGAGATTATGTTCATCGTCCCGGTACATTCAAAGCGTTGGACTCGTCCGAATGCATCCAGTCGAGAAAAGCGTTTAAATGCATGTACTACTACGTAGAATGTTTGGTAGTGGAGCGAGGCCAACAGAAGGTGAATGAATTTGAAGAAGCGCAGTTATCAGGGTGGCATCAGCAGCGTAACCTGCTGCTCGTTGATTCTGCAATCTCTGTGAGTTGATGGCGGCATTAGTTCACGCAGTGCCACACTCTGAGACTCTCAACGTGCGTTTCATTTGCGTCCATGAGAGAGATGCATGACGGTCATATGGCGCACGACTGTTAGCTCCTACTTCTGCGTCAAGTTGGTGCTGGCTGGATGCGGGCACGATGTGCACGTTCCTAATCCTGTTGTCCTTTGAAACTTCATTTGTGCATTGACACTCCTGGGAAGCTGGAAGCAAGGAGCTCAGTGCCACACTCTGAGACTCTCAACGTGCGTTTCATTTCCGTCCGTGAGGGAGACGCATGACGGTCATATGGTGCACGACTGTTAGCTCGTACTTCTGCGTCGAGTTGGTGCTGGCTGGATGCAGGCACGATGTGCACATTCCTAATCCTGTTGTCCTTTGGAACTTCATTTGTGCATCGACACTCCTGGGAAGCTGGAAGCAAGGAGTTACGCTTCACGGTTAAGGAGCTTCGTCGCCCTCGGTGCAAGAGGAAGTCAAGACTTGGTGCTTATCATCTGTTGTCACAGTTTTGTTTCCTCTCAAATCAAAACACACACAGATATCTGAGCCAAAGGTTGTAACCCCAGGTTTCTGCAGGCAGGCGGAAGGACTCGAGAAAGAAAGGAAAAGAAGGGCTCTGATCTATGAGAGGGGGGTTGGTGAATGGAAAAGGGGTGTAGGAGGGGTGATTAAGAGGGGGCTATCTTAAAGGGTGGTTTTAATTTGGCGGCGACAAGGAGTGGGCGGCGCTGGCACAGTGGCAGGGGAGAGAGCGAGCGAGCGAGAGAGAGAGAGAGAGAGAGAGAGAGAGAGAGAGAGAGAGAGAGAGAGAGAGAGAGAGAGAGAGAGAGAGAGAGA
>BFEA01000136.1:1720203-1731236 GCA_003427395.1 Chara braunii
GAGCGCTGGCTGCCCCCATCCCCGTGTGTCACAAGGAACGACTTGCACGCAGCCAAAAGGCAAAGAGGTAATTTAAAAGAAAAGGAGGAAAGTAGTGTCCAGGGCTCGATCGCATAATCTGTTGTTGGTCAAAAGTTGTATGTGCGGTGCAGTTCAGACACACGGGCTGGCTACGGGTTTTTGTTTGGTTGCTTTTCCGTAATGAAATACGGCAATCAAATAAATTAAAATAATAGAATAGCTAGGCAGGCTAACAGAGTGGGCCGGGTCCACTTGCCCGGCCGGACAAAAAAGAAAAGAAAAGAAAAAAGGAAAAAAAAAATAATATTTTTTAATAAAAAAATTATTTTAAATTTGGTCAAGAATTTCGATGTGACCCTGAGGCAAAAGTTGTTCAGTTTATTTCTCTGCATAACATAGTTTTTTTTTCGGATTTTTTTTTGGGGCGGTGGGACCTTCCCTAGTCCTTGCACAGCCGGGCCGCCTGGGAAAATAGGGTGATCCGGGCGGCCCGGCTGACAGCCTAGCATAATACGCTATTAATACCGTAGTATAATTAATAATCGTAATTACGAATACGTTGTATAATAATATAGAAAAGTTATAATAATGCAGTAATATTGTATAGAAAAAAAGAAAAAGGAAACTAATCCAGTAATATGGTATGAAAAGCCAAAGCGAGCGTTTAGGGACCTTTTCTACCCGATCTTTAGATCTGACGGCCAGAAATGATTCCGCCTGGAAGAGGGCTTAAAATCCCCCCCCCCCCCGCTTTCCCCCCCAAAAAAAAAGAAAAAATAAATAAAAACCAACCCAATAGGTACTCTGCAAATTTCTTGCAAGCGTAATCTACCTGTTTCCCATGCAGGGGACATCTTTTTTTTTTTTTTTTTTTTTTTTGTGTGTGTGTGTGTTTGTCCAGCAGGGGTTCCTTCGCGGGACATCCGTGAAAATGAAAGTGACGGAGAGAGAGATATAATTATAGGATCGGGATTGGGACTGGGTTTATTTGTTTCCCATCAGGTTGTCTGCAAATATCAGTCCTTGTTGCCCCTGGGGCCAAGTCCCACTAGCAGCGTTGAGCTACCTCAACGCCTGAATCTGGACGTGTTTGTGGAGACGTGCAGTTCAGGAAACTCGACACCATTTCTGCACACATCTCCGTAAAAGCGTCCAGATTCAGGCGTTGAGGTAGCTCAACGCTGTTAGTGGGACTTGGCCCCTGCACAAGGGTGGACATGGCAGACGTAAATCGCGAAATGGTGCAATTGTAAGACAAAAAGGGAAAGAAAATCTTTAAAAAAAACTAATAAAAAATAAATAAAAAAGTAAAAAGGAACTTAGAAAAAAAAAGGGAGTTTTCCCTGAGGCAAGAGCGGTCTACAGTGTTACGAACGATCAGCTGATTTTTTATTTTTATTTTTTAACGGGGACAAGGTCCCACGTGCGCGAATTAGGAGATTTCGGCCGTTGATCTTTGCAATCTACGGTCAGTATCTCTTAATTCGTGCAAGTGGGACCTAGCCCCGGATAAGAAGTCTAGAGAGCATGTTCTTCTCTGCCGATACCCAAAGAAAGAAAGATCGGGATCGCGGTCCCACCTACCTGCATGAAAGAAAGAGAGATCGTCGGGGTCGCGGTCCCACCTACCTATACATAATCTTCGTCATGGGCCATCAATCTCTTTTTCTTTTTTTCTTTTTCTTTTTCAAATTTCTACTGTCAGAATTGAATTGAAAAAAAAAAAAAAAAATTCTTAAAAAAAAAAAAAAAAAAAAAAAAAAAGATATCAGATGGTAATGTTGGCCACAATCCCCTTGGTACAGAGGCCAATGGGAGGAAAAAAGTTGACCTTTCACTCTGCAAAGACTCCTTACGGCTGCGGCCGGCACCGACTTCACTACTCCCTGCCATCGGCAAACACGAAGGGCCCAAAAAGCCCTACCAGCTCAAGTCGGGTACACCTGCCCTCACCACGCCTCGGGGGGACAGGCAACAGTAAGGACAGCGAAATCTGCCAACATATGTCAGTTGTCCAAGCATTGATATGTGTTGTAATATGAGGGATGGTAGACCCGGTTTCCAGCAGGTGCAGCTCCCCACCAATAGATGGAGCCTTCAACAGGGGACCCACTTAGGGAGGCTGCTCTTACCACCTCCCTGAGTGGTATCCGCGACTCAAAGTACAAAAAAAAAAAAAAAAACCCAGCAACAACGAGACCGAAACGTCAAATGCTGGGCCCGCCGTTGATAAATTCTATCAGCGGTCACATTTTCGTTTCGTGCCTTCAGAATTTGAGGTGTCAGGCCTGCAGCCCACTAGTGCTTTAACCAGAATTACCTCCAAAAAATGGGTTCCGAGAAATCTCTGTTAAATTTTCGAATAGAAGGTACCCTCTAATACAAGGTACGTACCTTGTATTCTAGGTGTGCCATGTCTGAGATATTTGAATCATATTTCAGGGTTTTTTTTTTTTTTTTTGGCTGCAAAAAAAGACAAAAATCGTAATGGTATATCTTTCCATGTTCTAGCGGAAAATTCACTCTCGATTTGCAGAGTAGTGGAGCAAGGCCCGGACTCTGAAGTCTACTTCGCTCGAACTCAAGAACTTCTCGTAGCTGCGGAACTAATGTGTTCTTTTTCACAACAAAAAAAACGAAGGAAAAAAGAACTTCACGTGATATTATTACCATATTGGATTTTACTATATAGGGCCTCGTTAGACCCTCCTTGGAAAATCCAAAGCAATTAGGATGAAGTCCTTGGAAAAATTTACGTTTTTCGCGCCGTCGTTACACCGCGTCCTAATCCGATGGGTCCCAAGGAAAACCCTTGGAGGCCTCCAGCGGCCAATTTCATATGCATACACGCGGCCACAGGGGGTGGATGTCCGTCCTCGTGCTGGGATGTCCATGCGTCGTCGGCGTGGTCCAATGGCGGCGACAGGGAGGCCCACCGCAAGCCACCGGGGTGGGGGGGGAAAAATGGCGTGAACATCCCGGTTCAAAATTTGAAATTTGAAATTTGAAACCTTTGTTGTGACGCGCCCGCACCAGAGGCGTCCAGGCCGCTGGAGTGCACACTGGAGCGAAACGTCTGTGCGAGGAGTACTGGTGGGCATGAATCAATAGGCGGCCATTGGAATGCACGCCAACGTAGTGCCAACGATAATGGTCGTCCCGCGAGATCTCGTCAGCGGGTTAACTTCCACTTTCCTCTTCGGTCATCCTTGACAATCTGGTGGACCGCCATAGCTGACCGTGCACGTCGGGGGTGCATGAAGCGTCAAATTCCATGAAGCGCGGAGAGTGCTGCCGCCATATTCGTCGACGCGGAGACAAGGGAACGAGGGCGCCAACGAGCGAAAGGGTGTTGGTCATTTGCGCATTGCACGTCATGAACGTGGAGGGAGAGGTGCAGGCCGTTGGGAATGCATTGACGACTTTGGAGAGAAATGCGGTGGTTGCAGTTGTGTTGGCCATCGCCATTCGTTATCACATTGAGAGAACGACCACTCGCCTGAAGATGAGACTGTCCATTCACAGGCAAAGGCAGCTCATGCAACAAGTGATGGAGGCGCCCGATTGTGTGTCGTTATCTGAATCCTTTCTGCAATTCTGCTCCATGGCATCGGGTGCGATCCCGCGGACGACTCCAAGATGGTGGATGAGGAGAAGGACAGGCGGGACATGGGAGGATCTCCGGAAGATGGACGACGCGGCGGAGGGATACGATAAGGAGAAGTTGCGGATGTCACGTAGAGTGTTCATGGAGATTGTCGAGGCGTTGTCCCCTCATCTGCAGCGCAGGGTGACATTCTACAGGGAGCCTTTGATGCCAGATCACATCATCGCATACGCGTTTTATCATTGGGAAAGTGGGGAGACATACGAGAGTAGCACGTCGCCATTCGGCATAGGTTGCGCATCAGGATTGATTGCAGTGGAGGACGTGACGAAGGCGCTTATGAGGGTGTACCGGGAGAAGATCGCTTGGCCTTCTTGGTTGCGGCGACTTGTAGTTTTGTGCGCGTTCGAGGTAAAGGGTTTCCCCAACTGCTATGGCTGCATAGACTGCACGCACATCTACATGGATAAACCAGTGAACGCACCGTCTGAGAACTACTTTGACCGGAAGCATTGTTTTTTGGTGGTTGCGCAGGTGGTTGTGGACTTGGACTTGCGTGTGACAGACGTTTTCGTCGGCTATCCCGGAAGTTGTCACGACATCCGAGTGCTTCAACTGTCCACTCCATGGAAGTGTGTTGAAGAGGGGGATCTTTTCGTCATCCTGCTGTGCTCCTACCGTTCGGGGTATAGACACACGGTACATCCTTGGCGATAACGACTATCCTCCCATGGACTGGATCGTGGTGCCTTATAGACGGACCAATCAAATCCTCGACAAGGAGAGGTTTGGCAACAAGCAGAAGGTCGCCAGAGGAATGGAGGAGAGAGTTTTCGGAAGGCTAAAGGGGATGTGGAGGTTTTTCCTCCGCACACACAAAACGAATATGGATACTCTCCCGCAACAGTTCCAAGCCATGTGCATTCTGCACAACATCCTCCTGGATGCCGACATCGACTTTGACGACAACTTGTTGTGGGAGGTGGACGCGAATGGTGTGCGCCGACGAGTGGACTTGGGGATGGATCACCCACCCCACCCCATTGCGGAGAACTTCAATCGGCCCCAGGCGCTGGCCTTGCGCGAAGCACTTGCGGAGCGCATGAAACACGGGTGAATGCTCTCGATTACTCTCCACGACGCTACCTCTGTCGTTGCTCTGCTGCGGAGGACGAGCGTGTTAATGTTTGGGATTGGTCGGCGGGACGGGGGAGGAAGGAGAGGGCGGTGGGGGGGTGGACGAAGGTGGGGGTGGGGGAACGTCGTTGGCTGGGTCCATGCAGTTGTTGTTTTTTTTTTGTAGATTTTTTTTTTCCTTTTGTGTTGTTAATTTTATTTTCTTGTTAAGCATTTGTAAAGCGATGGAGGGTGCTCCATCATCGATTTTATGACGACAGCGCTATCGCCATTATTCTGTGTAAGAACTTGTCCAATGTCGTCCATTTATAGTTGTGTGGGCATGTTACGGTTCCAATTTTTCTCCTTCTCATTCTCTGGTTTGATGTATGTTGCATGTCTTCAGTGATAGTCCCATCAGAGTCACATCGACGGGTTCAATTACAAAAAAAAATGATCATTGTTTTATGATTTTTTTTTTTCCTCCCTCGATTACAGCTCTGCAACACACTTGACGACATCGTGAAAACATCTATGAACGAAAACAAAGTATCCCTCAATCAATCAATCGATCGATCGTTCAATCGATCAATCGATCGATCAATCAATCAATCAATCAATCAATCAATCGTTCAATCAATCAATCAATCAATCAGGCAATCGATCAATTGATCAATAAATCAATCAGTCAATCCATCAATTGAATGATCAATCAATCATTCAATCAATCAATCGATCAATCAATCGTTCAGACAATCAATCAATCAATCGATCATCCATTCGATCAATCAATCGGTCAATCGATCAATCAATCAATCAATCAATCAATCAATCAATCAATCATTCGATGAATCAATACACAAATTACAATAACAAATTCAAACGATTGAACTCGGTTGTGTTCGTGTGTAAAAATAATACTAATAATAACAAATAAGAAAATGGTGTGGCTAAAATTGTGCCAAATATCACACAGGACATTCACGATTTGTCAATGACAACATTCAAAACGATGCAATTACTAAAGGACGGACTCTCGAAGATCATACGCAGATTACAAGCACAGACATGGGCGATAGGAATACAAAAAAAACAGCGGACGCGACAAAGATGCAATGACATACATAGACGTTGTTTTATTTTGTTAAAAAAAAGTGTCATTCTCATAATGACTTCCATTCTATACTGCACGCGGCACATAAACAGCTAAGTCGACCGACCACACCGACAACCACCGACACCAGCACAACGTCCATCCGCAAACAAAGCCCCGTCGGGCGAACGTGGCAACCCCTCCACCCCCTGCATTTCATTCCCCCACCTACACCTTCCGCCTTCCATTCCTCCATCCCCTCCTTCCGTTCCCCCACCCGCTCCTTCCTTCCTTCCCCCCCCCCACCTTTTCTCAGCAAACGAAGGACGACGGACGTGGCGCCATCAACCAAGGGACCTTCCGCTCCGCGTGAAGACAAGGCGAGGAGGTGCCACTACGGCGACTCTCACGACCTTCCATCGCCATCATCTCCACCGTCCTTCCTTTCGTCGGCGATAGGTCCCGTCCCCATCCAATCCATCCTTGCCGCCACGTTAGGGTCATCCAAACCGGCCTTGTAGTTGAAGCTTACTCCACACGCCGCCCACTCCATGATGTAGTTGCGAAACGTATCCAACGTCACGGGCCGCTTTCCAAGGTGAAACAAAACAGCATTCCCGAAGTCGACAATATGCCTACGCCAGTTGAACGCCTGCAACCCTGCCGCCAGCAGAGTGGGCTTCACGACAAGCTGCGAGTAGTACAAGGCCTTGTAGACTAAGTGAGAACGGGCGTCGTCACCACCCATGCGCATGATCCACATAATAGCGGCGAGAAGAAGGCGGAAGGCATCCCTGATTCTGTTTAACCTAGACTGGGACATCTTCCCGTTCGTGGACCACTGGCCGTCGCGGAGCGCGTCTTGGAAGCAGGACGCCAAATGCAAGACTGTGGACTCCTAAAGGGCAGCCATGTCATCATCCTCCGGCTTGTCATGGATATACGCCCCAACATACCACAACATAATGTTCATTTTGAGGGCGAGCGTGTGATAAACGACACTGGGAAAAACAACCCTCGACCACTCAAGGGACTGTCACACTGCTCTCGCCAGATCCATCAAGTAGTCAACCGAGACATACGACTCCGCGCGGGCGAAACCATTGGCTCTGGAAGGGGACCCGAAGATCCATCCGTGGATCATGCGCATGGCCACGTTCTCCGTCTTCCTCGCCCTGCGAAGAGATGGCTCGCGCTGCGCTGGATCTTTGATTCGGAAGCAGGGGATGTCGTTTGTTGGCATGATCAGGCCTGCGAGAGCGCTGGCGCCAACGTCACCATTGACGATTGCGCAACAATAGTCTGCGCAAGAGTGCACAACATCGGCGATGAGGCGACCAGGTCCGGTCCCCGAGAATGTTTTTCCATTTGTCCACAACTTGGACCTTGCATCCAAGTCCTCCTCCTGCCGGGATCTTTTCT
Source organism: Chara braunii (assembly GCA_003427395.1). Taxonomy (NCBI): domain Eukaryota; kingdom Viridiplantae; phylum Streptophyta; class Charophyceae; order Charales; family Characeae; genus Chara; species Chara braunii. The sequence continues at coordinate 1,727,463 of BFEA01000136.1, forward strand.
TCCTCTTTGTGAGAGGCTCTTTGTCGTCGTCGACAACCAGCGGAGTACGCTCTGTCGTCTCCTCTTTTCTTCTCGCCTCCTCGCGTGTCCCCCCTTCTCGCGTCTTGCCCCCGGTGCTGGCGACACCGTGGACAACCGCGCTTGCCAGGTTTGCCAGTGGAAGTACCCTGCCCAATGACCCAGCTACGGTGTTCGACGGATCGACGCAGCGAGGTTGTACAGGCTGGACATATGTTTTGTCGGCGCGTGTAGCTGTGGCCACCACTATCGCCGCTGGAGTGATAGGTCTTTGACCTCCTGAATCACCGGCGAAAGTCCCTTGAGAGTGTAAGCTTCCACTACGACTGATATGCGTCGTTCCTTGCGTGCCAACCCTAGCCAGTGCGAGGAATTGCTCCCTTGATATGCCGTCTCTGCCAAACCCCAGTGTCAATGCTTCCAGCGAATGGCCTTCCATGGGCGATTCCTGCTCCCCCCCCTCGCCCCCTATCGTACCCTCCGTCCCCTCCACATGCAGCTCTTTCGACTTTGGGACGTGTCCCTTTCCAAGCTGGCCGCCTCCGCCTTCGCTGGGGCTGTCTCGCTTTTTCTGTGGCGACTGTCAACGTGGTGCCATGAGTTATCGACGGATGTCGCCTCTCCTTAAACGAACAGCGGACGAGAGTGCTCTACGACGTCGACGCTGTGGCGGAGAGACTGCTGCTCGCTCGTCTGTGAAGACAACGATGGACGCACTTGTGGTTAGATCGGACCCTAAAATTTGTTTTACAAGGTACGTACCGAATACAAGGTACAAGGTACGTACCGAATACAAGGTACAAGGTACCTCTTATCTTCTATTCCTGGATGTACCAGAATGCCTTGAGGCCGTTTCTGGATACATCTGACCGCAGTTACGTCCAGAGCTCAGCGGAAAAAGCACAAATCTGTATTCTGTAAGGGCCTCGTTTGACACCACTAAAGAATACTTATTTTGTAAGGGCACCCTCATCCGGGGATAGTGATTAATTTCCCCTAACTCCATTTTTCGTTCCACAGCCCCTTACAGAAACCCCCTTCCCCGGGGATGGTGATTAATTTCCCCCAACTCCGTTTCTCGTTCCACAGCCCCTTACAGAAACCCGACACTTCGGCGCCCTCACAATTCAGGTGGCAGCTTTTTCCCTGTCGACAGCCGCAGCCGGCCCTACAAATGGCTACTATCGGACCAGCAACCGCAGCAAAACACCTGACTGAAAGCAAAGAGTCAAATAAAATAAATTCGCTTTTCCTGCTGCCGTAAGGGTGCCGCCCCTCATTTTCAAGTGTCCTCCACGGCCGCCCTTACAGTAAGGACCGTTTTTTTTTTTCTTTTTCTTTTTCTTTTTGGAGAAACATAGCATTTACCATTCCAATGCGACAACCGGGGCCCGGGAACACACCCCTACATATCAACCCGGTACGTAAGGACCATTTTGGCTGGGGTGCAGTTACTTTTGTAGGGCCCACCCTTACGGTCGGGATTGTGAAAACACATCGGATTTCATTTGCATCGTGATTAGGCAGGGGTGGAACCAGGATACCCTTAGGGCTGGACCCCACTGGAAAAACCTTGGAAAAGTGTGTTATTTTGGAAATCGTGGAAAGGGCACTTGGAAGATTCCGCGGATGAAATGACGGGACTCCACCAAAGAGGCTGGAAAAGGCCTGTGAAAAGCGATTTCTTCCAGACTTTCCAAGCTCGTGCCGTCATTGTGGACCAGCGAAGTCCGTTGGGGTGGTATGGGCGCCCACGATGCCACCTACGGGACACTCCATGGACCCAGGTCGTGCAAGGAAGTTTTCCAGACTTTTCCAGCCCGCCCCCCCTACCCAGTCCGTTTGCCACAAAATAGTGCCGTCAACTACGGAAAATGACACATTTCGGACTGAAACCACATGTGGAAACGTCGAAGTGCCATCTTCCAGGAACACTTTTCCAGACTGTGGGGTCCCGGGAAGTGGAAAACGCAACAAAAAAAACACTTTCCAGGAACCCGATTTCTTCCAGTGGGGTCCGTGAAAAGCACTCGCGTGGCCCGTTTTCCAAGATTTTGGCCTGTGGGGTCCAGCCCTTACTTTCCGCAATTCTTTGGTGGTGGTGTAGAATGAGGCCCTAACCCGTGACCTGTTTGTCGTGAGCAAACTCCACACTTGTAATGAAATTTTCTGTGGGCTGGGGCTGTGGTCAGTTCGGAGATGATTTATTTTTATTTATTTTTTTGCGTTAGAGGGAGAGAACAAGGCTATGTTCGCAGGAATCCCCTGTATAAGCCTAAGGAGTAGTGGTAGGCCTGGTAGCCAGTGAAGAGGAAAGGCCTCGATCACTTGGAAGTGAAAGAATTTGAAAGATGATGAAAATTTTGAGAGGAGATGAAATTTCGGCGGGCAGTCATTATTGGAAAAATTTCCGATCAGTGTTTCCTAATTTATGGGCCTTGCTCCACCACTCACCACATGTGCGGTTTACCGGGCAGTTCTATTTGACGATATATATATATGGGCCTCACTCCACCACTCACCACGTGCAAAAAATTAGACTGAATCTTCCTCTACACCATGGAAAGATACACCACCACCATTTTCTTTTTTTGTCTTTAAGACATGTGGTCAGTAGTGTAGCCAGGCCCTTTACATCTTGTCATGTCATTTTATTTTATGTCAGGAGCTCATTTTCCCTTTCTTCTTGTCACCGTCAAACTGGCCTGAGGCGAGAAATTCCGAGTGAAAAAAAACCAAAAACTCAACTCACGATTCGAACTCAGGGCTCAGGGGCGTGGTCCCACTAGCAAAGAGGATCGGATCGAATGCCTGAATCTGGACGAGTTTATGGAGATGTGCAGGAAATCGAGATTGAACTGCTTTTCTGCATTTCTGCATCAAGATTCAGGAGCTCGATCCTATCCTTTTTGCTAGTGGGACCTCGGCCCAGGTCAGGTTTCTCAACAGTTCATTCATGTGTATACGGTTGGGGCCTGCGGCACTTTTTTTTTTTTTTTTAATTTTATTTTTTTGGCTCAGTTCCCAGTTTTTTTTTTTCTTTTTTCTTTTTTTTTTAATCATTTTCACTTTCTTCCTATCATCGTCAAACCGACCTGCGGCGAGAAATTCCGAGTACAGCAGAACTCAACCCAGGATTCGAACTCAGGTCAGGGTTCGCAACTTTTTTTATTTTTTTATTTTTTATAATTCTTATGAACATTTCATTCATGTGTGTATACATATGGTTCTCGGAAAAAAAACAATAACAAAAAAAAAACATATGGTTCTCGCCGCACCATTCACAAAATCTGCTAAATGGAGAATGCATCGCCTCTGAAAACGTGGACAGGTGCATCCGCCATAGTCTTTGTCTATTTCATACTTAGTGAGAAGTGTGGCCAGGCCCTACCATTCTGAGTCTGCCACATTGGAGTTGGAGGGGGAGTCTGCCGCCGCATCTCATTCTTGTCTTGTCGTCGTTTTGTCGGATTCAAGAAAGAGTGTGATCCCCACCCAAAAACGCGGCAAGTACCGTCCCTGGGGTAAGCCCCTCAAGAAAGAATTCAGCATCATTTGATGAAGCACCAAGGCTCTTAATATTTTATATATCATTTATTGGGAACATTTCGTCGATAGCATCTATTGCAACGATAGAGCACCACTAAATCGAAACCATATCGAGCAAACGGGCTTCACACACACACACACACACACACACACACACACACACACACACACACACACACAGAGAGAGAGAGAGAGAGAGAGAGAGAC
>BFEA01000136.1:1740236-1755745 GCA_003427395.1 Chara braunii
GGAGAGGAGGAGAAGGGGGGGGCGCAGACGGAGGGGAGGGAGGAAAGGTGAGGGGAAAATTTAAAGCGGGGATCTACTTTTAGACGATTTAGGATTAGGAATAGGATTAGCATTTGCGAATTTTTGCCTAAATACGGGTTAGATCCATGTTTTAGTGATTTGCACGTGATTGGGGAACACGTGATTCTTCTCATCTACGTTATAATTAATAAGGGGGACAGCGTGATTCTGCTCATCGAAATTAGGAAGGTAGTAATTTTTTATTTTTTATTTTATTTTTATTATCACAATTCAATTGAATTCATACTTCCGATCGTATGCAAGGTAGTAATTTGCTCGTGATGGGGGAGGTGATTCTGCTTGTCTAAATTTATTAGAAAGGGAGATATTAAATCGGTTTATCGAAATTAATTAATTAATTAATTAATTAATTAATCATTTATTTATTTAAGAGTTGATTAATTGGGATTCGGATTCTGATTATGTGCCGTAATTGCGGGTTAGATCCATGTTTTTTCATGTGATTGGCCACTTGATCCTGTTCATCTAAATTCGTTGATAAGGGAGAGGAGAATTGTGTTGATTATAATTATTTAATTAATTAATTTACTAATTAGCTAGGCTACCAGAGTGGCCTGGGTCCATTTGCTCGGCCGGGCCAAAAAAAAAAAAAAAAAAAAGTTTAATTTAAATTTTAATTTTTCCTAAAGAGTTTCGATGTGACCTTGAGGCAAAAGTTGTTCAGTTTATTTTTCTGCATAACATAGTTTTTTTTCGGATTTTTTTCTTCTTTTTTCGCTGGGATCTTCCCTGGTCCTTGCCCGGCCGGGAAAATAGAGTGGAGCCGGGCGGCCTGGCTGGTAGCCCAGCTAATTAGGGATTTGCACATGGTCGGGGGCATATGATTCTGCGCATCTAGACTACATTATAGTGAGGGAGAGCGTTAGTCTATTAATGTTAATTAAGAATTAATTGTTTAATATTAGGACTCGGATTATTGTCCTTCACGTGGGTGAGATCCATGTTTTAGTGATTTGCACGTGATGGGGGATGTGATTCTTCCCATCCTTACTAATTAATTAATTAATTAATTAATTAATTAATTAGTAATTACACTCGTCTCTGTCCATAGGTTACGTAGATTACCGGCCACATAGACTGTGTTAGATCCTTCGTTAATGATTTAAATAAATAAATAAATAAATTATTAATTAATTACACTCGTTTCTCCCCGTAGGTTAGATCCTTGGTTTAGTGGTGTGTTCGTGATGGGGGCCGTTGTTCTCTTCATATAAGTTAATTACTGAAGGGAAAGCCTGATCCTGTTCATCTCAATCCATTAGTTAATTAATTACACCCGTCTCTGTATGCAGGTTACGTAGATTGGTTACGGTTCATTATTTAGTTAATTAATTAATTAATAAGTAATTACTTAACTGCCGATGAGTGATTATGCTGAAGGATAACTTGCCCTCACATTCCCGTGTCCTATGAGGAGTTATTTTTAGCGTGGTGAGGCCAAAGGGCCAAAAGAAAAGGATTAGGACCCAGGCTGTACTCATTCTAGTGGACTTTTTGAACTGAATCTGCGCATGAATGCATCCAGATCCATCAATGGAACTCTAGTGTGGGATATGGGCTATATGGGTGAGCAAACGTGAAGACTAGAAAAGAATGTAGATTGTGCTCGCCTGTTTTTCTTTATTCCCATTGCTCTTTCCCGACTGCATAGATTGTCGAAGATCAACAGCCATAGATCAGCCATCTTGGCGCAGGTGGGACCACACACACCAGCTCTTTCCCGACCGCATAGATTGTCGGAGATCAACAGCCATAGATCAGCCATCTTCAACAGCCATAGATCAGCCATCTTGGCGCAGGTGGGACCACACACACCAGCTCTTTCCCGACCACATAGATTGTCGGAGATCAACAGCCATAGATCAGCCATCTTGGCACAGGTGGGACCGCACACACCAGGATATTTGCACGGCATGTGAAAAGAGTGGAGGCAAGAATACGACGGGGTACCAATCGCTCTTTCCTGACAATGAATGTCTGAGTTAAAAAACCGGAGATCAGTGATCTTCGCTCAGGTGGGACCACACACACCAAGATATTTGCATGGCTAGTAAAAGGAGAGAGGAGAGAGGCAAGAAGACGGCGGGTCTCCCATCCATTGCTCTTTCCTGACCATGGATTGTCTAAGATCAGCAGCCAGAGATCAGTGATCTTGGTTCTCACACTGCTGGTAGGATTTTTGCGTGGCAGGTAAGGGGAGACGAAGGGAGAAGGGAGAGGGGCAACAATAAGACTGGGTTGTGCTGGACATGATTGCACTTCCCATTTCCAGAGCACTATTGCTGACCATAGATTGTGTCGAGATTAACGGACAGATATCTTTCAGTGATTTTGTGGAGTGCCGCCATGACCCCACTTATTTGTGGCCGAGGCGGACTAGGAGTGGTGGAGGGGGATTAGGAGTAAACACGCAGAGAGGCGAGAAGATATCGGACAGGGTGCGCTGGGCATTCTCTAAGATCTCCATTTCAGAAGTTTTTTTTTTTTTTTTTCCTGGGGTGAAAAAAAATGAGAACAAAAGGAATCATCTGAGGGCTTGAACTCGTGACCCCTTTACCAATAGGTACAAGAGTGCACCATCCTGGGCCTGGTTAAATTGCGATTGGATGACCCTGTAGACATGGTGCTTTTTATCGAGTGGGACCACGCCCCTTTACTGGCAGGAATATGTGTATCTATGCGAGGTGGGGAAGGGAGTAAGGCATACGTGGCACTTGGACTTTTTTGCATGTACCGGACTGCTTTTTTGTCCACATTCGACCAAGATAACTCTAGTGTGTGTATTCCCTAGGACAAAAAATGGAGTAGGTGGAGATTCACGAATTGTGTACTTACTTCGTTGGCGGCTCGAGGTTGGAAAGGGGAATAAGGGCATGAGGGGTGAGAGGGGGGCGAGGTGGAGGGGAGGAAAGGTGGAAAGAGGTGGGGGGTGGGGTGGGGTGGAGGACGGGGGGAAGCAAGGGGTTAAAGGATGAGAAAGTGAGGTGAGAGGATACTGTTTTAGGCCGATGAAAGTGGAGGTTTGCGATGACTCTGTTCCCTCGTATAGAAAGGATTGGCCATTATTTATAGCTGCATTTGCATACGATCGAGGGATTGAGCCTACACCCAACCTAGGTTCTTTTGGAAGTAGTCCTGCTCGGAAACACCTCTGGAAACAACCAGTGTGAAAGTGCCCTGAACGTGCATGGGCAGGTAAAACGACCTTGATCTGATCAGCTGATTATGTAGTTTTTGGGGCTTAGGGGTGACGTGGCTCAGGTGAGGATAGTTTGAGTGGATTGGGATTGTATGTAGCATCTCGGAAAGGCGATGCAAGATCATGGGAAGAAGGTCACGCCGAGCATCCACAACCCACATACCCATCAAAATCCTATGTCTGGAGACACCTGGCCCCTCAAGCACCGGACAGGAGTACTCCCATGTCAGAACTCCCACAATGGGATGGGATGGGCTCCTCGCACACAGACGGAGAGTGAGAAGCAGCTGCACGAGGTGGGACTCATGGAAAGAAGCAAGCTGGAGACAGAGAGTAGATGATGCTCAGACATGGCGTCAAGGCCCACCATCCGCGATTCCTGCAGTGAGAGAAGAGGGAGAGGCTACAGGAGGGGTTGGCCTGGATGGCCATCAGGCAGCAGGCTTGAAGATTCAGGGGGAACTCTCCGAAGCATCATGCGCTTCCCAGTTGAGAATGCGAGAGGAAGCGAATGTGATGCCGAGTACTGCTGCATCTCCAAGCAATCTGAGTTGTCCTCAATGGAAAGCTCAGCGGGATCAGAGCACAGACAGGACAGAGGTGAGCGGAGAGCGCCGGACAAGAACGATCGAGCAGATACAGTGGGGAGAAACCGAATGGAGACAGTGCAGAGGTGCGTAGTGCCCCTCCTCGGCATACTCAGTGAGAGGGGACTGTTCTTTCTAGCACTGTCAGATGAAGCCACCCACCTCCTGATCCCCTCTGCAATGGAATGCTCCCCTACGCCGGGGAGGATTCTGGAGGAAACCCGTAAACTGTACGGCTATCATGTACCTTTACGATAAGTACCCCACTACACCATGGTAAGTCTGATTTGTGAGACAGTTCAAGGCTACAGAAAAACCTACTTTCCCCTGTTAGACGCACGGATACCACCAGAGACAGTGGAAATCCTGGCTCAATCAAGTAAGATGGATTCACATGGACCTGGTTCGTGAACGGAATCTGTTGGAGCTGGAGTCAATCAAGGTTCTACCGGGGGTGTTTACCTTAGCATTGCTAAATGTGAATGGGAAGTTGCTGAAGGAAGAAAATCACTTTCCAACTTCCTGATGGCAAGACTTACTGAAGAACGACGTCCGGGCTCTCGTGCCAGCTCCTCCAGAGGCAGCTCGCATCTCCATCGCACTAGGGTCACAACAGACAGAGACGCAGACAGGAATGCAGTAGGCCAGTCCCACTCTCAGTCAGGAATGCTGAGATCAACATCCAGCATCCACGATCAGGTGGGCCCAGCGCACCTTGGTGGACAAGATTAGGGTTGTTACTTGGAATATTAGGGGGCTCGGTGACACGAGTGGCAGGTCAAAACGGAGACGGCTAAAGAGATGGGTTCATGAGTGTTGAGCTAACTGCGTAATGTTGCAGCAGACGAAACTAAAGAAGACAAGCTCGAAGACTTCGAGACTTTGGTGGGACAGTCCACAGGTTTGGGTTCCAGTGTCGTGAACAAGAGGCGGGGTGGGCATCTTGCTCCATTGGGACCTGCAAGCAATCGTGGTAGACTCCGAAGTAGACATATGGGGGAAATGGGCATGGATGAAGGTGGTAATCGCCAATGAGGAGCGGATTTTCATGACTGTCTATGCGCCAACCGAGGTCAGCGAAAGATCAAACTTCTTCACCAGGCTCATGCTGCACGTTCCAAAAGCGGAAAATCTCGTGCTAGTCAGGGATTGGAGCTTGTCACTAGATGAAGCCCTGCGCCACCGCTCCTCTCAAGCAGATCGAAAGGATGTTTAAACCCTACTGGGTTTCTGCACAGAATTGGCACTGGTGGACCTCTTCTCCATGTTGAACCCGGATGACCCCGGATACACTTGGTACTCCCACCTGTTTGGGGAACGGCAAGCGGTGACCAAGAGGCGATTGGACTTTTTCCCGATAGGGGTGCAGATTCTGGACCAAGTAACTGCAGTCCGACACGTTTGCAGTCCTCTATCAGATCACAAGCTGTTGGTCAAGAACATCCGTCCAAATATTAGCATTGCAAGGGGCAGGGGTTTCTTTCTTCACTACAGCCAAAGTGCTGGAAGAGTTGGGTGTGAGGAAATGGGTAACAAGGCACATGGCAAGTTGGGAGGAGGCCACAGCCCACTTTAACTCAACCGTGGAGTGGTTCGACGGCGGGATTACCCTTACCTCCCGTGTTTTGGATGTATGCTGGAGGATTTGAGCAAGGGAGAGGAACAAGAGAGAGGCAGACTGCAGCAGGAGGGTCGAGGAAGCGGAAGACCACATGGAGGGCCACCCCATCTCAACAATGGTGTGGGTAGCACAACGGGAAGAACGCTTAAGTCAAAAGAGACATTCCAATTGCTTCAACCGCGGCGCACTCAATAGCAGATGATCGAGTTAAAGCATCCCTTCGATGCAGTCGTGCCTCAGGCATGCTTCAATATGCAAGTATCGACTACAAGGGGATCCTCACCACACAGCGGCAGCATGAGGATGTGAATACAGATCTTTCTAGCTCCTCGGATATGTGGGATGACACCACAGTGAGACTGCAGACCTCAGCTAAATTGAATCTGGACAGACCCCCCACACTCGAAGAAGCACCACAGACCCTCAAGTTGATGGCAAAAGGGAAGTCCGTGGGAGTGGACGGTCTCACGGCCGAGTTCTACATTGCGAATTGGGAAGCATATGGCCCTCTGTTGGTGGAACTCTATTAACGAAATCTTGGTGGGAGGCACATTAGGAAAGGGGGGATATGACCCAGGGAGTCATCTTAGTCCTTTTCAAAAAGGGCGACAAAGTGGACGTCCGGAACTGGCGTCCGATATCCCCCCTGAATGTATCCTACAAGATACTTGCAAAGTCTCTGTATCCTACAAGATATTTGCAAACACTTTGGCACGCAGACTATTGATGTACTCACTGGATCTAGTGGAAAGGGACCAGGGTGCATTCGTGCAGGGATGCTTGATCTTCAACAACATCGTGACGGCCATTGAGACGTTGGAGGTGGTTCAGGGGGAGAATCTAGAAATGGCGGTCCTCCTCCTCGATCTGGAGAAGGCCTATGATAAGGTGGGATGGACTTTCGTCCTTACCACATTGATAAAGATGGGGTCTGGGGAAGGGTTCTGTTCTTGGATAATAGCGATGTACACCTTCTCCACGTCAGCTGTCATAATTAATGACCACCTGTCAGAACCCTTGCCGCTGTCCAGATCGCTGCGCCAAGGCTGTCCACTCGCCCCCCTCATCTTCGTGCTGCAGCTTGAAGTGTTGCTGAACAGAATTTGGGTCACCCTGACATTAGGGGGCTGCATCTGCACATGGGCGAGGAATGCAAGGTAAAGGCTTTGGCGAGTGACTTGTTCGTGGTGAGTGAGAACTCATGTCGTCGCTGGCTGCACTGAATACCGTCATGTGCGAGTACTCCATGCTCTCCAAGACGACTGAACTGGGCCATGTCGACGTCGACTTACCCGCTCCCTTCTCAGTTTGTTTTGAAGGCAGAATGGGGGATGAAGAGGGTTGGGAAGACAAACGGTTTCCGGGAGTCCTGAATTGTCTGCAGATTGAGGCTTCGTCTCAAGGGCCACTCGTCCAGCAGCGTATAGCAGTAAGACTCAGACTGTGGGGCTCCGCTTGGCACCTGTCGTTGGTGGGACGAGCCGTGGTGTCCAATGTGGCTCTGTTTTCCATCTTATCGATTGTCACAACCGTGAGGGAGCTCGCTGTTGGGTTAGTAAAGGCGGTCAGGAGATTGGTGGCTCGGTTCATCTGGAAGCCACATGTCAAGGACAGCGAGGGCTTCTTGTCCAAGGTGGCCCTGGATACCCTCAGTTTCCCATGAGCCAAAGGGGGACTCGCCCTGTAAGACCCTGCACGCAGAAACCAGGCCCATCTACGCGGTTGGGTAGCCAAAATTGCATCCTTGGAGTCTCGAGATCACTGGGTGGCATTAGCGGAATATCTTGATGGGGGAATGGGGCTTGAGCAGGCCCCAGGACGTCTGGGCGTGCTTTTTCATGCCATCCTTTTCTAGGACCTTATCTGCAGTGCTTGGAATCATCTTCCCCCTGATGTGAAGATGCCCCCTTCCATCAAGGAGGAAGTACTGTGCCAGCTGCTGTTCGAAAACCCGGCGATTGTGGATTCAGCTGGTAGTGTCTTTGCAGTGGATGGATCTACAGGTTCCTTCGGGCAAGCCTGGGTCCTGAGGGGAGTAGTCCGTGTAGCAGATCTATGGTCCCGGGTCCTAGGACGATGGAAGCCCCTGTCTGAAGTGAAGACCACATGCCATGGTCTGCAGAGGGTCGAAGTCCACTGAAGGCAGATTATTGAGACCATCCTCCAGGATTGGCTGGCGATCCTGGGTTCGGGAGGGCTGGACCCAGTGGGCACTTGGTACGTCCCAAACCAGGCGGAAGAGCTCAAGGTACTGTGGAAAGTGTTAGAAATTTTACCCAGTGGTTTCAGACGGATAGAGCGGTGGAAGTGTGAGGGTCCAGCAAACACGCTGTCTCTGGTGGAAGAAGACACCATCCTGCCTTGGGTTAATCCAGCACAAGCACAAATGATAACAACCGGGGAAAGAAGCCATCTATAGGGTAGGAAGAGTGCTGCTGAGCCAGCTCTGCATTGATCCCACCGCATGGAGCTGGTCGGCGAAATCAGCAGAAATACCTCTGACCTCCCACAAGAAATCTCCAGCCCAAGTGGCAATCCCTCCGTGGCAGGCTGTGTGGAGTGAAGATGTGACGGATGGCGAGGCAGAATTCGAAAGGCTGTGGGAAATTTTGGCATCCCTCCCCAACGCTAAACAGGTCAGCCTTTTGTGGTTGTTTTCGTTGATGGTATCCCCCTCTGCGGTGTGGTTAACAAGCAGAGGAATGGAAGTGAGTCTGGGCTGTACGCGGTGCAGATGGCCTTTGAGTCCACCCGGCATCCACGGTGGGACTGCCCAGTCTACAAATGCATATGGAGCTGGTCGATGCATCACTGGAGGGAATTTGGGGCACAGGGAGTGGAGTGGGGCCAAAAGTGGGTCTTGTTGGGGTTCCTCCCGTCCAATATGGAGGGGAATCGTGGTTGGGGCTACGTTTTATGTGGTGAAGGGCCTGATCTGTGAAACAATCTGGGTTGACAGAAATCGGCCGAGGTTCCAGGTACGCCCGTACTCAGACCTGGAAATAAAGAAACATATCAAGCAGGGGCTGAAGCAGGCCATCTGGGTGGACTGGAGGAGGAAAACAAAAGCAGGGGAGGGGGGTTGCAGACAAATCCACTGGTTTCTCCACGCATGGGCGAAGAGTCACCAGTTTGCAGCCATTCATTCAAGGAAGGGCTTGGTGTTGTTGAAATGGGTCTTGGACGAAGCAAACGGGGGTAGGAGGTAGTTGGGGGTAGTTGGTAGTGGGAGTCGAGCTCCTTACCGAGCGACCAGGGCACTCGGTCGATGGACGGTCAGGTAGCAGTGATAGAGAGTGCTGTTAGGTAATGTTTGGTTAGTCAGTTGTGGTATCCCGGCACCAGGAGCCCAGGAACCAGGGCACCCGGTTCCAGTAGGGTCGCTGTGGGCCTTTAGGAGAGTGTGTGGGTCTTTTGGACGCGGTCGTCCGGGCCGTGTTCGTCCCTGACGTAACATAGTCAGGTAGTGTGTCCCCAGGTAGCTTACTGGCTTTTTTTTTTTTTTTTTTTTTTTTTGAACAACAATGCTCCAGACTATTTGTAGGGAGCCGCACGTGGTAGGAACTGGGCTTACCCGGCTTCGGCTGAGAGCAACTAAAAAAACTCCGGAAAATTCAGGATTTTTTTGTGAAGGAACAAAGTAGCTAGTCTTCGGTAATCTGAAATTTCTGAAATACTATCATAACTTCTTCAGGTAAGTGCACTGGACACAACATTGGGCATCGGTCACTTCTTTGTAACAGCTCCCCTGATAATTGATGATAGATAGAGTTAGGCTCTGCTGTGGTAGTTGGAAAGTTTTAACTCTGGAACAGTGACTTTCTGGAGGCGAAAGCCTGTCAGCTAAGCTGGCTGATGCTGTCAGTTTTCCGGGTTGAATTGTGAGGTCCCCGGCCTCGTATTGAGGTTTATAATTGGGGTAAAAAAAGTAGTCGCGTGGTGAGTGAAGAGCTACGGGGCCCACAATTGATGCGCGGAGTTGTCCTTGTTGCAGGCTGGAGGCTTATCGGCCCTCGATTGGCACGTGGAGTTGTTGCTGTTGCAACCTCAGGCGGAGAACTGGCTACGTGGACATTGAATCGCGGGCCATGCGCTGGACGTCGATGACGATGGATGCGTAACTCGACGAGATCAACGTTCTTCCTATGATTGAACTCAACCGGATCTCGGAGTCTGTAAATTCGATTAACAAGCATTTGCAGATGTGTTAGGCGAGAAAAAAGGTCTGCTGTAAGCAGTAGGGCTGTGATCTCGTCACGATCTGTTGAGATTCAGCTGCTTGTTGCCGAGGTTTCTGAAATGTCTATGTCATGAGGTGGTTCTTGTAGGTGACAGAAGCGAGGCGAGAAACCCTGTATCTAGGCTATGAATTACATACATGTAGCCGATCTGGGTCACTGGTACGCACATGGAACTGTTGATACAATGATCGTGTGTTCAAATCCTGTTCGGTGACCTTCGGCTTTGGAGAAAACCATTCCAACGAACATTATGAGCGGATTCATCTATATGTAAGTATATACCATATGCGTAACTGGACACAATGTAAGTATATGTATATGGATGAATATGTAAAATGTGTTTGGCACTAGGCCGGGGAATGAAATGCGACCTCAGGTAGTCGGTAGCTACCGGCAGGGTAGATTCCCACCTTTGCGAGAAAGTTGTGCTTCTCCATTGTAGCAACAATTGCTGGAGAGTGCAAGGAGACGCCGATTGTGAATCGTGGTAAGATTTTGGGGCGGAACAAGGAACTGTGACTATCTTCGGCCCCAGGATTTTGAAGCAGGGAAACGATCATCGTCGTTGTTATTACCAAAAGAGGAATTACTGTACTATATCATATTATTGGCGTATAATAATTTCATGATCAATGGATGACGATTTGGTGCCAGCTGTTCGCCGGTCTGCATGCCTCGCCGCCATGACCTTGCCGATTTTGTCCGTGCTTCTGATGGTGGGAACATCTCTTTTGATAGCGCTAGACTTGCAGGAAAACATGTGTCCAGATCGACCGGCAATACCTACGTTTGTTCAGTACGCACCGAAAGGCGAGTGGATGTATCTCAGGGAGGCGACGGCACGTAGCACACTTAGGCTGAGTCGCACCAATCTCTCTCTGGCTCTTAGCTATCTGGCTATAGACAGCACACAACATAGTCCTGGACATCGTAGTCGGCATAGCACCCCGTCGTCTCCGTCCTTGCAATTCTTGTCTCGTGAGAGATGGATAGAAGAAAAGGCGGGGCTGAAGGTGCAGAGGTGGGGAATCAAAGCGGGGAAAGCCAGCGCTGAGGGCGGCAATTTGGATGGCGGTGGAAAGAATACCGTCATTCGGCTGCGAGATTTTTGGCCGAAAGAAGTTTTTCACCCCGGATCTCGGGTGGGATTTTCCGCTTGGCAGTTTCTCGATGTTCCCGAGGAGTCGGCACGCAAACTAATTGCTTGGAGCCGCATGCAGTCCGACACATTCCGTGACCGTCTCGTTGGCAGGGGTTTGGCCCCGCCTCATCTCGGAAATGCCAAGCAGGATAGCGGCGTAGGTGGTGCGGTTGGACTGTATGGAATGAGGATGTTTGGAGACCCGTCGCCGGAAACAGATCTGACGCCAGAGGTGCTAGGTGCGCAAGAGGGCGCGTGGGAGGTTATCCCTCCATCCTTTGCTGTTGTTGTGAGCAGGGGGTTTAACGCCACTCACGACAGAGAGGAGTGCTTCGAGGCTTATGAGTTGCAGAGAAGGGCTGATTGTCAAAAAGATAGGATACGGTCTTTGAGGACGGCTATTATCTCGGGACTCATTTATGCCGTACCCTTCCTCTTCATCTCCTTGCACATGGGTCTTCTTTCTGCTTACGCGTCATTGTGGCTAGCGGCATATCCGTTCGATCATCACCTGCTCTGGGTCCTGAGAATGTCTTGTCTCCCTTCCAGCGGGCCGGATCTGGAAGCGCAGTCGAGAGCATCATCTCATTCGTACGGGGTATGTGCAGATGGCGGCGGATTGCGAAAGGTGGGTGGAGTTGCTCCATTAGACAAGGCTTCAACAGGAATGACTTTTTCTGGCAAAATCACAAGTCTTCACACTTCTCCTCGGAGGCTCGAATTCTTATCGAAACGAGAGTCCAAAACACTGTTGTCCGCGGTGCATTGGTTGATGATCATGGTTGTCTTCGGTGGACCAATATCGTTCATGCTACGGGGCGCAGCCAACTCTATGGATGGCCTTTTCACTGTGCAGTTTTATTCAATGGATGCGTTCTTTGGGAAGAGTTTCCAAGCCGTATTAGCATGGCAAGTGGTATGTCTTATATACGCCATCGCGGTAAGTTACTTCATCGGATTCCGCAAGGTCCGAAAACATGACCTTGGGACAGACTTGAAATGTGGCTGTTAGTGGTTTTGCCGTGTGGGATTGATCATGCAGCTGGATGACAGTTCCTTTGTTTTTTTTCTTTTTCCCTTTTTGGGTTTCTTTGGCTGGGTGGTATAGTTCAAGCTTTGAGCGGTGTCAAAGACTGGGTAATCAGCAGGTTCTCCCTTGAGTAAAATATAGATGCTGAAAGGTGGAGAAACAAGCTAAGGCTTGGTGAAGGTCACGAGCAGGGCTGAGGGACAGCCATGAATGAACTTATTGTGTAGACGCATGCCATTGACTGAGCTTGGCTTATGGCGTCTCCTATTTTGGACAGTGTGGAAGATGATCCGGGGGTGGGCCTAAGCTATGGCTACCAAGAAGTATGGTCACCTGCCACGTATCAATGAGTGAAGTGATGTGACCTGATTACATGCCGCATATCAATCAATGAAGGTACATGGCGTGACCTGCTCCTTGAACGCATTCAATTAGAATTTCCCATTGTGTGTTCATTGAAGTTCGAAGGTTATGGAGACGTAGAGGCTGGAGGAGGAGGAGCTGATAAGAAACCTCAAGAAATGCTGGTCTATGGGAGGGCGGTTTTTTTTTTTTTTTTTGGGTTTCCTTTTCTTATTTTTCTTGGTGAATTCTGCTTGACAATAATGGGAAGAGCCGACATCGAAGGATCAAAAAGCGACGTTGCTATGAACGCTTGACTGCCACTAGCCAGTTACTCCTGTGGTAACTTTATGGGAGTCCTTTAGCTGGAGTTACGAGCGTCTTTTTGAAGCCGAAGGGCCAATGCGCAAGCCTTACTTTGAGATATGATTATGCTACTAGATTTCATGTCCTATCGGCTAGTGTTCGTGGTCTGGGCACTCAGCCTGGAGATGACGGGTAACGGCAGAGATCATGCGTGGGACTTCGATAATTGGGACCCCGATAGCTGGGCTGCTGCTCCCATGTGGTACACAAACCTGATCTTCAAGTTGCTAGGTGAGGGCCTGAGCCTGTTGTTGTTGTTGGTAAGATGCAGAAGCATCAGGCTTGGGACAATCTCTGAAATACCGGTGTGGCCAAGTCCATCCGGCTTGGGATCAGGTCTGTAATAGCATAGTGGCCAAGTGTATTGGTGCACGACCTTGCGCCTCACCCGCTTGATGCTGGTTCTGGTGACACGAGCGATCCGAGCACCTTGACCGGCACATGCAAGCCAGCTGGTTCACAGGAACTGGGTACTGTAATCACTCGGGTGGATCTGCGTCAATCCAAGAGAGCCAGGAGCAAATTGCATGGCTTGCAAAGCTGGCATGGACCTGGACGAGGCCTTGGCCTTGCGGGGCAAAGATGCAGGCAGATCTGTACTGATCTTAGGATGGACCTACCGTAGTGCAGCCTTCGAGCGTATCTGTGCCACCCCTGGAGATGACATGAACTGGTTAGTTCCAGGAGCAGACTGGAGTTGAGAAGAAGAGTGGGGTCAAATCCTTCTGTGACTACGCGGCCGAATGCTAAACTGCTGTCAAAGGGGAGCGTTCGATGTGCCCGGGCCAGCGTCAACTGGACCATGATAGAGCGTTTGAGCAGACCTGGGACAAGCCTCTGCCGGACATGGGCTGAGCCTGGAGTAGTCCTGGGACAACCCTTGCAGCTTTGACTACCGTCTTCCTCTGAACACCATGCTTCCGCATTATGACTGTATCTGACCGGAATAATGGCTTGTATACATTCATAATCTGGGTGCGGTATGCTCGGTGGAAGTCAGTAGATTCGGGGCATGGCTTGAGTGGACCTGAGCCACACTTTGACCAAATTTGGGCGAGCCCCATGGCGCAGGCCTGCAATTTCCCAGAAGCACACCTAAGCGAGGCTTGGAGAAGTTTGAGGTCAACCCTTCAGTGGGCGGGGATAACTGTTAACCGATCCAGGGGGGGCATTGGGCGGATGTGGGACAGCCTTACTTAACTGGACCTAGATAGAGCATTTGAACAGACGTGGGCCATGGCGGGACATTGGCGGAGTCTTGCGTAGACCTGGGACGAGTGCTGCGGTCTTGAGTAGATTTCGAGCATGGCTTGAGTGAACCTGGGCCTCCGTCTGACCAGGCTTGGGCCAACCCTTTGGAGAAGAGGCCTCCATCTGCCCTGGAGCATACTTGAGCTACGCGGTAGTGTTGGAGAAGGCCAGGGTCAACCTTTCAGTGGATGGGGACAAGTGTCGACTGCCTTGGGGCGGGGGGGGGCGCACTTGATGGCCCGACGTGCCTACCATCTTAACCGGAATACAACGAACAGTCGTTATAGCTGGATTTGGGGCATCTTTTAGTCTCAATACAGCAATAATGACCATACGTTGTGTTCGGGTGAAGATGGTAGGCTGGTCTTACTCTCCTTTTTTGCGAGGAAGTTGCAGGGGATGGCACTCGAGTGCTTGCCGGGAGATCCCAACGGCAATGCACAGCCCTTTTTTGAGTAGGTCACAGCCTGTGACAAAGTTATGTTTAATTCACAGGGCATGAATGTGCAGTTGGGTGGGAAATCCCAATGTGTGGCCTTTGGGCGAATATGGGACACCTTCCCGGCCTTGCCGAGCAAGAAAGAGTGAGCTCTGCAAAAGTCAGGACGCATCACAGGAGTTAGTGAGTGATTAAGTTTCTTCATACGGTTATGGGCTCAAAGCAGATAGGCCAGGTGGTAAGTTGAACTGGAAGGGATGGTTATTGACGGGAATCCAGAAGGATTGCAGACACCACAGGTTTGATTCTGATCGCAGCATGTTAAGCGTGCCTACTTTATTTACCCGAATAGTAGCGAATACAACATACTCTCATTATTGCTGTTTCTAGAATGAAAGATACCCCAAATACGGCTAGAATTTATTAAAAAAAAAAAAAAAGGAAGCGACACGGAGAAGACAGATGTTATAAAATGCATGGTCCTTGGAAGTTGGGATCGGGACTGGGTTTATTTGTTTCCCATCAGGTTGTCTTCAAAATTCCAATATCAGTCGTTGTTGCCCCTGTGCAAGGATGGACATGACGCACATAAATCGCGAAATGGTGCACTTGCAAAACAACAAGAGAAGTCCTTCGAGACATCCGTTAAAATTGGAACGATACAGAGAAGATTAGCATGGCCCCTGCGCAAGGATGACACACATAAATCGAGAAATGGTCCAAATTGTTACCAGACAACAAGAGAACGAAAGTCTTAAAAAAAAGTGAAAAAAAAAAGAAGTATAGAAAGAACTTAGAGATTTAGAAATAAGAAGGCAGTCTTCCCCTGAGGTAAGGGCTCTCTGCGGTGCTACTTACGATCAGCTGACACGGATAAGTGCCACTGAGGTATCAGGACCGCGATCCCGATCTCTCTCCATCTTTGGGTACCAGCAGACAACATGTTCTTCTGCCGGTGCCCAAAGATAGAGAGAGATCGGGGTCGCGGTCCCACCTGCATTTCCTTCATCTTGGGCCATTGATCTCGTTCCCCCCCCCCCAATCTTCTACTGTCAGAATTGAATTTTGAATTGAAGAAACAACAGATAAATGGTTGGCCTCGATCCCTTGAACTCGATCTCTGTTCCCTCTGTTCCCTCGATCCCTGTTCCCTCCAAGGGGCATGTGTGTGTGTGTGTGTGTGTGTGTGTGTGTGTGTGTGTGTGTGTGTG
>BFEA01000136.1:1791587-1804524 GCA_003427395.1 Chara braunii
GAGAGAGAGAGAGAGAGAGAGAGAGAGAGAGAGAGAGGGAGAGAGAGATGTGTGTGTAAGGGGGTATATGTGGAGTACACTTAATCATAGTCAGAGTTGTCAGACACATTATTGCTGCTGAAGGAATTCAACAATACGGTACGTATTTCCCGATGAATAATGTGATTAGCTGCTTTCAGAATCTTCAGATGCATCAGTGAAAGAAAACAACCCGCTCAACTCTTTCCCTGTCTCATGACCATTTTCCTCTCCCTCACACACTATCTCTGTGCAGGCAGATACATGATATCATACTCTCTCTTGTTGTAGGCAGGTACATCATTGTCGTTTCCCCCCTCAGGGAGGTGCCACTGCCAGACAAAGACGAAGCCCGCAGTAACAGTCAGATACACTTTGCCACAAGTTTATCTCCATTCAACGGCTGTACTTTGACTAGATTAACAGTGTCCTCGACATGTACCCCTTCACATCTCTCTCTCTCTCTCTCTCTCTCTCTCTCTCTCTCTCTCTCTCTCTCTCTCTCTCTCTCTCTCTCTCTCTCTCCCGAAGGAGACTTAACAATTGAGGTCCTACATGTAGCAACGAGGGACCGCCATCTTGAATTGCACCATGCCCAACCCGTCGAGTAGTTTCATCCGTTCTACACCTCTGCGTGCATTATGCACAGACCTGGCCATTTGTTACATGCTGCGCCTGCACACGGGCCCATTTCAAAGGACCCGACGGTTGCTGAGGGCCCCGCAGGCCGCATGCCGTCAGACATGCACCCTAGAGGCCCAGGGCGCCCCCCAGGCCGCAGATTTCTAAAGGCAGCAGTATTTATTTATTTATGTATTTATTTGCTTACTGTTGCCTTGTCCCTTGTCTGTGCAGACGGCGTTTCGGACTTGCAGACACCAAGGCAATGCCTTGGGCCAGGTACAGAGGCACAAGGCCTTCCGAAACCAGGCGCGTTTTGGCGCCTGACTCAATGGTACCGGTACCGTTTCGGACCTCAGGCACCAAGGCAGCGCCTTGGGCCAGGTGCACAGGAACAGGGCCTGATCCAGGCCTGGCACGTTTTTGCGCCTGCTGCATCAGCAGCATGGTCTGGACGTCCGGTAGGGACCCAGACCAGCTGGGCCGTTTCTGAGGCCAGCACCAGGTAGGTCCAGCCGCCCAGCGCTACATATAGCTGGGCAGTGGCTGGCCCAGGGACAGTTCTTGAGCGACGCGCTGCAGGAAGGAAGCTGCGCTATTTTGAGCGCAGCACTGCAAGGCTGGACGAAGCAGCATAGGTGAGAGTGAGAGATAGAGACCATACCTGCGGTGGTGAACTTACCTGGCGCCATAGCTGGGATCTCCCCGCAGTACCTGCACAGGGCAACCACGGTGGTTAGTACTGTGACGGTACCTGCAGGTGAGGCAGCGAGGAGGGTGACATCTTCGTCTCCCTTCTCGCCCTCCATCTCTCCTCCTCCTTTCCGCCTTTCTTCTTCTTCTTCTTCTTCTTCTTCTTCTTCTTCTTCTTCTTCTTCTTCAGGTACGAGAGTGAGAGTGGTTACAGGCAGAGGATATAGGCAGAGGTTACTGTGGGCATGGCGCCCATGATCTGATTCGACATTTCTGAGACAGACATTGATTGGACATCGGCAAGGGACTATTTTTGGACTTCGCTATTGCGACTTTACCTCCATCTTCGTCTCTCGCTCCCTTCCATCTCTCGTCTGTGGTACCTCCTCATGTGTGTGTACAAGGAGGGGCCTTTCTTCTTGTGTGTGGTCCCTCCTCCTCTCACATGTGTGATGTATGATGGGATGCCTTGTCAGTCCTGGTCAGGTCAGGACTTATCTTAAAGTCTTCCGTTGCGCTATTATGTGCCATTTTGTATGTATCAGGGTGTACATTGTTTGTTGATGCTCAACTGACATTGCATTGTCCATTCAGTCCTTTTCATCACATTGCGGATCCTTGGCTCTACGTACATTGCCCAACTGGGCATGTATCAGTTGGTATCAGGGGCCCGCACGTGAATCAGGACAACCTGATCTGACATGTGTGCGGGGACTGTTGATTAGGGATCGATTGATTAGTCATAGATTGGTCGATTGATGATGGATTGATTGATTGATTGATTGATTAATTAGGTCATACTAATTAGTCCCCAAAATCGTGAATTTTTTTGACCTAACTGCCAAAATCGATTTTTTTTTTTCTCTTTTAGGGTTTCATTTTCTCAGCGCTACTTCCGGTTGTGAAAATCGCAAAATCCGAAATAGTGCAGCATCTGAAAATTTCGGTTTTTGTTTTCTTTTGGAAATGCGAAATTTCGTTGCTGAGAAATCCGGAATATTTTACGGAAATTTTTTATTTATACTTCCTTTCGCATCTTCCCGTTATTTCGAAAATTCCGAGAATTTTTTTTGTGAATTTCCGAAATTCGTCATTTCGAAATTTGAAATGTTACGGGAAATCCCTCTTTGCAGTCACGTTTCAACTGCGCATACTCTCATCTGAGTAATTTCAGAATTTCTTTTACTTCCGGAATTCCCTGAATTGCAAATTTTTTTTCCGCAGTTCTATTATTCTTTATTCATTGCAGTCTGAAAATTCGATTTTTTTTTGGTAATCTCGAATGTGAGGGAGATTGGGAGACCTCCTGAACTTGCAAACTCGAGAGTTTATTATTATTATTATTATTATTATTATTATTATTATTTTCTTGGATTTTTTTTCAGAAATTCAAACTTTTCTTTTTTGATTAGTGGCTCCTTATCTGGGCGATTTATCCCACCCACCCCTCCCCACCTATGTGCTGCCCCTCTGGTCTACTCTTCTTCTTCATCTGATTCCAGTCCTCCGGCCTGGTCTATCCTTACGCGCTCGCAAACAGCCGGCATGGACCAGAAATCCAAAGAAACGGACACAGCGTATCAGGCTTGGATGCTGGCTTTGATTACTGAAGCCAAGCAACGGGCGGATGCAGCAGCAGCCGCAGAGAAGAAGGCGGAGGACGCCGAAAAGGCACGTCTGTTGGCAATCGAACAGCAGCACCAGCACGACGAGGCAGCAGCAAAGGCTGCCGATGAAGAACGCAACCAGCGACGCGAGGAGGTGTTCAGCGAGGAGCCAGCTTTGCTCGCTATGGCAGCGGCATGGCGGACCGAGGCCGAAGGTGGCAAATTCAGCGACAGCGGACCACGCATCTCACTGTTGCTCTCCCATCTCACGTATCTCCTGGCAACGTGCATTGCACAACAGGAGGACATCCATAGCCTCAACGACACGATAAAGAACCAGCAACGGACGTTGGATCAGGTGAACAGCCGCCTCCAGCAGCTGGAGCAACGACCCGTCGCCGCCCCCATCGCCAGCTCCTCCAACACCTCCGACCAACTCAATGCATTGGAAGTCGACGTTGGCGCACTCAAGGACGGCATGCAGCTACAGCGAACTGCGACTCAACAACTTGAGCAGTGGGTTTGCACCGCCGCCACTCACCCGAGCACGTCACAACGAGAATCGACTCCGAAGTTCGACGGTTAGGAGATCTTCTGCGAGGTAACAAAGACGGACCCGATTCCTTGGTTCCGCCAGTTTGATCTCAAGTTGCAGCTCCACCATGTCCACGAAACGAAGCACCAAGCATACTTGTACTCCTGATCGGGGGGCGCGTGCCAGCATGGATGGACAACCTTTTGTCTAAACACTGAGTGGTGGCAACCGACTTGCATACCAAGATCAGCTTGGAGGATCTGAAGGCAGCATGGCATAAGCGGTTCCAGATTGAGCTGCCGTAAATAAAAGCCATGGACAAGCTAATCAAGTTCCACCAAAACACGCTGACAAGTGGAGATTTGGATCGCCGAGTTCCAACGCTTGACATCCATACCAGGCGTACCAATGGGCTTTCAAGCCATGAAACACTACTTCATCTCGAGGTCGTGTCCGACATTGTCCACGACGCTGACTCTAGTCGCAGACACGCTCACTACAACAGTGAAGCTCTTCAACAAGGCCTCGCAGATCATCGTCACGAACACGGAGGCCAAGAACCTCTCATCTGCGGCAGGCCCAAGCAGAGAACAGCATCGGCCAAAAGTGGCCGTGGTCGTGGTGGCAACGTCGACCAACCCCTCAAGCGAGGTCGTGTTTGCCAATGAAGGGGACAAACTGACAACCGCCTGGGGTGGTGGTCGCCCAGGCAGAGGCGGAGGACGCGGCAAATTGAAGACAAACACCATATTCCCTGGTCCCAGCGCAGCAACTCAAGATCCCTGGACCCACTATGGTCTTTCAGAGAGTGTGTACAAATTTCACACAAAATTCCGCTATCGCTTGTGGTGCAACAGCGATCTCCACGCAACAGTGGGCTGCCCTTTGATGCCTCACGGCAAGGGCAAGTCGGGAAACTTAGCATCGCCGGGAGTTAGTCGACGACACTCCCGACGCCTTCGGAACCGGTTGCTTCGTGGGCGACCGTCGTTTGAGAGGCACATGCAGAAGTCGATAGTCCTCCTCTTCTATATTTTTATGAGGAGTATGCTGCCCGACTCGTTCCTGTGCTGGGTACTCATGCTCAAGGACAAGACGTGTGTGCGGCATCTTCTCCGTCCGGAAGCGGCGACATATCGTCTTCAAGTGGTTCTTTACGGGATTCGGAGCGCGAGTTCAACATAGAGGTATTGGACCCACTCACGTCCGAGGATTTCACATGGCTTCCTCTTCCGACCACGGGCCGCTTGTCGGGACCGCAATGCGCAGCATTATGCGCTCATCTCCGCACACAACACACCGCTCCTCTATGTACGGATCCAAGTTGGGCAAGCGTCCTGCAGCGCTTTGCTGGATAGCGGCGCGTCGCGCAGCTTCATGAGGCTGACCTTTATGCAAAGGGCTGGCCTCGGCGCACAAGTTCGAAGGAAGGCAAACCTAATGATTAAGTTGGCGGATGGAAAAACACAGCAACTTCTCGACCGCTATATCGAGGCCGTCTTGGTCTATTTCGCACCTCATGCATGCGATTCGGTGACGTTCGACACTTTGGACGCGGACTTCGGTATTATTTTGGGAATGCCTTGGCTTGCAAGTGCGGATCACACGGTCAACTTCCACCGGCGGACTCTTACCATTCGGGACGCCTTCGGCGCCGAAGTGTCGCGCATGATTCTTCTTCCGCACCCTTTAGTTCCGTGCCAAGTGGTGACGACCAAGTCGTTCCGGGCTACTTGCACTTACGAGCAGCCCGACGAGATAGGCCTATGCTTCCTACGGACCGTCGCGGTAGCCGACTCTTCCCCCACGGACTTGTCTTCGGACCCCCGTCTGGTGCGGTTGCTGGACGAGTTCGTCGACATTTTTGAGTCACCTACCGGTGTGGTGCAGGATCGGCCGATCTCTCACGAGATCTATCTCGAGACCGGTGCCGTGCCGCCGAAAGGTTGCATTTATCGCATGAGCGGGGCGGAGTTTACGGTCCTCCGCATGCAACTCGATGACTTGTTGGACAAGGGCTGGAACTGCCCTAGTAGCTCCCCATATGGAGCACCAACTCTCTTTGTACGGAAGAAGAACAATGATCTACGATTGTGCATCGATTACCGCAAGCTCAACGCGCAAACCGTCAAGCATGCGGGGCCTCTTCCTCGTATTGAAGATCTTCTTGAGCGATTGGGCGATGCGAAGTACTTCTCTAAGTTGGATTTGAAGTCAGGGTACCATCAGATTTCGATCTGGCCAAACAATCGCTATAAATCCATGTTGAAGATGCGGTATGGGCATTTTGAGTGGGTGGTCATGCCTTTTGGCCTCACCAATGCCCCAACGACCTTTCAAGCGACAATGACCAACGAGTTTCGTGCGATGTTGGACCGGTTCGTGCTGGTCTACTTAGACGACACTCTCGTCTATTGGCGGATATCGGAGGATCATTTTGGGCACCTTCGACGAGTGTTGGAGACACTCCGCGGCGCCAAGTACAAAGCCAACCGTGACAAGTGCGAATTTGTCTGGCAAGAGCTGAAATACTTTGGCCATTTTGTCACACTAGAGGGCATCAGTCCGTTGTCGGGCAAGATTCAAGCCATCCAAGAGTGGTCGGAAGCCCGAAACCGTGGAACGTCATGGATGTCCGTTCGTTCCTCGACCTTGCCGGCTACTACCAACGCTTTATCAAGGGATACTCGAAGATCGCGGCCCACTTGACCAAGCTTCAATGCGAGGATCGACCGTTTGACTTCGGTGAGGATGCGCGATAATCATTTTTGGCCCTCAAAGTTGCGTTATTATCCGCGGAGGTCTTGCGCATACACGACCCACTATTGCCAACGCGCGTCACTACGGATGCGTCCGACTATGGCATTGGTGCTGTCCTCGAACACGCGTGGACTGACACCCGGTCGAGTACTTCAGCAAGAAAGTGCCCGTCATGCAATCAATTGATGATGCATGCAAGAAGGAGCTCCTAGCCTCCGTCCACGAGCTGAAGCAGTGGAGACATTTCCTCCTTGGTCGAAGTCAATTTCGATGGGTAACGGATAACAATCCGTTGGTCTTCTACAAGACCCAAGACACCGTTAATAGCACCATCGCCCGTTGGATGGTTTTCATCGACCAATTTGACTTCTTTCCCGATCACATTCCGAGGAAGTCTAACCGTTTTGCGGATGCCCTTTCATGCCGTCCGGATCATTGTACCGCAGTCTATTCGACCTTCGAGATCGACGACGACTTGCGGGACAACTTCATCCGCGGCTACCAAGCCGACCCCGAGGTTCGCGACAAGTACACAAATTGCTCCTCTCCTAATCTGGCGCCTTCTCACTACCGGATCCAAGAGGGGTACTTGCTTGTCACCCACGGGGGAAGGACCTTCTTTGCGTACCGAGTGACTCTCACTTGCATACACGGCTTTTTGGCGAGTTCCATGATGCTCTCCCCACCGGACACTTTGGAGTTAATCGAACGATTGGCCGACTTCGCGAGTGCTTTTGGTGGCCCGACCTTCTCGGCGACGTCACACACTATTGCGAATCATGCGAGGTTTGCGGACGCTGCAAATCCCGCAATCATCGGCCGTACGGCGAGTTGTGACCATTGCCAGTCCCCTTGTGCCGAAGGGAAGCGATTGCTATGGACATTACCGGGCCGTTCCTCAAGCACAAGACCGGTGTGGGTGGGATTGTCACGGTGGTCGACCGACTCACCAAGTTCCCAATGTTTTTGCCTTGTCGCTATCATGCCAAGGCACCGGAGTTGGCCGAGGTTCTTTACGTCGGTTGGATTCGAAACAAGGGTTACCCCAAGGAAATTGTTTGCGACCACGACACTCGGTTCGTGTCAGATTTTTGGTTGGCCCTCGTCAAACAATGGGGCTCATCTCTCAAGCCAAGTTCGGGTCGCCACCCGAAAACGATGGCCAAACGGAGAGGGCGCATCAGACCGCACAGGTTCTCCTTCGCACTCTCATCCGTCCCGACCAAAAGGATTGGGTTGAGTGGCTGCCGGATGTTGAATTGGCATACAACTCGTCCATCCACCCGGCTATCAAGATGTCGCCCTTCGAGTTCGAGCACGGCTCGTCGGTCACTTCTCAGTTGGACACAATCATTCCACGAACGGTCGAAAGCGACGACCATCTTCTGTTCTTGCGTCAGATGCAAGAGCTACTTGTCAAGGCACGCGACCAGATGGCTAAGATGCAGCAACGCATGAGCCAACAGGCCAATCGCCAACGTCTTCCTTGTCCATTCCGCACCGGCGATCTTGTTTGGGTTTCCGCTGCGGAGTTCAGCCTCGAACAAGATATCTCTCGCAAGCTCCTCGCGAAATGGATGGGGCCCTGGCCGATCGTGGCACCCGCTGGGGATGCACCCAAAGGACCTTCCTTCATCATTCAGGTGCCCGCCCACTTGCCCGTCTACCCGGTCTTTCATTGCTCCAAGCTGGCCCTTTACTCGATTTATGCGTGTCATCCTTGCGCAGGGGCCATCCTAAGGACCTTCCTTCATCATTCAGGTGCCCGCCCACTTGCCCGTCTACCCGGTCTTTCATTGCTCCAAGCTGGCCCTTTACTCGATTTATGCGTGTCATCCTTGCGCAGGGGCCATCCTAAGGACCTTCCTTCATCATTCAGGTGTCCGCCCACTTGCCCGTCTACCCGGTCTTTCATTGCTCCAAGCTGGCCCTTTACACGCCAGCGGAACATGACGACTTTCCCGGGCGATGATCGCAAGACCCACCCTCTATGGGCCGCACGCCTCAAGCACCAGGTATGTCTCTCGTATCACTCACAACCTCGTTCCCCAACCCACAGATGCCACTTGCACCCAAGGACCACCATGCGCCCCATCCAGCATACAGCAGTGCAGCTCGGCTATGGCTGCCTGCTCCTTCCAGCTCGCCCCTGAGCGCGTGAGCCTGGCCAGCGTTAATGCAGCATGCAGCCAGTGCCCGAATGTCCAATGCGTGGGCTGGCCCTTTCCTAAATGGAAGTGGCCAGCCTGCTTGTGTGCAGCCTGGCTGCGCTGGGCCCCTGCCCAGAAGTTTCCGGTAGGCCCAGGGAGGCTGAGCCTCAGACCAAACGAATCAGGCCCAGGGCCACCGTCAGTTACCCGTGCCCAACTGCCTGCTGTCTGAGTTGGATCTATGCTGTGTATCTCGCCCAGGGCCTGACTTAGATACATTCGGTAAAGGAGGCCAGGGCCTGGGCGCCTTCAACCAACCGGCGCTGCGCAACTGCCTGAATTTTCCCCAGTTGCGAAGTAGTCCGAAATAGGCCTCTTGTCGTCTGTCGAGCCTGCCTTCACTTAGGGCCGCCGACCTGTTGCAAATATGGCCTCAGTAGGGCTTATCGGGGCCTTATGCCTCGCAATACGGTGCACCTGGCACTTCTCTATGGTGATATATATATGACTTCACTAGCTGTGTGTTACGGTTTTCTCTTGTCAGGTTGAATGGTAATGGTCGGGGCCGTCACTACGCGGCCATGCTCTGCCTCTAGTGCAGGTGACGTGTCTGCAGCTAGGCTACCAGAGTGGCCCGGGACCACTTGCCCGGCCGGGCCAAAATGAAATAAAAAAATGATTTTTTTTTTTTTTTTTTTTTTTTGGTTTTAAATTTGTAAACAATTTCGATGTAACCCTGAGGCAAACGTTGCTCAGTTTTTTTTTTTGCATAACATAGTTTTTTTTCGGATTTTTTTTTTTTTTTTTTTTTTTTTGGCTAGGACCTTCCCCGGTCATTGCACGGCCGCGCCGCCCTGGAAAATAGCGTGACCCGAGCAGCCCGGTTGGGAGCCTAGGTCTGCAGTGTATTTTCTGGCTGCGCCAGGCCTTTGTCCATTGCATGGGGCGTTTGCTGGGTTATGATGGGGTCTGAACCTACAGTCCGTAGTGTTTTCATTGGTGTCTGCGTTGATTTTTTCCACAGGTACCTTTGAGTACACTGGTTTGGCCCCACCTCACGGTATCAGATGTAGGGTAGCTGTTGATGCTTAACCGCAACTAGGGTTAAGGTGGATTATCACTACGGTTTCATTGGGTAGGGGGGACTCTGCAGACTGCAGAGGGTTCAGCCTCTTGATGAGTTGGTGAAACTCCGATGAAACAGTCTGTCACAGCCCCTCGTTTCTTGTCCTGTTGTTGCTTTCTGCCCACAGTTCACTGGGCAATTCTTTATGGTGATATACGTGCTTCCGTTGTGGGGTAGTCGTTGATTCTTAACCACAACTAGGGTTAAGGTGGATTATCACTTACGGTATCATTGGATTGGTGGAGTTTGCAGACTGCAGAGGGTTCAGCCTCTTGATGAGTTGGTGACACTCCAATGAAACAGTCTGTCCCAGCCCCCGGTTTCTTGTCCTTTTGTTGCTTTCTGCCTACAGTTCACCAGGCAATTCTTTATGATGATATACGCGCTTCCGTTGTGGGGTAGTTGTTGATTTTGAACCGCAACTAGGGTAGAGGTGGATTATCACTTGCGGTATCATTGGATTGGTGGACTTTGCAGACTGCAGAGGGTTCAGCCTCTTGATGAGTTGGTGAAGCTCCGCTGAAACAGTCTGTCACCGCCCCCGGTTTCTTGTCCTTTTGTTGCTTTCTGCCTACAGTTCAACGGGCAATTCTTTATGATGATATATGCGCTTCCGTGGTGGGGTAGTTGTTGATTCTTAATCGCAACTAGGGTTAAGGTGGATTATCACTTGCGGTATCATTGGATTGGTGGACTTTGCAGACTGCAGAGGGTTCAGCCTCCTGATGAGTTGGTGACACTCCAATGAAACAGTCTGTCCCAGCCCCCTGTTTCTTGTCCTTTTGTTGCTTTCTGCCTACAGTTCACCAGACAATTCTTTATGACGATATACGCGCTTCCATTGTGGGGTAGTTGTTGATTTTTAACCGCAACTAGGGTTGAGGTGGATTATCACTTGCGGTATCATTGGATTGGTGGACTTTGCAGACTGCAGAGGGTTCAGCCTCCTGATGAGTTGGTGAAACTCCAATGAAACAGTCTGTCCCAGCTCCCTGTTTCTTGTCCTTTCCTTGGTTTCTGCTTAGCGTCCACTGGGCAGTTCTTTATGACAATATATACACTTCCGTCTACACGGGCAGTCCCCTGCTTATCATTGAACACAAATGGTCCTTGCCCGTTTGTTCCTCAGCCCCCTCAGCCTCCTCATCCTTGAGCTCCTATCTCCCTCCGTGCCACATCTTTTGCTGCTCTAAGCTGCATCGTGTGATTCATCTCGCTCTGTGCCCCCTTACCAACACTGCACCACTTTTAAGACCTACACCAATTCACTTTGTGCCTCTCTTGACCAACACCTTCTGTTAGGCCATTTGCAGTTGATCTTCATCCCAGTCCCCAATTCGCAATTCGTACCTCAATGACCTCATTGCATGGTCTTCTCATTGTAGCTGCGTCTGGTAATTGGTGTCGTGTCAAGGCTGGAATATCTTTACAGTGTTTACACCAATAATTCCAATGCAAACATGATATAGCTGACACTCGAGAGCCGGAATGCCTCATTCGGAATCTCAGCATACCTGCAGACCCCTCACACCTCAACCTATTCTCCCGTTTACCAACCACATCGAGGTCGTACATGTGCATGAGGCAGGTCGTGCAACAAACTTGAGCCATGTGTTACATATACCAGAAGTAATCGCATTGCACTCTGACGCTCAAGCAGCCAATGAATGTTCGTGTTTGTGGCAAGATATGCCATCTACACTAGTTCAGTTTTGCAACTTCAGTGAGCTGGCCTTGAGTGTTCCTCCTAGCACATGACCTTACCTGACTCCTCCAGCTGCGAATGACGCAAAGCCTTTCTGCATCGGTCTCATCTTGTGGATGGTTGTATTGTGTGTTGACTAGGGTATCATCACTGATGATGGCCTTGACTACAATATCAGCACTGCTGATGGCCTTGACTTCAATATCACCAGTGACGATGGCCTTCCCGAGCTTTTTCAAGAAAGGATTGCTTGAATGTGGAAACTGATGATGTGCTCCAACCGCTGGCAATCGGACTTGTTGAGTGGTATGAGTACATTGACAATTACAAAAGTTGTGGAAAGACAGTCCTGATCCTACTCCTTTGTTCTTGTTTGTTTCTCAAAAGTTGAACAGCTGGAGTTCTGCAATCCTCATGCATTGTCAGTCCAATGCATCTTTGTCCTCTTCTTGTGTAAGCCAGCCGTGTTTACTTCGTTCTACACATGCCCTCCTTGCACCATCATCCACGGCACTTTGCCATTATCCCGGTGGACAAAGATTGAACCAACTAATTACTTGTTGAAACCACCCAAAAAGAGCTGTTGGGAATTTGCTGCAACAGTTGGTATCTGTATGATCTCTCTGCCCATTTGGACAGTCCCACGTATACCAGCCCTCTTGAGTCCGTTTTCGATGTCCTTGGCAGCCATGCGACATGGAATGACCATCGGGATTACACTCATGCTGTCTTACCTCTACTATGTTCTCACAGCTCATAAATCTCGTGCTATTTGCCGCATTATCGGAGGCATAACACAGAACAATATTTATATTCCCCCACATGCTTGCTCTTGTCCGATACTTTGTGCCGTTCATGAGTGCCCGCCTCCTCACAACCCGTTGTCTGATACGACTTCGTTGTATCTCAGCACAGCTTTGCAGGGAGTCGGCTCTGCTCTTCGTGACAGAGAAACTAAGCTCTATCAACAGGTTGGTGGCCGACGATGCTGGATCGTTAAGAGTGCTGACAAAGTAGCACTTGACCTTGAAAACAATACGTCCTCTGTT
Source organism: Chara braunii (assembly GCA_003427395.1). Taxonomy (NCBI): domain Eukaryota; kingdom Viridiplantae; phylum Streptophyta; class Charophyceae; order Charales; family Characeae; genus Chara; species Chara braunii. The sequence goes on from BFEA01000136.1 coordinate 1,803,852, forward strand.
CATGGCCTCTCTCCTCACACTGTTGATTTTACCACAATGCACACCAACCTTCCTCACGACCGCTTCTTTTTTTTTCCCCCAAAGAAACATTGGGGAGCTGATGAGAGAAGACACCTCCTCCACCATTCCCGCGTTTGGATGGCTCCATTCCACTGGTGGGGAGCTGCACCTGCTCAAAACAGGGTCCAGTGTCCCTGTACATGTTCGTCATGGAGCCAAAGTTACTGTTCTTACAGACTTTACAGACTTTGCTAACAGTATATACACTGCTAAGGCCAGCCCGGCCGTTGACTAACAGGCTCCCTCGGGTTGTAACGTTCTTTTAGCCTCGGACAGTGATATCATGGACTTTCACTCTCAGTTATGTGATATCAGGGCCTGCTCGGCCTAATGCCAGCGGACTTCTGCTGCCCACAGTTTTTAGAACACACAGTTAAGGTCTTTCTGCCTAGCGCCGCTTTTAAAACCATGTCGTTTCTGTCACACTTAATAGTTGACTCCTGCCCTTACCTTGTCCTTGCTGCCTTTCTCATGTGTCGCCTGGACGTCCTTCTCGATTCTCCCCGCTGAGCATGGTGTTCTCGGTTAAACCTCCGTTGCGACTGGTCCCGGAGCCAGGGCGGACCGAGATCCTGTGAAGGGTACGTGGTGGTGGGGGGTGCAGAGGAGGACC
>BFEA01000136.1:1804639-1820447 GCA_003427395.1 Chara braunii
GGTCTGTAACCGGCATGGAGTTAGGCTGACGGTAGGGGACCTCGAAGGAGTGAAATGGCCGCCTTTGCCAGGTGGGTTCTGTGGTTCTCCAGGGTTTCCACAGTATGTTTAGCCCGTCCCCCAGCTCCGAGAAGACTTGTGTGGGTCTTGCCACAACTGCCAATACGATTCTCAGATGGCTTCTCTGGCAAGGGGGTCCTGACAATACGATTCTCAGATGGCTTCTCTGGCAAGGGGGTCCTGACAATACGATTCTCAGATGGCTTCTCTGGCAAGGGGGTCCTTTTCCTCTTGGCAGTTCCTTTTCATTGATTTCCAGGCCTCCTGGGTTTGGGACCTGATCTCTTCTTCTATTGTCTGCTGTGTTTGCTGTAGTCCACATTGATGGTCTTTTCTTTCGAAGGAGCATCTGGTTCTCCATGCCTGCATTAGGACGTGGAACCTTGTATCGGAGAAGGGATTGGTAGCGAACGGGGGCCATTGTGGCAGCAATCGCTGGTTTTTGCCTAGTAGCAGGAGCCCCAGGTCCCATGGGATATGGAACCCCTTTAGGGAGTGAAATGCTGCGTCCCACCCTTGCCATATTTGGGTGACCATAGGACATGGGAGGAGGCAATGTTCCAGCATTGTCGTGGCTCGCGGTGATGCCCTACCGCAAAAGGTGCAGATAGGGGACATCAGTCCCTTTTGTTTAAGGTCAGTCCTAGAAACCAGCCAGTCAGTGGTGGGGAGGCAACGGTGCAGGATCTGCCATTGTAGCGACTGGAGGTTGGTGGGCATGATCTTCCCGTACTTAGACCAATTCAGGTTTTCTAGCAAATGTGCATCCACCGGTGAGTCACGTGCTCATGTCTGAGTTACTATACGGTTGACCGGCAGGTCCGGGCGTGAGGCATGGTAGTCCCCTTTGACCGTGTAGCCCACAGGTGCATTGGCCTGTGGTCAGGCCATTCCCACTCATCTGGGTCAAATGGCAGTCAGGTGATTGGCGTGGCAGCTTCATGTACATGGTAGCCATCATCTGGGTTGTCCACCACCCTTATATGCATCAGTCCTCCCCATGATGCATCAGCATCTAGGTGCTCATTCCGAGTCTGTTTTGAAAACCTGGCTCCCTGGATGTGGGGCTCATAGGCTTCCAGTGCGCAGTGCCCCTCGTCGCAATGCTGTACCCTGTATAGGTCCCCGACGGTGTAGAGTCTGTAGACTCCTTTTTGTGCTGAGGTCAACCAGGGGAATTCGATGCAAGGACAAATGGCTTACCTGTGTCATCAAGGTGAAAGGATCTCACACTGTACCAGAGTCCCAGTCCCGAGTCCCAGGTGCCAGGTCCCGGGTCCCAAGCCCCAGTCTACAGTCCCAGGTCCCAGTCTCGAGTCCCAGGTTCTAGACCCGAATCCCCATTCTGTGTTCTATTAGTGGTTCTAGCCACTTGTACAATGTGCACGAATACTCTAGACGAGTAGCTTTCGTTTGTACCATGATTGCAAAGGCTTTTAGGTGAGCCAGTGAAGTAGATCGTGATAGGAAGTCGCTGGTAGATAACAGTTATGGGTTGAAGAGTCTGTCTTTAGGAGGCACCACAACTTCAGCCAGGATTAGAAGAGCCGTAAGGCCAGATGCCAATCGATTCATGCAAGCAGCCAATCCAAGAAAGTATGTGAGCTTCCAGAAGCAGGGAACAAAGGCAAGAGGGCCAACCTATAACCAAAAGAAGATGTCTGGAAGGCTGATCAGCAAGTATAAAGGCCCAGCAGCACCAGCGGCGGGGCCAACTATTCATGTGCAAATTGTGGAAGCGATGCGGGTTGCTTGTCTGACAGTGTGACGTGGTTGGGAGGGTGTGCTAGAGGAGGAGCGCGTGCCCAGCGAGAAAGGAGACGTCTGGTTACCGTAGGTAAGGAGAAGGAAGAAGACAGCCATTGCCGCAGAGGTTCAGAGGAATACATCGCAGCTGCATTCAGGGTGGATCCATGAGGGAGCGGGAGAGCATGAGCGTGACAGGGAGGTTGGGCGATACAGGACATGAGAGAGAGAGGGAGAGCAGTTACATACCTGGGTTGTACTTGGTGGCGTTTCGCGCCTTGTGGGTTAGAGTCCCGCTGGCCGTACACTAGAAACGAAGAGCGAGTGAGCGACTCTGGTTTTCTCAGTGTCCAGTGTGAGTTCTCACACGAATGTTGTACTGCCCGTGTGTGTGATTGCATACGGATTGGGAGTTGAATCATTGCAAAGGATATGGGGCTTGCCGAAGAGGGGGCTGCCTCCATATGGTTTGCCATCTAAGGGGCGGCTGTCTTTGCTGCAGGCCACATCTCCTCTGTAGCTTTAGCATGTAGGGGGGGTCTAAACATAAGTCTTGCCTGGTTGCTTGTGCCGGGCTGTTGGCCTGTGTGTTGAGGGGGGCCGGGTATTATCCAATGTTTGTTGGTCAACCATTGAACAGGGTGCACCTGCTTGGTTGTGGAGGGGTCCGGGGCCAAATTAGCTATTTGCAGGCAGGCCAGCAGGGCCTAAGGGATATTGTTGCCAATCAGGAGCCAGACGAGGACCTGAAAGATCAGGGCTTCACTTTCTCATTCGGGGTCCAGAATTCCCAGTCCTCCTTTGGCCCTCGGTTGTGAATACTGTGGCAAAAGTTGTTGATGAAGCCCATTGCTTATGCCCTGCAACATACTCACAAGAGTGTGTACTTCTATGCCACAAACATGGCTATTGGAGGACAAGGATGTGGCCAATCGACAGCTGATTCAGGCCCAAACACCCTTTCTGTTCTCAGATTCTCGAACATCTTCACCTTGTTGCATATAATACGTATCTGTGGATTCTGTACACTGTGGATGACATCTCACAAACAGATTGCTGGTATTCCAATGGGAACTAAGGCCATTTTCCCGGACGCCCGGGCACCCAAGTTGTGCCTGGAAACACGCCCGGGTGACCGTCCGGGCATGAACCCCCGGCAGGGTCCTGGGCAGCCCCAGCGCAAAAAAAAATAAAAAAAATAAAAATAAAAATCTGGAAAGATATGTTGTGTAGAATTGCAATACAAGTTACAAACAACTTTTGGCTGAGGGTCACGTCAGAATTCCTCACAGAACTGAAGATAAAAAAGAAAATAACCGAATCACACCAAGGCAACCTGTTACGCACTCCACCAGTGCTCGATCCCTGGTCTGCGGGTCACCAACCACCAGCTTGCTGTATTTATTTTCTTTTTTTTGTTTTTTGTTTTCTTTTTCTTTTTTTTACTTTACTTTGTTTTTGCTCTTCCGATTTCAGACAGTTGGCACCATCCGGATTCTGGCGCCCATTTTCAAATTCCGCCCGTTTTCAAATTCCTCCTTTTTGGACTTTCGGATTTCTGACACTTGGCACCATCCGGCATTCTGGCGCCCACTTTCAGACTTTCGATTTCCAGTTCTGGCCCTGAGGCATTTTCACTTTCGCCCTCAGGACCGTACTCGAGTCCGGTACTTCAGTACCAACTCAAGCACAGTATGGGCACCTCAGTGCGTGTGTTCAGTGCGACTTTGCGTAGACATTGTGTTTGGGAATTCAAGACTGCGACTTTGCGACTTCTGCCACTTTGTGTCTGCGTCTGTCGAGTCGTGTCGAGTCATTGTCTAGTTGAGTGAGCATGTGTGTGTGCTCTCACTCTCCCTCTCTCTGCCAGGCTCGCTGCTCTGTCTCTGCCTCGTCACACTGGTATCAGGGCGGCACCGATCGCCCTCCCGCCCGCCCTGATCGATGTGGGGCATGCACGACATGATGGACGGAGGGGGACGGCAGCGACGGAGGGAGGAGGAGATCGATGACGAGGGAGGGAAGGGAGAAGGCTGGAGGAAGGACGACACCGATGATGGAGGGAGGGCGAGGACAGCGACGGAGGGAGGAGGAGATCTATGACGAGGGAGGATTGAGGAGGAGGAGAACGATGGGGAGGGATGGAGGAAAGATGATGGAGGAGGGATGGAGTAGGAGAGACGACCGAGGAGGGAAGAGGGGCGGGGTTGGAGGAGCACTCTGATAAGTGGGGGAGGAAGAGAACTATGACGAAGGAGGGGGGAGGTGGAGAAGAACAATGGCAAGGGAGAAATGGGGAGGAGGTTGAGCTGCACAGTTTCCACAGACACACAGAGAGAGAGAGAGAGAGAGAGAGAGAGAGAGAGAGAGAGAGAGAGAGAGAGAGAGAGAGAGGGAGAGGGAGAGAGAGGGAGGGGCTGGTGGTACCCCACCTGAATATGGCCGCTGCTTCCTTCGCGTCCTCCCGCTGCTGCGACCCTCGGCTCCTTCGTGCTGCTGCGCAGGATATGGCTGAACGACGAAGTGGGGGGCTGCTCCCTGCTGTAATGCACACGAGAAGAGGACGACAAGACGGCGACGACAGCGACGACGACACACGGCGGCCGTGAAGGAGTGCGTGGCGCTGGGGCACCAAGGCTGACTGGCGGGCTGGGGGCCGGTGTGGGGCGGGTCCGAGCAGTTCAAAAAATGAACTACTTTCTCCCCGCTCTTTTCTTTTTGCGGGGGCATTCGCGACCTCATTTTTTTATTTTTATTTTTTTTGTAGCTGGCGACGCAAAGTCCCTACTGGGTCTACAACCCCCCCCCCCCCCCCCCCCCCCCCCCCCCCCCCCCCCGGACCCCTCGATTTTGGTGTGCGACGCATGACATGCGCACGCATCGTGCGCGCTGCGCGGTGCGGCGCATGTGCACGCTGCAGCGCTTGACGATGCGCCGCATGTATGGTTTCAATCAATTATTTATTACACCCCCTGCTCTCCTCCTGTCAGCCAAACAAATCCAATAATCTCATCCACGAAATCTGTTCCACCTCCAAATAACCCCCGACATTACACTTTAACGGAGCTTCACTCAAACTTCCTCTTCTCCCTACGACCCCCAGCCTCCAATGATAGCCCACTGTTCAGCACCTGTCTCTTATACACATCTAGATGTGTATAAGAGACAGCCCTACGACCCCCAGCCTCCAATGATAGCCCACTGTTGAAAACAGCATCTCATCATGCCTCGAGCCTGTGAGTACAGGCGCTGATTTGGCATGAGCCTGATTGTCAACGAAGCTCCTATGAGCCCCAGCCTCCAATGATAGCCCACTGTTGAAAACAGCATCTCATCATGCCCTGAGCTTGTGAGTACAGGTGCTGATCTGGCATGAGCCAGATAACAAGTCGCAGCGCTGCAAACCACCGTGAAGAGGAAGGTGAGCCTCGATGAAGAAGATGACGGCTGCCCTGGTATGGCAGCAACTGTTCTTCAACCCCACAAACAGCAATGTGATGGCAGTGGCATCAGCACCTGGAAGACCTCCTACAGGTGCTGCCACCTCAAGCAGCAGGGCGCCCCAGCTATGGCTGCCCAAGTTCCCCTTCGAAGAGGAAGAAGATAGAGTTCTGGAAATAGTGCCGCTTACGTACTCCCGGTGCCACTTCCAAAAAATGAGAAAAGAACCCCAAACTTGTCGGCCTCTGCCTACTTCTACCCGACTTCCCTAGACCTACAACACAGCAGTCACCTACAAACCTATCTGACCGTCCAGCACACATCAAGATATGCCTATCTGCATCTAGATGGGAACCTAGACCAAGGGGACCCAAGACTAGGACACACAAAATGGAGACCTATGGGCCTACCAGTTTCCAGAAGACCAGAAAAGGACAACACAGCAAGACTGAAGGGCAAAGAGAGACTACCAGTAGGACTCAAAGCTAGTGAATAACACATACAAACTGTAGGTCACGGGACCAAGTCCCACAGGGCTCAGACCAGGGGAACAGCAGACAAACTTAGTGTACAGCCCGCGTAAGCAACTGCGATTCATTGCAATTGTCTCTGTGAGCCTTGGATGGGCTCTCTCTAAGGAGTCTAGCACCTGAACTGGAATCAGCCAGGTTGTCCTCCTTTTCTACAGCAGAAGCCATCCTCTGACTCAGGCGCGTTGAGTCCCATGCAGCGCTGGCCACCGGATGGGGTCGCAGAATCCTCTAGGGGAGATTACCTCTTTAAGCGACTGCATCACCCCGTCCTCCACAGCCTCCAATGCGATGGGGTCATGGGCCAACACTTCCCAGTACTTGCAATCTTGGAGAATGACCAGGCAAAGATAATCAGCAGTGGCTGCCTGCGCATACAACAATCTAACTTCATGGCGTTGGTTATATCTAGGCCAGGTGTGGCGCTGGCGCTTGATTTGAACATGCGAGTGTACACGGATGAGCGGCGCGTCGTATGCTCAATCAATGGTGAAAAGGGCTTTTGTTTCAGCCATGTGCTAAGGCAATTCCTTTTGTACCCCTCCCTAACGGCCACGGGCAACAAGCATGCGTAGGCATTCAGTTCTGACAGGATGGCTGTAACTGAAGTGACTTGCAACAGGAGCCTGGATAAGATCAAAATATGACACCAACTGATCCAGCCAAGGCATAACTTCCAACTTGCACGGGTACTTGCTTGACGTGGGGATGGGCTTCCTAACAAAGCCATATTGGCGGTGCTGGCTAAGATAGGACTGCTGCAGAATTGGGCAAAGGTTTCGGGTTCATCCCCGGACCAGAAGCAAAGTGTTGGGTAAGTCCCAGTTCGTACCAGTCCTCTGCAGCAGCCCGGAGCATAACTGGATCCATCCATGTTCTCCTCATGGAACTGGGGTTCAGCGATATTAGTTTCCGCTGTACTCTCCCCTGTGTTAGTGTGGCTAACTCACTGATGAATGTAAGGTCTCTCTTCTCCCCCCCCCTCTCTCTCCTGTGCTTGACTGGCTCAAACTCTCTCACCAATAGATGCGACGCAAAAGATACCAAAGAGGCATTCTGTGGAGAAGGTTGGAAGATAGAATGATCCTTTCTGGAGCAGCAATTAGTTCAGGCAGAAGGAACCAAGCAACAAAAACTCTGCATGATCCCAAGAAGAAGTCAAAATTCACACCTATCCAACCTCCCTGCCCAGTATAGATTCAAACTCGGTCAGTGCGCAACAGTCAGATCACTTAGGGCAAGAGGAAGATGGAGTTGGTGACAGAAAAGGTGGGTACAGTACAGGAGTGTAAGTGGTCAACGATCAAACATAAACTTGCTCACAATGTATCTGAACTGAACTTTATCCAGATGACCACTGGCGTTCCTCCTTGGTTCTAGCCCTTACCTTCGTCAATGATGCGGCGGACCGTAGGGCGTTCGCCTCCTTCCTCACCTTCCCAGACTTCTGCCATTTCCTTTGACTGCTCCCATTTCCTTTGACAGGTGCCATCTGCTTGGGGTGCTGAGAAGATTATCCAACCCCCAGTGACTGTGGCTGGCCAAACACTTTCACGACCGTCTTCACCCGAATAGAACACTTGCAATGGTCATTATAGCTGTATCTGGGCTGAAAATTGCACCCAATACTGCTATAATAACTGGGCGTTCTATTCGGGTGAAGACGGTAGTCGTCTAGCCCTGTAGTTTGAGTGGGTTTCTTCCCTACAGCAATCTCCCACTCAACCGAGTCCAGAACCAGCTCTTCCCTTGCCGAGATTCACCAAGATTGCACATTCATCAAAGATGGACTCAATAGCCATTCTTTTGAAAAGAAATGCACGTTCACTTCATGATGAACCAACGAAAAGCAGAACTGACAGCTAAGACACTAATTGAGTGAAAAAGAAGAGAGGCTTTGAGCAGAGTTTGCAGTTTGATCAGGGTAGGAGAGAGGAGATGCTGTCCTTCGCGACATCCGTTAAAATTGGAACGATGCAGAGAAGATTAGCATGGCCCCTGCGCAAGGATGACACGCATAAATCTAGAAATGGTCCAAATTGAAAAAAAAATAAAAAAAATAAAAATAAAAATAAAAGGAGAGAGGAGATTCCAGCAACAGGCCTAGCTCGGTCGGTACCCCTACACCTGTTGAAATATAGACCTCAGTTCGAATCTCAATCAACTCAGATGAGTGAATAACTCTGAGCTTATATGGGGCTGGTCAGTTTGAACTTTGAAGATGATATCTCGAGGCCATTGCCGTTTTCAAGAAAGAGAAGAAAAGGAGAGGAGATTCAGTGGGCATCGGTACAGAGACTCGTCATGCATGCAGCATAACCATCATGACAAGAACAGACAATGGGCTCACGAGCGCATACCTGAACGGAAGAACAAAACTTGAGGTAGCCACAACTCACCTTTTCCCCTCCTCTTCTGTTGTAACTCCACAACTCCACCTAGTGGGTCAGTCCTCTTCCCTGGAGCATACTAAATCCAGCCAGAGCTCCCTCATGTCACACTGCCACCAGCAATGTGAAAAGACTCTTGGAGACATCAATCCTTTCTTGAGACCTGAAGTTGATCTTGCTCGTTCTCGTCGGAGCTTCAAGAAGAAGTCAAGTTGACTGCACGCTCCTTTCTCCGGCTGTACACATCATCAAGCCTTCTTCCGCGCCCCTTTCTCTGTCCTAACTCACACTCACTTCTCCAACCCCCTTGTCACCCCCAAGCTCACTAAGTAACCCTCATCCACTGTTAACCTTACTCAATGACCTTGGAATTACGGCCAGCGAAGCACCGAACTCTCTCGCCACCCTAATCTGGGATGAGTGTGCCCTAACCGGATATCAAATGAACTTAATAAGCTCAAAATTAGGGTTATGGAAGCACGAATACAGCTCGCTACCTTAACCCAACACTCTTAACCTAATCCGAGATTTCACGTCCGTAATTTATTGGAGTTAGGGTCACGACAATCGTCTCACCTCTCGCTTGCAAGTAAGGTCGCTCCGATACCTATTGTTATGATACTTGTCAGCTAATAGTGAAAAACTAAAGACGAGACAATGCCATTCAACTGGAACTCCAATCCAACAAGGATGACGGAAGAATGAGAAAAAGCAAGAGGAAGAATAAAGCGATGATGAAGACAGACAAAGGCAGAAGAAGAATCAAGGGAAGAAGATGAAAAACACAAGCTGGAACCAATGTCGTTTCACTCATCTCTCCTCCATCATCTCTCTGCAAATTATCTCTGACATCCTCTTATTATCTTCTCTATACTAATAAAGTTTATCGGCCGCAGGCTTTAACACATCCCATCCTAGACCATCAAGGTTGTCCGATTGTGGATCTGATGACGATTGGACGATCGATATTCGTCCTGGAAACGCTTTCTTTGATCAACATTTTGTTGCGCAGTTGGTGGACAAGTGGATAGTCTTCCTGGTCGAGAAATCTGTCAATGCGGGTAGAGAGCTTTTGCGAATGCCGGAAAGTGTCAGAGCTCATGAGTGGCAGATGTTTTTTAGAGTGTTTGGGATTGGTCGGGGATTCGTTAGGATGTGTTATGGATTTCACGGATGTGGAGGGTTCACACAATTGTAATTATTTGGGTCTGAATGTGGTCGTATTCCGGGTTGAATGTGAAAGAAAAAGTAAAACAACCCGAGACCAATTTTGCATCACAATGTGTCAAAAGTGTCAAAGGGGCTCTGGGATTGGTCGGGGATTCGTCAAGATGTGTCAAGGATTTTCACTTGGAGGGTTCACATGATTGTAATTATTAGAGTTTTAATGCGGTCTCGTTTGGGATTGTATGTGGGAGAAAAAGAGAAAAACAGTTTCAAGCGTTTTTGCGTCATGATGTGTCAGAGTGTTCTTTGACATATCTAACATTTTGAGTAGCATGTCATAGTGTCAGAGGGGCGAAAGGGAAAATTGGAAAAGGAAAAAAAATAAAAATTCAAAAGGCATGTGACCATGCACCCACTGTGCACGTATTTTTACATGCCAGCTGCTTGAGATGGACTGACTCCCTTTACCTTTTATATTAGACCTTTCCCAAAAATGAGATAGGGTCCTAGTCTACCTCAGTGGTTATCTCATTTGGCAGTGGGTACCTCACTATGAAGCTTGTTGCTTGGTTGTTGTGGTTGGGGTTTGAACCCAGGTGCAGATGTTGAGGTAGGTACCAACTCTTGAGATGAGATAACCACTGAGGTAGATTGGGTCCCTATCTCATTTTGGGGAGAGGTTTAATGTAAAAGGTAATGGGAGCCCGTCCAACCCAGGTGCAGATGTTGAGGTCCAACTGCCAAATGAGATAACTGTTGTGGTAGACTGGGTTCCTATCTCATTTTGGGGAGACATTTAAGACGTTTAATATAAAAGGTTAAGGGAGCCAGTCCATCTTAGGCAGCTGGCATGTCAGGATATGTGCATGTCAAAACTCTTAACATTGGATTATTTTCTTTTTCCAGCCCATTACTTTTTTGGAAGTTACCATTTCCCCCCCCCCCCCCCCCCCCCCCCCCCCCCCCCCCCTTAGGCATGAAGAATTCTTTTATCTTTTCTTGACGCTTTTTTTAATGGGCTTTACAATTTTATTTTATCTTTTTTCTGGGCGTGTGCACACATACTCACCCGACTCCATGCAACTCGACCAGTCCTCTCTGTACTAATCAAATGAGGGAGATTACAGCTAGAGCATGGAAAGACACATGCCATATTATCTGTCTTTTGTGCGCCGAGGGCCTAGACTATTGACCAGATGAGGTAAATGAGAATGAATCTGCAGCCAAAACATAAAAACTTTAAAGTTTAAACCACCAGTACTTGGCCCATACATGGGCCGCGGGCCTTCCCCGTTAACGCGCCGCAGTTTTCGGGGTTCGGGGAAGGCCCGGCAGTGCGATGGAGGAGGACGTGCGTGGGCCCACAAAAATGGGGCAAATGGACTGGAAGATGTCCTGGTGCTGTGCTATGTGGAAACTTTCAGAGGCTGAAGGCGACGAGGGGGAAAAGAGAAAAGAAAAGGAACTGCAACACGAGAAATAAAAAATAAAAAAAACAGATCGACGATCGTTGCTTTTTTTTTTTTTTTTTTTTTTTTTTGGAAGAAAACTGGTTTTTCATGAGTGGCCGCCAGCCCTGTAACGTTAGCACTTTTTAGAATGTATCTGGCTGTACTTGTGGGCACAGTGGGTGAATCTGAGGGCAATCATGTTCAGAGCTTGGTATCTAGTTTGCGGCTTTTGCCCTTTTTTTTTTTTCTTTTTTTTTTTTTTCTGGAAGCAGTATCTCGGCTGTTTGTGCTTCTGCTCCCCATGAGACACGGGGATCATTCAATGCTTGCCAACTGTTCCAAGTCCACAGCTTCACTGTGACGTAGCACTTTCCAGAATGTATCTGGCTGCACTTCGGTGCAGCAGAGGATGTATTTGAGGGCAATCACGTTCAGAGCTTGGTACCTCTTCTCCCCTCTGTTTTTTTCTGTTTTTCTTTGTTTTCTGTTTTTTTGTTTTTGTTTTTTTGGAAGCAGTATCGCGGCTGTTTGTGCTTCTGCTCCCCGTGAGAGACGGGGAGCATTCAATGCGTGCCAACCGTTTCAATTCCAGGGCTTCACTGTGACNTTTTTTTTGGAAGCAGTATCACGGTTGTTTGTGCTTCTGCTTCCCGTGAGAGACTGGGAGCATTCAATGCGTGCCAACTGTTTCAATTCCAGGGCTTCACTGTGACGTAGCACTTTCCAGAATGTATCTGGCTGCACTTCGCTGCAGCAGTGGATGTATCTGAGGGCAATCGCGTTCAGAGCTTGGTACCTTTTTTCCCCTTTGTTTTTTATTGTTTTTTTTTTCCTTTTCAAGATTCTCGGCTGTTTGTGCTTCTGCTTCCCGCCAGAGAGATCTTTCCAGATGGATCTGGATGGACTTCTGCCCAGGGCATGTGTTTGTACACGAGTGGAAACAAGAAAACTATCGCCGCTTTACATTCCAGCTGCTGGCAGCAGGTCCAGAATAAGGGCGGTACCTGTGCCAAGCATCAAATGTCCCATGTTCGTTCCCCCCCCGGCAGGCTCGGCAAAAATCGGCGCGCAGGGCATATTGCAAGGAAGATGAGCAATATTGAACTTCAGCAATCAAACAGCACCGCCAGATAGTCGTGACCTCGAACCAACAGCAGAATTGCATCACGAGTTTCACCAAATAAGAAGACACCAAGAGCTCAAATTTGACAATGCTGGTAAAGTCTCATCATCATCATCAATGAAGAACCAATGTTGATATCCTATCTGGCGCTCGGCGCCCAGACTACAGATGGCAGATCCTATCTAGCCTAGACTACAGTGCCGAATGTTGACGACAACAGCTTTCCGAAGTACGAGCATACAGCGACCAATGTCGCACGCTTTCAGCACCAGGTATGTCTCTCGCCTCACTCACAACCTCGTTCCCCAACACACACATGCCACTTGCACCCAAGGACCACCCTGCGCCACACCCAGCTTACAGCAGCGCAGCTCGGCTATGGCTGCGTGCTCCTTCCCTGCTCGCCCGTGAGCGCGTAGGCGCCAACCAGCAAATAGCGCAGCAGTGCTTGCGCAGCATGCAGCCAGCACCTGAATGAGCAATGCGGAGGCAGGCCCTTTGCTATATCGAAGTGGCCTGCCTGCGTCCAGTCCCAGGAAGCTTCCAGTATGCCCCGGTAGCCTGAGGCCCAGCACGAACGAGAACAGGCCCAGGGCCTGAGGTGGTTGCATACACCCAACTGCCTTTGGCCTGTGTTTGGCCCAGTACCCGTATCCAGCCCAGGGCCTGCTTTCCATACATTCACACAGTCGGCCCAGGGCCTGGATTCTTTCAGCCAACTGGCGCTGCGCAACTGCCTGAATTTCCTTGAGTTGGTGGTGGCCAGAATAGGGCCCTGAGGGCCTCGTCGAGCCTGCTTTCACTTAGGGCGGCCGACAGGCTCTCCAAAAGGGGCTGAATGGCGTTTATAGAGGCAGTGGCCTCGCAATATTCAGGCTCGGCTTCAATAGCTGGGCCAAGTACTGGTGGTTTAAGATACAATGTCATCACCATGTTTTTTTTATTGTCTCGTTTTTGTTGTTTTTTTTGGGGGGGATGGCGCTGCCCGCCTACTGACCAGATGAAGAAAGTGAGAATAAATCTTAAGCCAGAACGTGGAAAGACACACCGCCAATTTTTTTATTTTTTTTTGAACTTTTGTTTTTGTTGTTTCTTTTTCTTTTTTTTGCGGGGGGGGTGGCAAGGGGGACACACAGTAATGTTTGAGTACAAGTACATAGCAAAGCCCAATGTTACATACTGGATTCCACACGGGCCCTGTTAGGCCCGACGGCTAGGTCAAGGGGGGTATCCCAGACCGTGGCCATGCTGGGCCAGTCCGGCCTGCGTTAAAGGCCGGACCTTTGGAAAGGCCGACAGTAGGCCCCAGCAAACCGGTTTTAGACCCGGCCTGCAACTGCAGGCCCTGAGCGGGAAACCAGCCCAAACGGTTTTTGTTTGAGCCTGGTGGCCGAGGATTGAGGCCGCCACTTCCTGTGGGTCTGATCTGAACCGCCGATCAACCGGAACGGTCCAGATCACGGCACGGCTTCACCAGCAGCCAGGCCGAACAGGCCACTGTCGGTACTTAGGACCAGCCAGCGGTCTGTTAGGGACAGACTCGGAGGCGCGGCATTGAGGAAGCAGCGCTGCACTATTTTGGTTAGTGCAGCTCCAGGCAGCAGCGCTGGGTTTAGTGCTAGCTGTAGAGGAGAGAGAGAGAGAGTAGCAACTTACCTGACTCTTACCTGTGAGCGACATAGCTCCAGCAGCAAGGGCGAGTCTTCAGCAGCTCCAAGGCGGCACCTTGCACCTGCAGGTTGGTGCCTGGACACTGGATCAGGGCAGGAGGATCTTCCTCCACCCCACCTCTCCATCGCCACCTTCTCCTCTGCCCCTCTCAGTTCTTCTTCTTCTTCTTCTTCTTCTTCTTCTTCCTCTTCTTCTAACCTTCCACCTTCTCAGTTACTAGGGACAGAGATCGATGGTGAGATATCGATGACATCAAGACTGAGACTATTCAGAGTAGGATGTTGGGAGGACTATTTGGAGATCTGTTACCAACGGCATTTCGAGATTTTGTAACTTCGCCATAATTTCGAGATTCTGTATATTCGACATAATTTCGGATTCCTATTTCGGTGACTTTGTGTTGGTGCCATCTCCTCCTCCTCCCTTCGTCTCTTCCCCCTACATTCGTCCGTGTGTGTTGTGTACAGGCCCTGGTGCATCTTCTATGTTTGAGCGCCAGGCCTTCTCACCCGATGAATGTATGTGTGTGAGCCTGTGTATAGTCCGAGTCAGATGTGAGACAGATCCATGTTTTCAAGTCTTCCGCTGCATTATATTGCTCTTTATAATGGTCGGTTGTAGGTTCTGCATCATGCTTGTGTTCACTTTCACTGGTATGCAACAGTTTGGTATCGGAGCAGAGCAGATTGGATCTGCCCACAGATAAACTGATCGATTGACTAGTCGATTGATTGATTGGCAGTTTTCCCTATTTCGGAGGCCACCCGCCACAGGTTCATTTTATGTATGGCGCTTGGCCTCCTAAATTTTCGGAGAGGCTCAAAACAGGTTCTCCAGTTGCCTGGGGCCATGTACCGGCGGTTTAAGAAGTTTGGGGTTCGTCCCTGTGTCTATAAGTTTTGCGGCTTTTGCCCTTTTTTTTTCTCTGTACCTATTACCAATCTACCCCACTCCGAGGCGCAGAAACACGGCACGGAAAACAGAGTAAGCTTTAGAACACAGACTTGGGCACAGGCAAACATACGGCATGCACTCATCAAGAACAGATAACACACCAACACCCAAACCACAGCAAAAAATAGACTCAGACGCGGGCATCTTAGCAAACAGATCAAAGCAGCAACTTTTCTAAGAAAATGGAGATTTCTCAGTCTGAAACACAGCGCGGGTCATTTCATATTGGATAAACATAATACCTTGGTTCTTCCTATTTTCTTGTGATAAATCAAAAGATGGCTTCCTATTTCCTCGTGATAAATCAAAAGATGGCTTCCAAGTTGGCTTTCTCCGGCCAGGCAAGTGCTGTCGTCCTCCAGCCCACATATTTGCCTGCATTGTACACGGACCCAGCCAATCACATGGCTATTGTCTGTGCCTCTACCCACCTGGAGTTGTGGGACAAGGGCGCCGTGGGCCGTGCCATGATTGATGCTGGCGATTTGTTATGCAACGATGCTGTCTTCTTGCTACTGCGAACCGTCCTCAGACAAGAAGACAGCATCGTTGCATAACAAATCGCCAGCATCAATCATGTTGGCCTTCAACCAACATGCCCTTTGTCAGGAGTGTTTGGTGGGCGTGCTTAATGCCAGTCGTCGTGGCAATCGTTGTGTTGAGAATGCTCAGCGAGGTCTTCCATGTCATCTCCCACCTCATCCTTACAGCACATGTTCACTCCGTCGCCAAGAAGTGGCCAAAGCAGACTGACTCCTGAGCCCTCTCCGTTTACTCTGCAGCTTTCTCTAGAAATGCGTCTTTTTTTTTTTTTTTTTAAGAGCTGTCTTCTCCTCGTACGGGGGACAGCTTCCGTATTTGTTTTGTGATATATATGCCGGGTGCTCAGCAGGAACCTCCCAGGGTTATGGAAAGGAGCCGATCCTAACACTACCTCTGCTCAGTGCGGGGCGCAGTACCCTGGGAAACCCCAGCACAATTCCCACAACCTGCCAGGAGGACCAAACCGACTATCTCTACTGGTGAGCCCTAAGCTTGCCACGGGGGGCCGCAGGGAGTCAAATGAACAACAACGCAGGGAATTGATCCCACGACCTCCTGAATGCCACTTATTCTATAAATGCATCTGGATAGGAGCCCCATGTGAATCTAGAGAGACTACGAAAAATTACACTCCAGAATCCATACCAAACTGGTAAGAATATTATTTAAAGCATACTTGCGGCGCACTTCTGCTCTGCGCCGTGCGGTGCGCATGCGCCATGCGCAAATTGG
>BFEA01000136.1:1830112-1843830 GCA_003427395.1 Chara braunii
GAGAGAGAGAGAGAGAGAGAGAGAGAGAGAGAGAGAGAGAGAGCTGAAGTCTACAGATGACAA
The DNA here is from genome assembly GCA_003427395.1 of Chara braunii. Classification (NCBI taxonomy): domain Eukaryota; kingdom Viridiplantae; phylum Streptophyta; class Charophyceae; order Charales; family Characeae; genus Chara; species Chara braunii. The sequence continues at coordinate 1,830,176 of BFEA01000136.1, forward strand.
TCAGCAAACCTGGCACAACTTGGGGGGAACACGATACCATCACCAAGGAGAGGAGAATGCTGTGCCCATAAGGCGCCATAAAGGAGATGTCGATCTGCATCTCTCTCGCAGGTCACTTCACGCATATCTGGTATGCCACATTGTAATCGATACAATACTAGACAGAAGACTGGTCTCTCTGTCAATTTATGCTTTGTCATTCCAAGAAAGTAGCTACCTGTGGATCGAAGGAAATTGATGCTTACATTGTGAGGGCATATTAGGTTTTATTCCGCACGGCGTGAAGGACATTGATGAAAACGGACCGTTACATTTGTCTAATGGCGTAGGTTTTACTCTTCGCAGCCCGAGGGAACAACTTCCTTGGATCCCGGAGTGGATGCGACCGAAATATGAAAGACAGCAGAAAACTACGGGTTTTTCTACCTTGTACATAGCTAGCTGTATGATATATATATATATATATATATATATAGAGAGAGAGAGAGAGAGAGAGAGAGAGAGAGAGAGAGAGAGAGATTTTCTAAGTTTTTCTATGTTTTGCGGCGACTGCTCTTTTGTTCTTCGGCTGTACACATTGTGAAGCTTAGGGTGCTGCTGCCATTCTCATCGTTCCTCTGTTCTTCAGATCGTATTACAACTGTATTTATGTTTTGAGAGTACCTGAAGCTGAGGCAAAGGGAGAGGTAGAGCTGGGTGCATGCAGCCCGACCGCGTTGTTGTCGTTTTTGCTGTGGTTGTGGCTGCTCGGCTTCAATGCCTGGTGAGTAGGACTCAGTTGAATCTTAGTTAGTTTTTTCTTTGTAGTGCAGCCGCTGGGTTTAGACTGGGCGCAGCCTGACCACACTCTGTTGTTGTCGCTTTTGCTGTCGTTGTGGGGGTTCCCGGGATTTGATCGCTGATGAGTGTTTTTTCTTTGTAGTGCAGCCGCTGGGTTTAGATTGGGTGCAGCCTGACCACACTCTGTTGTTTTCGCTTTGCTGTCGTTGTGGGGGTTCCCGGGATTTGATCGCTGATAGAGTGTTTTTTCTTTGTAGTCCAGCCGCTGGGTTTAGATTGGGCGCAGCCTGACCACGCTTTGTTGTCGTCGTTTTTGCTGTCGAAGTGGGTGTTCCTGGGATTTTATCCCTGATGAGTAGGAGACTGTGGTTCGCTTCAGGCTGGTAGTCTAGCGAGTTGGTGCGCAAGCTGTGGCGCAGGGCAGAATGGGCCGCGGGGGTTGCTTTCTTTGTATTCCAGCTGCCGGGTTTTGAACCCCGGTCTGTAGGACTTCAGGCTGGTAGTTTAGAGAGTTCGTAGTTGAGCTGTGGCACCGGGAAGTACCGGCCTACATAGGGCTTTCGTTTTCTGGTGCGTGAAACGGATTCATCCTGGCTGTCCAATTTATTCGTTCGGAGCCTAGTCTTTTGAAGTTAAAGGCAAGCGGGGGAAGGACTTTGGTTGAGCAGCCATAGCTCTGCTTTGTGCTCAGCGTATAATCTGTGTCACATGACGGAGATGAATTAAAGATGCAACCATGGCTGCTGCATATTACACAGTCAAACATCAAAAGTCTAGAATTAATTAAACGTTATTTTGCTCCCTCCTTTCTTGCATTTTGATCTGCACTGTGAGGTGGACCAACCGCACATAAAGATCGACAGGTGGTGTGTGTCTATGATGATGATGAATCGACAATGATGATGAACGAGTTCGACGTAGAGAGCTTGCGATCAAGCTCGTGTGACTGATTACCTGTTTGATGTAAGCTAGCCAGACATGGTGTGGCCTACTCGCCTAGAAGACCAGGGCCGGCGTTTTGTTAAAAAAAAGAAGGAAAAAAAAAAAAAAAAAAAAGCAAGACTTGGTGTGAATGAGAGTGAATCTGTCTGAATTTTCAATCCGGCGCGGTTCGAACTTTGAATGGTAGGGATTGGACATTGATTTTGATTTTGATTTTGAGTTTGACTTTGACTTTGATTTTGATTTTGATTTTGATTTTGATGTCAGTGCGGAGGGGTCAAGCATGCGTTCTGTTGAAGTTTTGAACTTTAAACGTAGAGTGAATATCTGTGTCTGTAAATCTCTGAGAGTTGTACTGAATTAAAAAAAAAAAAAACTGGTTTTGTAAGTCGATGTTATGAATGGAGGGGAGCTTCTGCTGCAATTGCTTTTTTTTTCTTTTTTTCTTTTTTTTTGGCAGTTGCTTTTTTCCTCGAATAGCTGACTCAGAGTGGATTTTTGGCAAAAAAAGTGGTAGCATCAGTTCTGACGAGGTTAGTATCTGACTCCCGGTCCATTGGGAAAAAAAAAAAAAAAAAAGAGTTCAACTTTGAACTGCCATATCTGCTGCGGGAAATTTTGTATGTTTGCCCACGCATTCACTTTTCCTTTTTTTTTCCTCATTTTTTTAGAAAGGGGACACCCTTGAGATATGATCATTGATTGAACTGACTGGCCCCAGGTAATTCAGCATTACGTTGTTTTGTTCATCTGGTTGCACCTGCGTTTGAACACGGGTCTGTATTTCAACAGTTCATGGGTGTCGCATCTAAGTGACAGTCTTTTTTTTTTCTTTTTTTTTTTCTTTTTTTAAGAAAAACATCCCCACCAGTGTTAGTGATGCTGATAAGAGCAGACACCACTAGCACCTGGGGAGAGTGACAGTCTTCCCCCAACATAAGGCACCCTGTTGGCGAATGACACAAACTATGTTTCTGGTCTGATACAGTCATGATGAGGGTGCGTTGTGTTCGGGGTAAGACAGCAGGCTTGTTGAACCAAACACATTTATGGATGCATTATGGAACGTAGAAAAGGCCCAAAAGGGGAGGTATCTTTGGAGGGTCGGGAGGATGGCTCTGCTGGCTGCACAGGTGTACGATACTGAGGGCCTCACTCCACTACTCACCAAAGCAAAATGCAAACGAATCATCCGCTAGAACATGGGAAGATACACCGCCACATTTTTTGTCTTTTGTGCATGTGGTGAGTAGTGGAGTGAGCCCCTAAGTTGTCGATTCCAATGAGGTCAAAACCTAGGCTACCAGAGTGGCACGGGACCACTTGCCCGGCCGGGCCAAAAGTATATAAATAAACAGTTTGTCACAGCCCCTCGTTTGTTGTCCTGTTCTCCCTCTCTGCCTAAGGTTAACGGGGCAGTTCTGTTTGACCATATATATATATATTTGTGACGATATATATATATATACCCCTCGTTTGTTGTCCTCTTCTCTCTCTGTGCCTACGGATTACTGGGCAGTTCTGTTTGTGACGATATATATATAGAAACTCCGACGAAACAGTTTGTCACAGGCCCTCGTTTGTTGTCCTCTTCTCCCTCTCTGCCTACGGTTTACCAGGCAGCTCTGTTTGACGATATATATGTGACGATATATATATGAGTCGGTGAAACTCCGACGAAACAGTTTGTCACAGCCCCTCGTTTGTTGTCCTCTTCTCTCTCTCTGCCTACGGTTTACCGGGCAGTTCTGTTTGTGACGATATATACTACGACTTCGCTAGCTTCCTGCTACGGTTTTTTCCGGTCAGGTCGAGCGGCGTGGCCGTTATTAGGCGGCCATGCTGTGCCTCTAGTGCCAGCGGCGTGTCTGGAGTGTATTTTTTGGCTGTGACAGACCTTTCTTTGTTTCGTGGATGTTTTGCTGGCTTGTGATGGGGTGTGAACCGACAGTCTGTAGAGTTTTCCATCTGGTGTGGGTGAGTGATAGTCTACTTTGATTTTGGTTAAGGTAGATTATCATTTACAGTGTAATCAGTGAGGGGATTCTGCAGACTGTTGAGGGTTCAGCCTCCTGATGAGTCGGTGAAACTCCAACGAAACAGTTTGTCACAGCCCCTCGTTTGTTGTCCTCTTCTCTCTCTCTGCCTGCGGTTTACCGGGCAGTTCTGTTTGTGACGATATATATATGTACGGAAGAGGTTCTGAACAGGGGGAGTTGTAAGGAAGAAGAATTTTTACAAAAAATGAATTTATTTTTCTTTGCTTTTTTTCTGTTTTTTTTTGCGTTTGTATCAATATATAGTGTAAGGGAAAATTTTTGAAATGCCCCCGAAGTTTACGTTTATTTGCAGCGTTCCCCTGTGAAGGCCGACTTACCCTGTGGTGCCCCTTGGGCCTCTGAAATTTTCTGCAGGCCCCTGTCAGCATGGGGTGTAACTTTCTGATATGCCCTTACTGGACCGCTGGTGGCGTTTCGTCGGTCCATCCTTGAAATGCCCTCACGAGGGGCACACATCTTTCAGTGATGCCCTTGCAGCAGTGGCGGCAGGAATTCGAATTCGAAGTGGTAGGCATTTCATGCGCCGCCACAGAAAAACGGTGCAACAGTGAGTCTTTGAGTTCGCCGCGTTGATGATCCATGCGTCGAAGTGCATACGGCTACCGTGCGAAGGGGAGCATGCGCGCGCGTGTGTGCGCCCATGCTCGTCGCCCTCCTCCCTTCTCCTCTATCCATGCTCATCGCCCTCCTCCCTCCTCCTCCTCCTCCGTCCTCGTCGCTCTCCTCTCTTCTCGTCCAGCCTCCATCCTCTATCCTCGTCCGTCATCGTCAGAGTCCTTGTCCTCCCTACTCCTCTTCCCCTCCTCTTCCCTCGTGCTTCCCTCCTCCAACTTTCTCCTCGTCACCCCTCCCTCTCCTCCTCCTCCTCAATTGTCGACCTCCTAACCATCACCATGGCCGTCTTCTTGGCATCATCGCCCATGCATGTGCGTGCATCTGCATATTTGTGTGTGTTACGTTTTTATTGCGTGGCTTCTGTGAACGTGTCACAACATGTTGCATCACGAATTGCGCTGCAAAACAACACCATGGAAGGAGTCGCACCGTATCCTTAGGGTTCATGCAACGCAAGATGATGGACGAAGGATAAAAAGACAATACCAAGGTTTCACCACCATTCCGCATCCAACATGCACAGATGTTCAGGTTACAAAAACAGCACACAAACCATGATATTACCGACCTTTACGCAAAACAGCACTTACGTGGGCAGGCAAACAACACTCAGCAAGAAAAGAACAACAGCCCGACAACAAGACACCAAGGCAGACAAGAGAACAAACAGCAAAAAGACAAAGCGAAAAAAAACAAAACATAGTAGATTGTTTCGTTAAAGTTGCACCGATTCATCAAGAGGCTGAACCCTCGACAATCTGCGGAATCCCCGTATTTGATGGTTTGGGTCATGAACCCTTTGACCTATGTTGAAGGCAGACTGTCCCCAAGAGGAACATAGCAACGGGCAGCAATCCTGTGAGGCACCAGGCAACACAGTAGAGGCAACACGGCTGCACAACGCCAAAAACGAGTGCAAGGAACGACATGGCACGCATCCGGCAGCCGTGTAGTGAAGCACAAGGCAACACAAGCAAGGCAACAACACTGCAAGGGACGACAAGCCAAGTGAACCAGCAGCTGGGCAACCGTGGAGCGGAGCACAAGGCACCAGCAACAAGGCAACCAACCTACAAGGAACACAAGCGGTAAGCACGGAAGGCACGACCAACGGATGAGCAGCACGGCAGTGGAGCAGCGAAGCGCAAGGCAACACCAACAACACGGCCACACCGCACAGTGAACACATCAACCCGCAAAGAACCACACACTAAGCAAGTGGGACAGGCAGCAGGGCAGTGGTGGAGCGCAGTCGAGGACGTCCACACATCCAACACGGAGCAAAGCAGCACATGACCTACTCACATCACGATAGAACCCCGCAGACTGCTGGTTCCCACCACCCACTGAGCCAGGGAGTCACTCCAACGAGCATCCGTCATCACCGACAGGCAACACAGACATCTCGAACCGAGCAGCCCCCATAAGAGTGCAGTAGGCACTCCAAACGAGTAACCACTGACTGTTTGGCACTACTTCAGGGTGCTCAGTTGGGCACACAAAAAGACTTTGAAAAAATCAAGGGGAGGACATACAACAGAAGGACTAACAGACATAAAATTGATTGTGTGTGTGTGTGTGTGTGTGTGTTCGCATGTGTGTGTGTGTGTGCGTGTGTTCGCACCATCTTTTCGTTTAGTTGTTGAGGACAAGTGGTATATAAATGACGAATCGAAGGTGTTTGTGATTCGTTTTTTAGTCATTCGGTGTGTGTGTGTGTATGTGTGTGTGTGTGTGTGTGTGTGTGTGTGTGTGTGTGTGTGTGTGTGTGTGTGTGTGTGTGTGACACTGTCCATGCTCATCGCCCTTCTCCCTCCTCCTCCATCCATGCTTATCGCCCTCCTCCCTCCTCCTCCATCCATGCTCGTGGCACTCCTCTCTTCTCCTCCAGCCTCTGTCCTCTATCCTCATCCGTCATCATCGTAGTCTTTGTCCTCCCTACTCCGCTTCCATCCTCTTCCCTCGTTCTTCACTCCTCCAACTTTCTCCTTGTGACCCCTCCCTCTCCTCCTCCTCGATTGTCGACCTCCTAACCATCACCATGACTGTCTTCTTGGCGTCATTGACCATGCACGCGCGCGCGTCTGTATATGTGTGTGTGTTGTCTGTGTGTGTGTGTGTGTGCGTTTGTGTGCGCGTGTGTGTGTATGTGTGGTGTGTGTGTGTGTGTGTGTGTATGTGTGTGTGTGTGTGTGTGTGTGTGTGTGTGTCCATGCTCATCGCCAAATTTCTGATATGCCCCGGTAACATCTCTCCCGAGGCTAGGGGAAAGACTGCGAGTGTCAACAACGGCCACAGGGGCTTGCTGGAAAGATGGACGATACCAATAAGGGCATATGAGAAACTTTTGTGCTGGTTCTCAACGGCCATCTGGTAGGGGCATACCGAAAATTTGGTACTGGTACCGATAGGGGCATATGAAACATGTTCCAGGCCCAAACGACGCCATGGGTTTTATGGAAACATCATTCGTCGTCAGAGGGGCGCGACAAGGTAAGTCATCCATCAGTGGGGCACGCCGCAAATAAACGCAAACTTCAGGGACATTTCAAAATTTTTCCTGTAGTGTAATCACTTAGGGGGATTCTGAAGACTGTTGAGGGTTCAGCCTCCTGATGAGTCGGTGAAACTTCGACGAAACAGTTTATTACAGCCCCTCGTTTGTTGTTCTCTTCTCCCTCTCTGCCTAAGTTTACGGGGCAGCTCTGTTTGACGATATATACCACGACTTCGTTAGCACCCTACCACGGTTTTCTCCAATCAGGTCGAGCGGCAGTGGTCGGGGCCGTCACTACGCGGCCATGCTGTGCCTCCAGTGCCAGCGGCGTGTCCAGAGTGTTTTTTTTGGCTGTGACAGACCTTTCTTTGTTTCGTGGGTGTTTTGCTGGCTTGTGATGGGGTGTGAACCGACAGTCTGTAGAGTTTTCCGTCTAGTGTGGGTGTGACAGTCTGCTTTGATTTTCGCCATGGGTACCTTGAGGGCAGTGGTTGGTGCCTACCTCAAGGTACCAATTGTCGTGCAGTCGTTGATGCTTAGCCACAACCGGGGCTAAGGTGAATTATCACTTACAGGGTAATCAGTTAGGGGATTCTGCAAACTGTAGAGGGGTCAGCCTCCTGATAAGTCGGTGAAACTCCAACGAAACAGTTTGTCACAGCCCCTCGTTTGTTGTCCTCTTCTCTCTCTCTGCCTACGGTTTACCGGGCAGTTCTGTATATATCGTCACAAACAGAACTGCCCAGTAAACCGTAGGCAGAGAGAGAGAAGAGGACAACAAACGAGGGGCTGTGACAAACTGTTTCGTTGGAGTTTCACCGACTTATCAGGAGGCTGACCCCTCTACAGTTTGCAGAATCCCCTCACTGATTACACTGTAAATGATAATTTACCTTTACCGAAATCAAAATAGACTATCACTCACCCACACCAGATGGAAAACTCTACAGACTGTTGGTTCACACCCCATCACAAGCCAGCAAAACATCCACGAAACAAAGAAAGGTCTATCACAGCCAAAAAATACACTCCAGACACGCCGCTGGCACTAGAGGCACAGCATGGCCGCCTAGTAACGACCCCGACCACTGCCGCTCGACCTGACTGGGAAAAAAACGTAGCAGGAAGCTAGCGAAGTCGTAGCATATATCGTCATAAACAGAACTGCCCGGTAAACCRTAGGCAGAGAGAGAGAAGAGGACAACAAACGAGGGGCTGTGACAAACTGTTTCGTCGGAGTTTCACCGACTCATCAGGAGGCTGAACCCTCAACAGTCTRCARAATCCCCTCACTGATTACACTGTAAATGATAATCTAYCTTAACCAAAATCAAAGTAGACTATCACTCTCTCTCTCTATATATATGTATATATGTATATATCCTACCCCTTAAGCAACATTGGTCGTGGGGGGAAAGATCAGTGGTCCGCTATGCTTTGAAATCGGGCCGAAGTTTTTATGCAGGTCAATGGATGAAGGCAATCGAAGGCGGGGGGGCATGCAGAGTGGCGCGCGTACCTAATTGTTCACAGCGCGCCAACAAACGTGAGCGAGCGCCCATGGGGCCGGGAAGCCACGGGCGTAGATGCGATGGAATATCTTGAAGTGGCCACCGTCGATAAGTGGCTGGCACGGACTTTTTTTTTTTTTTTTTTTGTCATTCCTCTTCCTCTCTCTTACGGGTTTTCACGCTTTTGTCGTTTCTGCAAGGAACCTGACCGTTCACAACTTGTTGGAGTGTTCAACTTGCATGCAGATTCGTCATCACACAGATAGGACAGCTTCACGCAAAGCCAAAGTCGAGATGAGATAGAAACCAGATGGTGCATCTCATATTATCCGAGTCAAATTCATATTACACAAGAGTATCTCGAGTTCAAAAAGTTCAGCGCCCACAAAACGCAAGTCTTCTTCCCTTATTCGTCAACACAGGACCTGGCTCAGCCTGGCTCAGCCAACGTCACCCTTCATATCACAAGTATGGCGCAAACAGGTAAGTATTCACCATATCCCACTTCGTAACTTGTCTTCTCTCTCCTTATCTTCTCTCTCAAGATCCCTGTCGTGGTTCCCTTCTCTCACTATGCATGCACATTCCTTGTCTACGAGAATCTACTCTGAATGCCTCTCACTGATGTCCTACTACTAACCCCACTACTTCTACTATTACTAACTCTGGCTGGTGCAGCTATGGCTTCCCTGCAGCCAGCGCCCAGCTCATCTCCCTTCTGGCCCAACTTCTTCTGCCAGCACCCCGCCCTGCACTATAGTGCACAAGTGCCTCAGCACTTCCACACATCAATTTCAATGGGAATCTGCCCTTGTAGGGAGGTTGCCTCATTCTTTATAGTGCTGGCCTCCCCTTGCAAGGTCTGAACTCAGCCTGTCTCAGGTCCTGTCCCACTCCCAGCCTCTGTGGAGTGTGTCCCAGTACCTTTTCCTTCAAGGTCTGCTGCTGCTGCGGCCTTCAGGCCTGAATTTTGGACTTAGAGCTTGTATCTAGACTCTCCTTCTGGCTTAATTCGTGACTGGGACTTTATCCTTTTGACTTCCTTTGGACAGACACACCTACTGCTCAAACAGACACACATTCTGCACGAACAGGCACACATGCTGCACATACAGACACATCTCCTGCATGAACAGACATGGCTTGCACACCCCCTGGATGAACAGATGTGACTCCCATATCTGAATATTGCAACCGTTCGTCGAGGGGCACAACTGTGACCTTTGACATTGACTTTTACTTAATTAGGATGTGACTTTTGACCCAGAGAACATGTCCTTTGATATGCTTTCATGAGTTGGGGCTCTGGGCGAGTGACCCCTCTATGCTGCATTCGTCAAACAGGGTCTGAATCCAGTAGAGGTCCTCTTATTTCCCACTTTTGTGGCTTTTTTTCTTTTCTTTTGTTCTCGTAGTCTCCCACTTTTTTTTTTCTTTTGTTTTGCGTTATCGTCGTTTCCCGCTTTCGTGTTTGCATTTCCGTCGTTCGTCGTTTCCTTCTTTCGGGCCTTTTTTTCTTTAATTGTTTTTCGTTGTTCCCCTTCGGACCGTTTTTTTCCAAAGCGGGCATTTTTTTCTTTTGTTTTTCGTCGTTTTGCACTTTTGTCACTTTGTTTCCCCGCAAGATGGCAAAAGGCATGGGGGCGGGTGCACGCTGCTGCCCGCGTACCGTCGGCCACCCACCCACCTGCCCGCCTGCGTGCCACCCACCCACACAAATATTAATATTATAAAGCTCACTTAGTATACTAATAGTTGTCGGTGAGGTTTAAACCCATGCACATATTTGAGATATGCAACTGCCCTAACAACTTAGGTGAGCCTGGTCCCTGTGTGGTTTTAAGGACTACTTTTTTATGAAGTGTATCCGATGTCAGGTAGCTGGTAGGTCAGGATGTGCCTGTCTGTCCAAACCCTAATGTTGCACAGTGTGGTAAGCGGGTCCAGTCTCGCAATTCTCAAGTGCCATTTTTGGCGATTTTTTGTGCTCATAAGAATTAAAGAAAAAATATAAAAAATTGAGATCGTGTAGATTAGGTTATGATCTTTCCCGGAAAAATATCAAAAAAATGAAAGAAATTAGATTGTGAAATAAATGTCGCGTGACTCGCGCCATTTTGTTGCAATTTTCATGTTAAACTTTGTCATTCTGGCACATGTTGGCATACGGGAAAATACGGGTTTAAATACCCCAACTTCCGCGAATTTTTGCGGTCAGAAGGATGATCCCACAACTCTACGAATTGAAGGGCCTATAGATTTGGTCGTTATCTTTCCACGAAAGATATTTAAAAATTGTATAAAAATATTTTAGATCGTGAGATAAGTGTCGCGGCAAATCGTCTCATTTCCCATTGTTGACACTATACCATATGCGGGCCAATAGGAAAACTACTCCAACTTTAGCGATTTTTCGCGCTGAAAGGAGAACATCAGAAATCTGAAAATAGGAGGGTATGCAGATTTCGTAGTGATCTTTCCAGGGAAAGTTTTTTTTAAATTAGAAAAAATTATTTCAACTACGAAAAAAATCACGGCGGCAATTCGATGCATGTAACTTTTTGCCGCTTGCCAACTTTTCCCACTGTGCTACCGGTAACCCTCATGAACCTGTGCTACCGGTACCCCTGAATTTCGAACGGCAGGGCCAGTGGTGGTTCAACTATTTATTAGGGGAAAAAAAAAATCATGGGCACTTCTTAGGGGGTGCAGGGTTTGTGTGTGGTGACGTATGATATGGATCCAAGTCCGAACTGTGGGGGGCAGGGGGCTGGTCCACAACTTTAAAAAAAACATACTCTACGACACACACACACATATACGCACACACACACACACACACACACACACACACACATACGGGGATACACAAACAAATACACAGACACACGCACGCACACACACACACACACACACACACACACACACGCACACACGCATACACACACACTCTACTCCACTCTACTCTACTCTATGACACTATACTCTACGACATTATATATTACTCCACTTCACAACACTCACCTCTATAACACTCTACTCTATGACACTCCACTCTACGACAGTCTACTCGACTTTGCATCCCACCCACCCACCCACCCACGCCCCACCCACCAAACCACTCACCCACCCACCCACTCACCTACCCACCCATGCACCCACCCACCCACGCACACCACCCACCCACCCACACACACCATCCACCCACCAACCCACCCACATACGCCCCACACCCCCCCCCCCCCCCCCCCCCCCCCCCCCCCCCCCCCCCCCCCCCCCCCCCCCCCCCCCCCCCCCCCCCCCCCCCCCCCCCCCNCCACCCACCACTCACCCAACCACCGTCCGACCCACACAACAGAAAAATTCAAGACATAAAAGTTTAGTTGAAAGAAAAACTTAAAAATTTTCAGGCTAATTTGAAAACTTTTAGTTTATCAAGAGATTTCCAGTTTATGGAGATCATTTTTCTATCTAAATAAACTGAAAAGTATTGTTTGTCTGAAAGTTCAGAAACAATCTTGAAAACTTCAACATAACATTTCAGTTTAATACAATCTGAAATATTATGTATTGCCTGAAATAAAACTGAAATATTATCTTTCAGTTTAACATGACTGGAAAATATAACTGATATTGAACTGAGATGTTCCCTCTGGGCGAAATGTGATTTATTGCTGGAAAGTTCAACTGAAATGCATTTATGAATGGAAAGGTAAACTGAAATGTCTATTCAGGGCGGAAAGCTTAAGTGAAAGTTTGTTTTCAAGGAAAAGATAAACTGAATTCGTTTAGTTTGCTTGAAATTAAACTTTAATTTTTAAGAAAAAATGAACTGAAATTTCTATGTTTAACAAAAGTTGTGCGTGATTTTTTTTTTTTTTTTAGTAAGTTTCACAAGGCTTTTGACACTATATAGTTGTCCATCTGGTTCACATGAATGCTAGAAATCTACTTTGTCTTGTATCACTCAGATCCTCATTGCACCCTACTAAATGGCATCGCAACAGTGGGTGCCCACCTCGGTACCGTGACAAAAAATATTTTTTTCTAGTGACACCCACTAAATGACCTACTTGGAGAAGCTCCCGACAACGGTTTGATAAGGTTGAAAACAGTCAAGGAGAAAACAAAAAACTTAACCATTTTGATCCCCTGCAACTCAAGTGCTTTCACACACTATTTTGACTAACAATCATGCTGAAAATCATTGGGAAAAAAAGGGGAAAAAAAAACAAAAAATGAAATCATCTCACACCTCTTCGAGTCATTTTCAACCTCTTCAAATTCCTGCAAGTAAGACATTGAGGCTATCTTTGGGCACATCTCTAGGGGATGAAATAGAGGACCGCTAGAAAAAAGAAAAAATGAGGATGATCTACACAGATACTCGACTGGGTGTGACTCGTAGTAGTATTGGAATGGTTACCAATTGGGCAAGTAACCTGGACGGTGGGTGCCGCTGTAATACCAGAGGGCACCACAATGGTGGGTGCCCTACTCGGTACAATGACAACAAGTAGTATTTGCTAGTGACACCCAACAAAGAACCTTAATCACTGAAACAATGCATCAACCAATTTCGTAGACACCATCAAACAAACAAGTGATGCCCAGGCTATCAGCCGGGCCATCTGCACAATGCTTGGTCTGAATGGTCTGGCTAACCTCCTTGAGTAACCAAAATAGGTGCCCCACCCCCCAAAAAAAAACACTCAACCACTTTTTTGCCCTTACAACATAGCGCAATGTTGAAAACAACTTTTGACCAGAAGTCATGATGAATATTTATTATTAAATATCACTCTTCAACCCCTCAACCCCCATCTGCCCTTCACCCCCCTTCAAGTGAGACATTGCCAAAATGAAAGGTCTGGCCGGGTTTTGGCATATATTTGGGCACAGAGATATCTCCCCATCAGTCAAAGAAAAAACACTCCAATATCCAGGGCGGTTCGTATTGAAGTTTAAGATTTCATGGTTGCTGTTAAGTTCCCCATCTGCTCGGAAATCAGCATGGAAGCTGAACTTTTTACAGTGATAAGTAATCATGACACTGACAGATCATCAAATCAGTAATAAGTTCATGAACATAAGAACTCGAAACACACTCGCATATAACTTCAATCACACAAGAAAGACAGTTTTGGAATTGTGCCACACACACACACAAAGGGAGAGAGAGAGAGAGAGAGAGAGAGAGAGAGAGAGAGAGAGAGAGAGAGAGAGAGAGAGAGAGAGAGAGAGAGAGAG
>BFEA01000136.1:1849231-1869643 GCA_003427395.1 Chara braunii
TGGTTGCTGCTGCCTCCGCACGTGGCCATCTGCAGTGCCACGTGGCAGCCTGCTCTGAAGACTGAAGACCCTCCTGGCTAGGGGGCTGTGCCACCTTTTTTTTTTTTTTTTGTACTATTTTTCTACTGCTGCAGCAACAGTTTTGCAGCAGCTCAAGCCTCCCCCCTTGGCTAGGGGGCTGTGTGACTGTGGCAGTAGGGTGGCTGATCAAGATCTCAGCCAACCCTAGATCATCATCATCATCATCCTGTTATTGTTGTGGCATCAGGCCAGCAGCACCTTGAAGGCCAAGATCCTGTGGATCTTGGTAGTGCTTTGCTCTTGGCCAACCAACTTGAACCAAGAGCCAGGTATTATCTCTCTCCACTAACCTACCCTCCCCCAACCCCTTTTCTCTTTCCCCCCCATCATCTAATCATCCTTTCTAACTTTACCACGACCCCCCCTTCTCCCACCTCCCTCTTCACTCATCTCCCACCTCCTCCCCACTCACCATCTTCTATTAATCCCATCTCCCCCATCTCCCACTTCACTCCTCTCTCTCTCACCTATTTCTCTCTTCTTCATCACTCTTTCATCCCCTTGCCCCCCCCCTACTTCGAATTTTTCTGTTTTTCTTCTTTTCCCTTTCTCTTTGATTTAAATCTTCTCTTTTCTCCAAAAATTCGAATTATCTTATTTCCCCCCCCCTCCCTTCTCATTTTTTGATTTATTTTATTTTTCTTTTTGTCTATTATGAAAATTTGAATTTCTTTGTGGCACCCTTAAATCTGACTAGGAGTTGGTCTTTCTTGCTTTCGGCACACATTTTGACCCCGTGGGGGTAACGAAGTGTTGCCGAAATTTTATGTTTTTCTTTCACTTAGTCTTTTTCGACACACTTCGATCCCATGGGGGTAATGAAATGCTGCCGAAATTTTTGAAAAATCAGACACTTCATTTCTCTCCACCTCCTCATCCACTTATTTACTTATTTATTTATTATTTCTTTATTTATTTTTTGAAATTTTTAATTTGTGGCATTTTGAAACCTAGTGTGCTCATCTTGGTCTGAGACTCTCCTTTCCCCTTGGCACATTCTTGACCCCATGGGGGGTAGGGAAATGTTGCCGAAAATTCAAAAAAAAAAAATATTATTTCTCTCTTCATATTTTGTTTCCTTATTTTTTTAATTATTTTTATTATTTATTTATTTCCTTATTTATTTTTATTTTCTCTCGAAATTTTGCTGTTTATTTATTTTTCCTCCCGTCTTCCCCCATATGCTTGCTTTTATTTTCTTAATTAGGTCACTGGTACCCTACCCTAACCACTCAAACTCCGGTTCGTTTTTTTTTAGGGTTTTTTTAGGGTTTATGGTTTTCCTAACCCCCCTACCTTCCCTTCTCATTCGGCCACCCTGGATCCGAACCACCCCTCCCCCTTTGACGGCGTCCACGCTCGATTTACTACCGCCGCCCGTCGACTTTTATCGCAGAAGTCCCCCACGCCCTCCGCTCACATGGACCTCCTCCGACCCTCTCTAGTTCGGCCCGTTACCTCCTCATGGCCGACGGCGTGTCACAAGCCGCCGAGGCGGCGACGACCTCGACATCGGGTTCCACACCCGTGCCGACGGACCAGGGCCATCAGTCCCAAGTGGATCTGCACACCCTCATCACCTCCCTCCTTGCGCCCTTACAAATGCAAATGACGACTCTTGCCGTTGGCCTGCGGCAACTCCAGGACGCTGATCGTCCTTCCTCTCCCCACTCTCTCTCTTCTCCTGACCCCCAGTTCGGGCCCCCGGTCCTCCGACATGGTGGCCACGATGGAGCTTCCTCCTCTGCCGCCCCCGACTCGGCCATCCAGGTGACCGTCCACGCTCCTAGCGCGACGGCCACCACGGGTCAGACCCTCCCTCACCCTACAGGCGCGCCCGCTCAAATTCCGGTCACCACGGCCACGGGACCACAACCTGCTGCCGTGGTCTCAGCTTTTCCGGGTGCCCCGCTTCTCCCTCCCCTTCGCACGACCGCAGCGCCACTTGACTCTCCCCCCTGTGGGATGCCCCGCTGCGCTCGTGCGTCCACTTCCCCCACTCTTCCTCCTGCCACTCCTTGCTCGATCTACGTCCAACGTCTCGAGGACAAGCTTGCCCAGACCCGGCCCGAACTCGCCCTCTTACGCCTTCAGCCACCCCCACCCTCACAGGTGGCCTCGCCTTCGGGCGCACCCCCTTCTTCCTCTACTCTTCCTTCCATGCAGGCTCGTTTCCCTCGCCCTGCACAATATCCAGCCCCATCCTACCTTCTTCCTATTCCCTCGGTTGCTACAACCTCTTCTACCGCAGCTACCTCGCAACCTGTCGTTGTTGCCCCCACCGCTTCCCCATGCGGCCCAGGCGCACAGTCAGCTGCGCCCCTTTCTCCAGGACCTGCGCCGACTTACTCAGTCATGGCACAGGCCTCTGCTCCTCGATCCCCTCGTCGTCAAAACGGTGGCGCACCACTCGTTCGCTTGACGGACATTGCCTTGTATGACGGTACAGGCATACGCGTGTCTCGGTGGCTACATTCTGCCACCTGCACCTTCTAGCTCATGGGCGCCCCACCGGACACGTGGGTGGGTCACCTCTCCACGGGCCTGCATGGCGGTTCTTTTGACGCCTGGGAGGATTTCTACGCTTACTCCCTTCGTGCGGGTCGGACTCCGACCTTCATGGATTTCCAGGCGTTCCTCGAGGATTGCTTCGGAGTCCGACATGACGTGACTGACGCCTTCGAGCGTGTCGTCACTACATGCTGGTCCGACTCTGGTGGCGCTGCCGGCCTGGATCGCCACATCTAGGTCTTTCAGGATGCCCGCCTCATTTGTGATGTGGCATTCCTTCCCGAGGCTGCCCTTATCGATTGTTTCTTGGCCAGCCTTCCCCTTGAGTACCGCTCCGATTTATGGCGGTACGAGTTCACATCGGCCCCGCAGGCTTACGAGGCCGCTAGGGACCATCAGCAGATGCGGGTCTGTCTTCAACACACTTCCTCCTCCCAGCCTCAGCGTATTGGTTACGCCTCCTCCTCCTCTCACAACACTTCCCAGCGTCGTTCCCCTTTCCACGGTCGCCCCCGTCGTTCCGCGCAGCAAGGCCGCCACTTCTCGCGTCGCTTCAGCACGCTCGAGTATAATGAGTAGGACGTTGTTGCCCCGTTGTCGCCCGAGGGTGACCATAGTGACGACCTCGACCTCGGCGAGGCCATCCACTACCACCTGGAGGACTCTACTCTCCCTATGGTCGAGTGTCTCCAGCTCATCCTCTCCGCCCTCTCCCGGGCACGCAGCCACCCTGGTCACGCTGGCACATCGCCCCCGGAGGTCCCTCAGCGGGACCTCCCTCAGGGCTTTGTCCCTCCTCGCGGTGTTCTTTCCGCTAAGGAGCACGTGACTATTTTGGGCCGACGTGGGTGTTTGTGATGCCGCCAGGACAGTCATACCTCCTCGCGGTGCCCTTACACCGCCGCCCTCGACCATCACTACGCTGACCTTTTCCGCCAGCGTCATGCTCAGTCCCCCCTCGGTGCCTCGCATCCCCGCGGCGCCTCGGTGCAATGTACACTTGCACCCTCCTCAGTAGTCGGCTTTCCGACATCCCGGTCGTGGTTTACCCCTCTCGCTACTGGAGTTGAGGTATCGCAAGACCCGACAGAGTGTACTCAGCCCTCTGTCGCAGTACCGTCTGCGGCTCCGCAGACCATGGTCTCCTCTCCTACCCCGCCGCGACTATCGACGCGTCGAGCCATTCGCTCAGCCCGTTGCAGCGAGCAACTTGCGACTCGCGAGGACATTGTGTCCTCTCTTGTGGACTTGAGCATGCTCCAAGCTCGTCAGGAGCGACTCACCCTCCATGTCGCCGTACTGCGTCGCCTTCTCACCACCCTCTCTGACTCTGATCGTACCCTCCCGATCATTCCAGTACGACTGGGTGTACTCAGCGCTGTAGGATTCCGATTCTCAGGGCGACTTCATTCACCCACGACAGGGTCTCCGACTCCCATCTCTGTCACCCTAGGGGATGACAAGACCCAACACTTCTTCGATCAGACGGTCACCGACCTCCCTTTCGAGCCGACAGATCGTTCCCCGGCGTCTCGTCACCACCGCTCCTCAACACATTTCGATGTGATGGAGACGGGGTACGATTTCATTCTTGGTACTCCGTGGTCTCGTCCGTTTCGCAGCACCAAGATCGATTGGGCAACCAACACTCTCGTTCTCAAAACGAAGTGTGGACAGACGTATCGCGTACATTTCATAGGTACCACTGCGACACCACGCCCCGATTCTCTTCTCCCGGAGCCTTCCGTTCCCACACCATCTCCTTCTATCACTGTCACCTCGCCTCGACAGTTCGCCCACTTCATCCGACAAGACGACGTCACCTTGTTTATGGTGAACGTGACGGATCTCTTACACTATGATCCACCCTGTCCCGACGCCGAGCTCATCCCTCTGGAGCCAGATCCTCCTTCTATCTTCATGGCTCCCATCTCTACTTCCGTCCCTCCGCCGTCCGTCGAGTCCACCCCGCCGTCGAGCGCTGACGTTGACGCTGAGGAACTCGCATGCTATACGGCCGACCTGGAGCATGCAGTTCGTGATCTCATTCGAGAGTACCACGACGTTTTCCCATCGCCGTTCTCGTACGCCAGCATCCCGTCGATGCGTGACGTCGAGCACTCCATCCAGCTCGTGCCTGACTATCGTGTTCACCACTAGGCACCCTACAGACTCTCGATCCTCGAGGCCACCGAACTCAAGCGTTAGCGTGAGGAACTCCTCAGACTAGGTTTCATTAAACCCAGCAACTCCCCGTGGGGTGCACTCGTCCTCTTTACTTGCAAAACGGATGGAACTTTCGTCTCTGCATCGACTATCATGGCCTCAACCGCTACACGGTTAAGAACAACTAACCCATGCCTCGTTCCGACGAGCTGTTCGACCGCATAGCAGGCAACCGCTTCTTTACGAAGATTGATCTTTGTAGCGTTTACCATCAGATCCGCGTCGCTGCAGCCGGCCAACTGAAGACAGCGTTTCGATTGCGCTTCGGCCACTACGAGTTTACGGTGATGCTATTCGACCTCACCAACGCACCCGCTATCTTCCAGAGGGCGATGAACGACATCTTCAGGGACATCCTAAAGCAGTACGTTCTCGTCTACCTCGACGATATCCTGGTCTACGGTCGTACCCTTGAGGAACACCTCAGACACCTCCTCGATGTCCTTGACCGCTTGTGCAGACATGGCTTCTATGCCAAGCTGAGCAAGTGCCGCTTTGCCCACCACAAAGTGAATTTCTTAGGACACTACGTGTCTAACGAGGGTCTCCACATGGATGACGCGAAGATCACTGTTATTGCTGAGTGGCCTGTCCCCACATCCGCCAAGCAGCTTCACAGCTTCCTAGGCCTTACCAGCTACTATAGTAATTTCATCCAGGGATACGCTAGGTATTCCTACGTCCTTACCTCAAGCCTCCTCCAGAAGAACCCGCCCTGGGCTTGGACACCCCTCCACGAGGACGCCTTCCGCGCCCTCAAGAAGGTGATGACATGTGCACCGGTTCTTCACCTACCCGATTTTGATCGCCCTTTTCTCCTTACCACCGATGCGTCAGACTTTGCTGTAGGAGCAGTGCTTTCTCATATTTTCCTCTCCTCTCCTGATTCCTCTCATCCTCGTATCCCTAGCTTCCCACCACCTACCCCTACCACTGCTTCCGGACTGACGCCTACTCGTCCAGCTACTAACGAGCCTTCTATTGACTATTCTCCTACCATCACCGAGGATGGCACTGTCGAGTCTCACTTAGTTGATTGTCCGATTACCTTCTACTCCCGTCAGCTCCTGCCCGTCGAAATAAACTACACCACTAATGAACGTGAGGTTCTTGCAGTAGTTTATGCTGCTCGACACTGGCCTCACTACCTGCACGGGGCACCATTCACGGTGCGCATGGGCAACTCTGTTGTCCAGGCTTTTCTGACAAAGCCGAAGCTCACTCCTCGACAGGCTCGCTGGTGGCGCAACCTATCCGAGTTTAGCTTCACTACTGAGCACATCAAGGGTGAGACTAATCGGGTCGCAGATGCCTTATCCCGATGCCCTGACCACGATCAGGAGCAAATCCAGCTCGCTTCCATCTCGGTCACCACCGTTCACCACTCGGTGATCGAGATTCGATAGGATCTTGACATATCAATATCATTTCGGTCGCGATTCTTGATATAATAAGATCTTGACATACGAAGATCCTTTCAAATTGATTGATTCGATGAGATCTTGACATATCAAGATCCTTTCGAATGGATTGATTCRATAGGATCTTGACATATCAATCGCGAATCGATGAGAATGTCATCGCGACTCGATGTCCACTATCCCGAGTTAGCTAATCAATTAATCATTTGATCAATCGATCAATCAATCAATTAATGAATCAATCGATCAATCAATCAATCGATCAATCAATCAATCGATCAATCAATCAATTAATAAAGTTTGAATGATTGGTTGGTTGGTTGGTTGGTTGATTGGTTGGTTGGTTGATTGATTGATTGATTGATTGATTGATTGATTGATTGATTGATTGATTGATTGATCGATCGATCGATCGATCGATCGATCGATGATTGATTGAATGATTGATTGATCGATCGATCGATCGATCGATCGATCGATTGATTGGTTGAGCTGGGATTAGTTGAGATCGAGTCGGGATCGGTTTGTTTAGGGACCCCAACCTTGGTTCACGCGATCTCTACCCAGATATTCATCTCAACGATCGAGATGTGAGATGCTGACCGCGATCGTGAGTTCGACTGATTGGTTGGTTGATTTATTGATTTATTTATTTATTGATTGATTGATTGATTGATTGATTGATTGATTGATTGATTGATTGATTGATTGAATTTCACACTCAGTACCGCCACTGCCCCGACTATCGCGACATCCACGCGACCCTTCGGAGTGGCAAGACCGTCCCGAACTACTCTCTTGGGGACAACGATCTTGTGTACTGGTGCGGTTCACAGGGCATCAGAGAGCCCCGTATTTGCGTTCCCTCCACTTGACAGTCACGAGTCTGGGCAGTAGCAGAGTTCCATGAACAGGCAGCCGCCGATCATGTGGGCTTCTACAAAACGTTGGCTCGTGTGAGCCGCCTGTACGTCTGGCCGAAGCGCAAGGACTTTGTGAAGGACTACATTGCAGAGTGTCCTACCTGTCAGGAGGTGAACAGTGCGAATCACTTGCCTTATGGTCTGCTCCAGCCTCTTCCTATCCCTGAGGGTCGTTGGCAGTCCATCTCGATGGAGTTTATCAGTCCTCTTCGTCCTCCGACCCCCCGTGGTCATGATGCTATCCTGGTTGTCGTCGACCGCCTCATGAGGCGTGCACGCTTTGTTCCGTGTCGTTATGCCATCAGTGCACGTGAGGTTGCCGACATCGTGTTTGACCGAGTCGTGCGTGACCACAACTTACCTCTAAGCATCATATCTGACCGTACCCCGCGCTTTACCAGCCGATTCTGGCGACAACTCCACGAGGTTTACGGCACCCAGCTCCGCTTCTCCTCGTCTTACCATCCTCAGACTGATGATCAGACCGAGGTCACGAAGAAGACTCTCGGAGATATTCTATGAAAGATTGTTCGTGACGACCAACAGTGGGATCTCCATCTTGCCCACGCGGAGATAGCCTACAACCATGTCGTCTCGCCAACCATAAGGATGTAGTCTTACTATTGTGACCTCGACTATCACCCTCGTGTTCCTGCGGATTTCCTTCGACTGTCACAGATGCACCCCGACACGAGTTGTCCCGCGCTGGATGATTGGGTTGCACACACGACGTCGATCATGAAGACTGCACATGATCACATAGGCGCTTCCCAGACTCGCATGGCCTCACGTGCGAACCGATTGAGGATGGATCATCCATTCAAAGTCGGTGATGATGTGCTTATCGACGCCTGCCACTTATAGCTCGAAGCGGACACAACATGTTATTCATTAAAATAGGACATTATACTGTGTCCTCTTTTCAACGAATTCATTTGTAGCTGCAGCCTAAGCAACGTAGGCATGCCCATCCAGGGCTTAACCACATGCAGAAGAGTGCTGAGATCCGCACTTGTGAAACTTTATAACTGAAATCCCAAATGCGGAAGCGTGTAGAGACCCACACATGTTAAGCACGCCGCCCGCGAACCTTGTGCGGAAGTGTGTTGGGATCCTTACTTGTTGAACTTCAAAAACGTGCTGGTGATCCTGCGGGAAAGTGTGTTGGGATCCATACTACTCAAACTTCATAAACGAATAATGAATGGCACGCCACACAGGGAACCCTGTGCGGAAGTGTGCCGGGATCCTTACTTGTCAAACTTCAATTTCATAAAATTTAATGTGATGAAAGATATTATATTGTGACACTATCCTCTTTCTTACGAAATCGTTTTTCACTGCAGTGTTTCCACATAGGCGTGCACATCCACTCGACCAAAATGCGAAAGTTTGCTGACATCCATAGTTGTTGAACTTTATAAGCAAAATTAGCAATGTAATCAAATTGAATTGGAGAGACTCAGTATAATTCTTTCGGTTATCCCAAAGTTACACTCAGCCCAGGTTCATCGTCTTGTTGAAGACGGTTGTTGAGATGTATGATGACATCCGAACTTGTTTAGAAGACTTGTGACCCTAACAATGGGCGGGAGTGTGCCGAGATCCGTACTTGTTAAACTCAAAGCTTATGTATGTGATGAGCAAGGTGTAATGATCGAACCGTCGTTGGTCAACACATCAAATTTTCGTTTACCAGGTTAGCCTTAAGTTATGTAAGTACACCCATCGTCTCACCCGAGATGATTGTTTGGATGTTGAAGAGATTCGAACTTCCACATTAAGGCACGGTCATCATCTCGCCCAACATGAGGGCACTGAGGAACACACTTGTTTACAGTTGTGATGGGCAAGGTGTATTTTAATAACCATTTTTTTCGAATTTTCTATGCACAAATGTAGAACTTAAAATTGTGCTCATTCACGATTAATATCAGCAGTTTAAATGGTATTGCAGAAGGTTTGGGCATCCACTGACCACTTTCACATAAGATGACATTTCTCATGCATCCACCAATCAGTTTCACAATCATGTTTACACTTCCCTTTTGAAACATGGAACAAAATACTTGTAGTGGAACAGAAGTCGAAACATGGAACATAACGTATGGCATGTTCCGCTGCATTAGAAACGTCTGCGACGTGACAGAGATCACAAAGCCCATACATGACGCAGGACATGCAATGAGCTTGTTGTAGACAACCCAAACTCGGAACAACAAAAGAAAGCAATGTCGTTGGCAGAAGGACAGTTGAAAAATGTCTCCATGCTTAAGAAAAAAATTCAATGAACAACGAATGGAACACCTTAAGAAAAGAGTTTCCAAGTCAATCAAATCCATCAAAGACAACGATGTTGTAAGAAACATGATGGTAATTGTCATGTAAGAATCGGAATATCTTTAGAAGATAACGTCTCGATTTACAAAATTCAATGAACAACGAATGGAACACCTTAAGAAAAGAGTTGTAGTCAATCAAATCCATCAAAGATAACGATGTTCTAAGATACATGATGCTAATTGTCGTCTAAGAAGCGGAATATCTTTATAAGAGAACTGGAAAGGCCGTCGATCTCCACGTTGCAACAACGTCGCATACATCAACATGAACACCCTACAGCTTGCTCCATCCACTTGTCTCGGAACTCCATCCACCACAACATTTCGCACTATCGACTTCCAACTCCTACCCGACCGCCTATGTGATGTTTGACGTTCCAAATACTGCACAATCAACCCGAAACCAGAAAGATAAAAACTAGAATCAGATACAACGCGAGGCAAGAAATTAAAAATTTTGATAACATCATCTCCCATGTTGACGGAAAGGAGGATCTAGTGATCATCATCTTTGTGGACAGGAACGAAGAGAATATCGTAACAAAGCAAATCTACGTTTCTGGCCCACCTCCGCACCCCACCGTGTCCTTGAAGTCGCAGTTTACTGAAGAAAAACGAATTAAAGCTGAAAACTTGAAGTTCCGACGAGATGTCACGTGACCCACATGCGGTTGACCCCAACAACGCCATTATATAGAAATTGACCACCTCATCATTCACCCTGCCGTCGACATGCAGCAAGGTGAGGAAATATTTTGCTGCAGTCCGAAATTGGCCATCGCCCAGTATAGAGAGAACAGTGTGAGACGACACCGAGCCTCGTAAAATGTCGTCCAAAACCCGTAAGCTCAGAGGCGCAATCGGTGTAGCGAAACTTTTCCCGCGTGCTGCACTTGCAGCCCGCACTGCACAACATCGAGCAAAGGACACGTGGGGTAGTGAGAAACGGAGTTCTAGGCACTGTCCCCCGGAGCATGGCGCGTTGCTAAGTACTTCTCATACATTGCCTGACCCCTACTCACAGATCGTGGATATGTCCCTTTCTCTAGGGCAAGAAGGGAAAGACATTCCTCAATGGCAACGTTGTACTCCTTTCCGATCTCGACATCAACCCCTGATGCCTTTAACATATCCTTGTGTTTTGTAGTCAACTCGGGGACTTTCTGCAATATGTGCTCATGATATTTGGAGGACCTCTGTGTTCGAGATGACCCCACCCCTGTATAACAGAAGAAAGACACAACGAAAAATGAGAACCATACAATCACATAGACACAACAGTCAAGCAAGACCTCTCCGACCATAGGGCCCTGATTTCGCGTGGTCATGTGCACCCAGGTGTGGTTGTGATACTAGAAAACAAAACGACTGCAACATTCTAGCTTAACACTCCCGCACTTCGCAAAGGAAAACCACCACAACTCACAGAAGCCAAAGGCCAGCAGTCCCCGAAGTTCGGATTGCGGCGGACTTTTCAACACACCAGCCCCACTGAGACTGACCACATCACGAATCTACAAAGAAAGTTCGGTTCCCGGCGGACTAAAACCGACACTATTCCCGGTAAGGGAAAACCGTCAGTCCATGTACTTGGCCACTTCCTTAGCCCGTGGCCACTTCCTCAGCCGGGGCAGATCCTTCCTTGGATGGAGTGTAAGTTTGTCGAGGAACTTTTCGCAGCCCTCGACCAGAAACCCGACCGAGTGACAGATAAGCCAACGAGATGTATTAGGAAGGGCTGGTGGCTGCAGTATGGCAGCATCCGAAACTTCCCGTATCGACAGACAGTGTGGACAGCCGTCGTGTGCACAGCGCGGACTGTAATCTGACGACATCCGGACGCGCAGGCAGTGTGGCGTTCTTCACGGCTTACCAGTCTGTTTCTCTCTCCGCTCCTTTGATGGGGAATTTGGCGTGGGCAAAGCGAGCACATCGAGAGCTTGACCACCGACCCTCGATTTTTTTGAGGACGTGACATGTTGTCGTCCCCCGACCTCGCCTTCCTCTCCGGCGGCAAGGGTGGCCGGCAGGACCAGGGACTTCGGCGGCGACGAAGCTAGGGCAACTGCAACGGGAGACGTGACGTTGCCAGTTTCGTCGTTGTCAGACATTGTGAACAGACGGGCAGACACGTTGTGGTCGCCGAGGATACCGTCGATAACTTTGTCAATGCTTATACGCCGACTTGTTCTAGACGGGCTGATAGCGACCTCCCGGCTCTTCACTCTGCTCTCATTCAACACGGAGAGAACCTTGTTTCTCCAGTCGACGGACAACTTCTTGTGTCCCGCCGACTTCTCCGTCACCTCAATCGAGTTGTCCTGGTTGCAACCCAGGTACGGCGGGAAGTCCTTGAACAACGCCGAGTCCGAAACGTGTTTCCTGCTGTTATCCCACAACTCGTCATCCAATCCCTGACTTTCAAACTTCCTGAACACTGCAGACCTCGATTTCATAAAAGGGTACCTTTGGATCCAATCCGCGTCCGACCTCTTCCCGTGTTTGAACTGGTAATAATTCCACAAACGGAGCAGCAAGCGGTCGCACTTCACCAACTGCACCATGTCCTGCACGCTGAGCTTCCCCAACTTCACCAATGACGGGGAGCCGGCCTGGACCCAAACGACCTCGGAAGCAAGCACCTTCTTTAGAACTCGACACTTCTCATTGTCCGTGAGTGATTCCATTGCTTTCCAACAATGCGCGTTCGGGTCGGGCACTTGCACGAACCAATCGCCCTCCTCTTTCTCCTTTTTGCCTTTCTTATTCGGTGGGTCTACGGGGACGTTGTACACCACCTCAGTTCTGCCCAACTTATCGTTGTGGATGTAGGCGACCCCAGGCTTGACGTTTTTGACCTTCTTCTTTTTCACGATCTACTTCGCTCCGTTGTGGCTCAGCAATCTACCTGTCTCCCATTTTTCGAAAAATTCCAGGGCCAGTTTCCAGACATTTCCTCCTGCCATCGCGAGAGGGAAATAAGAACGCAGGGCAACATTTTGCTTCTTAAGGGCCTCCTCTTCCTTTTGATCCGCGAGAATCCACAAGTTGATGTGAGGCGCCTTATGGAGCACCGTTGTACAAAACTTACGCCAAGCCAGGACCTGATCTTGTTTACCGCTAGGGTGCCCCATCACAGCTCTCGGGCAGCCGTCATGCTTCCACTTCCACCGAATGTCTTTCATAGACAGCTTCAACTGTCTGGGAGGCGCCTTCAGGTCCTTCTTGTTGTTCTGTGAACTAACAAGAAAATACCCTTCGAAGTCGTCGTCCGAAAAGTAAGGCATTCGCGCCGGCCACCGCTCAAAATTGTACTTCTTGGCCACCTCGCTCCCGAGCAGCGACCGGGCTGCCGCCGCGTTATGCTGCCCGCACACCGCGTAGTAGTAGTATTCTCCCACCAGCTCGTCCTTCCACTCCTCCGGCTTCAAACGTTGAGGCTTGGTCCCGGGAGTTGGTTTTTGAAGCCCCAGTGGTGCGAGCTTGAAGATCGGCAACTCGTACGTCTGCTTTTTATTTTCGAACGCATACTGCATTGCTTCTTTTATCGTTTCCACGAGAACAGGATCCAACGATCGCTGGTTGTAAAGATCCTCCCACTCCCCGAGGTCGACGATCTGAGCCGGGCTAATCTCAAAATCCCGCCTTGTCCTGACGCCGTCCTTGTACTCCAGGAAGTACCCGGCATCCACGTCGATGACAGGCCTTGTCGTGGAAGGTCCTGACGCAGGCTGTTTCTGTTTTGAAGCCGGACGTTTGCTACCCGGGTGGTCCTCCTCCACCCCCTTTCCCTTCCGTTTTTCTCCCGTAGTCTTCGGGGTCCTCGTCTTTTGTTTCTTTGAAGAGCTTACCACGTCCTCTTGACAATCTCCCCTCCTTTTTTGGGGAGTCCCCTGCGGTCCCTCACCGCCCACAGCCTTGTCATCCGCGCCATGGCCCTCGCCGGGCTCCAAGTCGGACCCACACTGGACTGCCTCTTCTCTCGGATCCGCTGCGACCTCTTGTCGTACCCCAGGTATGGACAGCACGGACCAGTCTCTTTCCCTCGACGTCGAAAACGGTGGACGCGGTGTCGCCTCATCTTCGCTATCGTCAAACAGACCTCTGGCATCCTCCCGCTGCACATGTGTAGCCTCGCCGGAACCCAGGTCCCCCCCTTCCCCCGCTGCCCCGTTCGACTCACAACCGCCGCACAGCTGCAAAGGCATTGACAGTTCCAGGTCGGGGCCGACTTCGCAAGGGACGTCGAGGGCGATGTCCTTCTCATCCAACAAGTCGAAGAACTCTCAACCCAAAACAAACCCACCTTGCCGCCGGAGGTCGTTGTAGAACGGGGTGTTCGCAGCACCCGCTCCGAACCCCTCGAACAGACACATGTCGAGAACCGCCCCCTTGGCACCGACGACGACGTTCCCCTTAGAACCGTACACATTTTTCATGTAGAACCGCCGATGACTGCCTTTCGCATTCTCCCACCGCAAGACAGCCCCCAGAACCCTGCGGCGCTTGTTGGCTTCGACGAAGATTACAGGACCACACGGCTGTTGAAATGGGTTCGAAGCATCACCACAGCACCAGTCCACGAATCATTTCGACCTTGCGTGGTCCGACCACGACCTCGAGGTCGTAGGCGAACGTTTTGTGGAATCTTAACCTGATCCCATCCGGGAGGTTGTTGCAGGCTCCCCCTCGCCCCTCGACGAAGACATCTTGTCTGCGGACGACAACGGAAAACAAATGAACCACCAAAGAGCGTCATGTCGCAGACAAAACACAACGCAGGCAAAAAACACGGGCGGCAAACATTGCGGCCAACCGTTCCGGGACCTTGAAGTTCGGATCCCGACGAACTTTGGACGCGAAGACCTTTAATGACCTCTTACCTGCAACGAGATCAATCTTTAAAAAGGGACACATGTCATGCGGCCGGGCGACAACCACATTGGTATTTCCGAAATACAGATGCCGACCACATGGGGAATGAACGGGAGGTCATGTGCGAAGCTCGCGTTGGACGGGGCGGTGTCCTCCGCTAAGCACTCGAAACACGGACAGGCTAGTACGCGAAGTCCGCTAGGGTCTCGACTAAAGGACAGTGCGACAGAAAGAGAGAAACAGCCAGCCCATGTAGCCGGCATTCCAGAACCGGGCTCGAGCGAACATACTCCGGAACTGCATTTGATCAAAACCAGAAGTCGGAGATGGACTCTCCCAATAGCCGGGCGGGTTGTGCGAACCATCGGACGGGCATGTCCGAAGACAAACCAACGCACCTCCCGAAAAGTGAAGTTCGCCGGGATCTGAACTTCAGGGCGAACTTCAGGACGAACTTCAGGACGATGCGACAGGCAGAGACGGCGTCAGAGACACACGGTCCGTGCACTCAACCACGACCTGGAAATGCCACACAGAAACGAGAGGCCGGTTGAGAAGGACAAGTTCGCCGAAATTCGAACTTCTTCTGATATGCGCAGCAGCCGTGACAACATTATATGCGTCCCTGGCAGGACAGAACGACACGTGCGGAACAGGGCGGAGAGGAGCTATTGTCGCAATCCACGGGGGATCCGGAAGACCACTGCCTGTCCAATAGACAGGCGTCACAGGAAGTCCGCCTGGATCCGAACTTCTGGACGCCACGAGAAAGATACACAGAGATAAGCACTGGATCACGTTCGAGCTCGGATGGAAGGTGGGGTCCGAGCAAAGTTATGGTGGGAGAACCGCGGGTCTCACAGCTGAACGCAGGTTTTGATGGAAGTAGTCATTGAGTTCGTCAATGCTCAAAACATATCCAGATGCAACAAGAGGGCCCGCAAACCGGGATATCTAACGGGTTTCAGTAAACGTGAAGCTCGAGTGACCCTGCGCTCATTGGAACCTGGGATCCCTAAGAGTGCTTTTGCCATTTCGCGACCGGGATCCCTAAGAGTGCTTTTCGCATTTCACAACGACAATGACCGACTGTTTGGCACATGCCGATGGTGGTCGGGCGACATCCGAACACGGAGAGTGTTGGTGAAGTTCAGTTGGCGACGGGCTCAGATTACGAACGTCGGTGGGCGTAATTGGTCGTTCAAACTTTTCGAAGGCCGCGGCCTCAAGCAAGACCGTGCTTGTGGTGCTCGACGGTTCTTGCGGTCCGCCCGACGTCAGCATTACGAAAGACAAACCAACGCACATCCCAAAACGCGAAGTTCGCCGGGATCCGAACTTCACCGCGGCGTGACATGGAAGGAGACGGCGTCAGAGATAGACCTCTTACATGATTGTCGGCGGTTGTTGAAATGTTCGACGACCAGGGATTTGTAGGACAAGTGCACGGTGTAGCGTCTACTAGCAACTGTTGCCTCTCACACCTCCCTCCACTGCTACACATCTAATATTGTAGGCAGCAAAACGACATCTCATATCCCTCCCTTCTTTTCCCTTAAACAGCAGGTCTGACTACCAGTTCAGACAAGCCGACATTCGGGGTACCCCTGGGACGACGTCGCGAACCGAAGCCATACAAAGCATTCATTGATGATCCGTATACGTGGATCTGCGGTTCATCCACCGATGCCCTCTCCGAAAAGACGAACATGTATTTCATCCTAGCAAACACTCCCGGTCGTGCTAAGGAATTCCCTATACAGTCCCGTATGTTGGACACTTTCTCCTCGACCTCACGATGCAACAAAAAGTTTTGGACCTGCCCTGCTATCACCAAATCGCGCCAACCATCTGGACATACAGGCCCACGCGTCCGCACGAATTTGGACCCCTCAATCACCACCTCGTTCCGTGACACAAGCACAACTGCGTCAACGAGGTTCCTGCTCTTGTTCCAAGCAGCAATACATAGAACTCAAGCGTAATCAGTCCCCGACACATTCAATCGCACACAACAGTATGACACAACGTGTGGAGAATTCCCGGGGCACCGCAGCGCGTACTGCTCCAGGAACGAGCAGTGACGAGCGCAGACCACCAACTCTTGTTTCCGCGAGCCTCCCCAAGTTCGTGGCGACGACCTGGCGTAGTGGCACTCGAGGCGGCTGAAATGGCGGCTAATGCAGCCAAGTGCTCTGCGCATATGGTTCAGGAACTTGTGTTCGAGGACAACGTCAGACACCGGGATGAGGTTCCCGAACTCCAACATGTTGCCGAAATTGTACTGGCTCGCTTATGGACAACGACTCTCCATCATGGCCCAATTCCCATCGCACCACTCGTCAATATGCAGTCCCGTGCACGGGACGACGGTCATCCAGGGGTCCTCGTCGAAGTCCTCTGCGGTCGCTCCGTGGATCGTAGTCACACCATTAAAATACCGCACGGATCTCGTGCAAGGACGAAATGGTTCTGCCATGCGAATGTGCGTCTCGGGACTCATCATCTGTGGTGTCGAGAACATCGACTCCATGATTCGTGGTGTCGAGAAGGTCGCCTCCATTACGCACCCTACACACCATGCGCACATACCAAATGAGACACACGGGCACGAAGACACTCGTAAACATGTCGTGTTCCACGATCTGCGACCTATGGCATTAGACGGACCACACGCTTGAAGATCTGAATCCGGGTGGTCGACTTGGTTGGTGTTCACTTCTACCGGCTAGTGGGCCAGCCGCAAACATGTCCCACGAGAGGCGGGAAGGTCATGTCCGGCGTGATCCGAACTTGGCGAGACTGCGCAGGAGAGACAAATGTGTCTCTAAAACTCGCCGTCTTGAACTTTTTTGAAGTTCGGATCTCGGAGGACATGACATTTTTACTAATCCAAAGTTGTGGCAATCCACTGGGCGCTAGAAACTCCACAGTCTGAACCCACACCACCAGGGATTTGAAGCACGCCTGTGTCCGAACTTGACGGCCGCACGACGAACCGTGAACGAGAAGTTCGGATCCCAGCGGACTTCGCATTTTATTGAATCCGAAGTCCGCCCGGGTTCGAAATTGACGAGTGTCCGAGGAACCGTGCATGGAAGGTTCGGATCCACGGCCCAGCAGGCGGGCCGGAAACATGAATCGCGAAAGGACGAAATCTTAAGTTCGTCGATGTCCCAACGGACTTCAAGTGTTTAAGAATCCGAGGTTGTGGCGATCCTCCAGGCACCCAAGTCCGCATTCTGAACGAAACAATGCTAAAAGCGAAGTTTGCCGGGATCCGAACTTGACGTATGTGCGAGGGAACGTGCAGGAGAAGTCCGGATCCCAGTGGACTTCGCATTTTCACCAAACCGAAGTTCAATAAGGTACGGAATTGACGACTGTACCAGGGACCTTGCAAGCGAGGTTCGGATCCACAACCCCGCAGACGGGCCGCAAACATGTCTTCCGGAAGGCGGGAACATGAAGTTCACTGGGATCCGAACTTGGCGAAATTGCGTGGGAGAGACACACCTGTTTGCGAAACTCACCGTCCGACAATTTCTTGAAGTTCAGATCCCGACGGACTTCAAATTCCTGCACATCCTCGACTGTGGTTGTGGGGCGGGGTTGCGAAACATGTTCGAACAGGTGCACAAGCTCGCCGGAATGGGAACTTCTTCCGGCGTTCGATTGCGCGATCAGTTCAGTTTGATTGCTCGATCAGTTCGCCAAAGTTCGACGTCCGACGAGGTTCGACGCCCGCCGAGGTTTGATGTGAAGCCAGGTTACATGCCCAACATGGTTCGATGTTATTCAAGGTTCGATGACCAACAACATTGTGTGATCCGTTCGCGGGCACATGATTAATTGCCTTGTGGATTCTCCGCGACGAATGGATTTGTCGCAGATCGGTCGCTCGATGCCGCTGCTTCCAACATCTGCAGATTGATGATGTGGTCGGCGAGCGACCGGTCTATCGAACTTGTTGGTAGTCTTCGACAGAACACTCGATTGGTCAGGAGATCTTTCAGGATCAGCTGTTTGATCGGGTGCTCGGTTGGCGGTTGGTGTGCTGATAGATCAACCACTCGAACAACCGCCACCAGAGCACCCGATCAAACAAGTTATCGTGGCAGATCTCCTGACCAATCGACTCTTGTTTCGCCGACAGGTTGATCGCGCACGCGCACACGCAGACGCACAAACGCACGCACACACACGCACACGCACATCGCTTGCAGGAACACATAAAAGGTCATGGTGCTAAAACAACACTCGCACGGACACGCACACATACACAAACACGCACATCGCCGCGGTTTTGATGTTGCCATTGAGACAAGCCAAACACACACGCGGTGGCAACGTCGGGACAACCAACACGATCAATCGACCGATCGCGAGTAATCTGTTAGCGTTTCGCGATCGGTCGGATGGATGCGTTTGCGATCCCGATGTTGTCTCCTCGTGCACTGATTAATCATCCGTTAGGCGGATCAGGGGCGATATTGTTCCGACAGCAATCAACATCAATCACCCCATCGCGAGTGTTCGACTTATGTTTAGTGATGGGTTGGTTCATCGAGTGTACGTTGTAGACATTGTCACCACGTGTTCGCGCGAAGCTTTCTCTGCTGGTCGGTTGAATCGATCACGATTGACCTGATCGTGTTTCGCGATTGGTCGACGGATGCGTTCGCTGTGTCGACATTGCCACCGCCTGTTTTGATCGATCATGCATTGGGCAGAACGGCGGATCTAACAGTGGGACATCACAAAGGATCACATCGAGTGTGGTAAGTGCTCAAGATGTGATTGTGTTTCATGATTGGCCACCACGTGTTCGATAAGACCTTTCGTGATTCGCCAGACAAGCACACGATTCTCCGCGCGTTCAATGTGCGCAATCATACACACACACACAAAAATGACGTGGAAACACCTTCGCGCGCATCTCCTCGCGTTAAATGTGCCCAATCACACACACACACGCACAAATATGCACAGACAGGCACACGCACACACACAAACATACAAGCCCGCACACGCCGCCCACACACACACTTGCCTCTTAGATCATGACACGCGCACGATCCTTCCTCGCGCGTGTGGCATGCACGTCATACAACCACACACACAATAAAACACGCCCTCGAATACACTAACACAAAAACAATCACACATACACACACGCGCACGCACAAACACACACTGGCACACACACACACACACACACACACACACACACACATCCACCCGCACACACGCAAACACGAACTCTTTCAATCTGTGCGAGCATATCAACAAAAAACCCACCCGCACTCGCACACAAACACACACGTCCCGGCTGCGGCCGCACTCACTGTGTGATACTATCCAGTGGAGATTCGCGCGATCCGCACCGTCAATCCAGACAACAATCTGTCGACCTTTTGGCTTGTGCTTTTCGTTCGCGAGTGTGCTGCGTGGAGTGCTTTGTGTTTGCGAGGGCAGTGCGTGGAGTGGTGGGCGTCGGAAGTATCGTTACGCGACGTCGAATATGACATGGACAGCAACTTTGAAGGTGGAGGGAGATGCGAGGGCATGCGGGGTGCGTCAGTGCCGGGAAACGAGCGCGGTGAGGAATGTGTGCCCCTGCTCTTTGCCAACTATGGCGCTCCAACTGTGCGGGGTGTTGTTGTTGATGACAGTGGCGGTGCGAGGCTTCCGTCGGGCAGCATCTCCCCTGCAAAAACGCAGAACGCAACGTTAATGCCCAGGGCGCCGCTCGTACTTGCAGGCGCGCAGGACTCGAGGCCCCCTCGGGCCTTCCGTTTCGGAAAATCGCGCAGGGACCGTACGCCACCGCACGACTGTTCGATCCTCGCATCGAACGGTGGCTCCGCGTCGAAATTTCCCCGAAGGGGACCTGCTGAGCACGACATGACAAAAAAGTCCCTGTGGGCCAGCCCTTCCCGGGCGTCATTAAAAAATAGAGCCCTTTTTCTTGGCCGCTCGCGTTCGTGTCGTCGGGTTCGCGGGCCCCGCGCGAGGGGGTCTCAGGCAGCG
>BFEA01000136.1:1899773-1911879 GCA_003427395.1 Chara braunii
AAGCGTGTTTTTTTGGGGTCATATGGGGTGTGTTGGGGGCGCGGGGGGTGTTATGAGGGGGTGGTAAAAAAAAATAAAAAATTCCCGGTTTGAATGTTCGGGCACGTAGGTACACGTGTCCGAGGCCCAATGCGCGAATTCCGTTTTTCGGAATTCGACGCGAAGCCCCCGTTTTTGTGTTGAACGCGATTTAACGGGGGTTTGGAGACCCGTTAAATGGGTGTTCGGGCGTTGAATTTCGCCCGTTCTCCGTTGAAAAGATACACAGCCTATAGCTCTAGCACGTGGCGAGCAACTAAAGCAACTACCTATCAATCCGGAACTCAGACTAAGTAGTAACCTCACTCAGTCACATGCAAGCCAAACCACAAAGGTAAGTACTCTCACCATCCCAAAGTATACCTGAACAAACAATAGTTCATGACCTTTCAATGATTTAATCCCTTATACTTAGCTTACATAAGGCATACGGTCAGGACACCCAAACTTATGGAATAAACCTTACCTTAGCCAGACCTAAAGTCGGGTCACCCAAACTTATGGAATGAGCCCAACTTAGCCAAAGTATACACAAACAGAGGGCACAACAACTTTTCTCTTCTTTGGGCGCATGACTAGACCCTTCTAATCGCCCTGAACTGTTTAAGATATCTAAGTTATATATACATGTCTTCCCTTTGTCTTCTAAGGCTGCATACTACTGAACTAACTTAAGTTCAGCTTGCCCCAACTTATCATCAATCTGATTCTTAATTATGCACTCTTTAAGTTGTGATAGGCTATAGTCTGACCACCTAAACTTATAGAACAGTCTGATTAGCTCGTTCTTAGATAAAAATAATAATAAAATATAGTCTAGTTGTAACCTTTGGGTTCCAGCATGTACGAGTCTTTGAGTCAGAACACCTGAACTTACAGAACAGTCTGGCTCTCTGCCTGATTAATTTCTGTCTGATCCATTCTGTGTGTGGCATTGGGCTAGATCACCTGAACTTACAGAACAATCTGCCCTTTGTCAAGTTCATTTTCTCAGAATAAAGCAAGAAGAGACTGAGCAACCTAAACTTATAGAACAACTCGCACCTCCTCGTTCAGAAAACAAATAAACAGAAGAAAACCCAAAATAAACAATGCGGCCAAAGCACCTGAACTTACAGAATGCACTTGGTCCCTGAAAAGTCAACAACAATCATCCCTCACAAGCCAGAGTAATCAGGTCACCTAAACTTATAGAGCAGCCTGACTCTTCACACAAAACCGCAGTACCGAGTTTCCCCAAACTTATAGGGACATCCCAACCTCTAGAGTAATCAGACCCCCTAAACTTATAGAAGGGTCTGACGCTCCATGCAAATAAAAATAAACAAAGCACTGACTCTCCCCAAACGTATGGGGACCTCCCAGCCGTAATGACACAGTCAATCTTCAAGCAAAACAACCCTTCATCCTGCCTTTCCCCAAATGCAGTTCCTTTCAGCAATCTGAGTTCACACAATCAATAAAGTTGAAACTGAAACTTGAACAGACATTCCTTTACTTAGTCTTGTTAAGTGTCCTGAAGGTCAAACCAAAACTTAGAGTAGGGTTGCACACCATATATTCAGTCAGAGATGCAATGGGTGATACAGGTAAGGGTTATATCTGGGTTTATAGAGGGAAAAACAATAGATACATGTCAGTTTCCTGCCTTCAGAGCTCCTCCTGAGTTCCGACAGAGCTCCCGCAATCGATGGGTGGACTCCCCACAGAGTCTTGGTGCGGTCCTACGTGTTGCAATCCCGCCTGCCGCCTTCCTCTCAGAACCAGGGACTAGACTTAGAGTAAGAAGGGTAGAGGTAGGAGATTTCAGTTTCTCAGATCCAAGAGGTGTGCTCTCAGACTCGCAGGAGAGGGCATTGGTACCTTCAGCGCCTGAGGGCCCCGCAATGGCAGCCACAACGTGACAGCTTGGTCAAACTCTGAAGTCAAACTGTCGCGGTCATCCTCCTAACGACTTCTCAGCTCGCAGCACCGCCTCCCTAGCAGCTCAGCCGTCCCCTTTTTTCATCACACCTCCGCTCCCTGCCAGTGTTCAGCAATAACAACACTAATCACTCTCAGCAACGGCAACCGTAACGTATGCTGGTGTCAGATCAGCAGACCGTCGGCCTCGCAGACGGCCCACTTCGCCCGGTAGGATGAATGACATATCAACCAACATGCAAGTTTTCAACCCTCCGTTGTTCGCTCCTCATTACTCTGTGCTTCGGAACATGCGGTGTAACGGCTGAACAGGTGAGTCTGCCTTGCTTTCTCCAAGCGGCCGCATGGGCAGTGCATCGACTGACGGTTAGGCCTGTACCTTCGTGGCTAATATATTTGTTGCACAACATTGCTTTCTCCAAACGGCCTCATAGGCAGTGCACCGACAAACGGTTAGGCCTGTATCTTGAGATTGAAATACTATACCTTTACCAACTCGTGTGCAATTGATAACAGATGCACTTCAACCACATAACTGTATTCAAACATCAAATTTTAAACCACCAAACTCTTTTGTACCTCCTTTTCCTACAATATCTGAAATTTCTTAACACTTCTCACTAAATGAAAAACAACATCTTGCTTTCATTTTACTTGCTCAAGCATTATTAAATACATGGTTATCACAAACATCAGATTAAAATACAGAAGAATCAATCCCACTAAAAAATCTATCAGAAATTATAAAAAATCAATAACTTCTCATGTTTCTTACTGGTGAAGGTGAGACTGGAAAATTTCACATTATTTCTGCTGTTCAAATGTTTGCTGATAAATGACAACACCCAAAAAGCATCACAAAAACCACAATGACAGGAAAAACAACATTAGGAATCTCGGGTACGACGTTTCACAACTAAGTAGGAATGCATTATCTTAAAGAAAGTTGTTATTTCGACCACCGAAAAACACAACTAAAAGGCATATCTGGATTCACATTTGAATTAACTATACTTATTATTGACGAATTTAGCATGATAAACAAAAACGATTTTATTCGTCTAGATATTGCATTATGTGACGCATAAAAACTTGATATTCATTTCGAAGGAATTCATATACTTTCATCTGATGATATTTTTCAAATGTCACATGTAAAAGGTATATCAATTTTTCATGAACCATCTATAAACCTTGCACATACATCTTCTGATCACAAAGCATTCAAATTATGGAGATTATTTTCCACCATCATAATATTAACTGATCCAATATGATTTAAAACAGATCCTGAATGGGGTATACATTGCAAAAATGCTAGATTTAGAATTTGGACTAACGAATTTATCAACATAATAAGTAGCAGATTAATCAACAAAACAAAACACGATTCGTTAATACAATCGATAAATCTTAAATAAAATTGTCATCCTATATTTGTTGCAACTAACAACGATAATCGCATCAACCTTATACATACTTATACACACACATTGTGTAAACTATTACAAAATGATGATTACCCCGTTCATATTGTCGCCGATTTTAAAAATGCATTACAAAAAATAAATAAGCATAACATTGCACATATAACGTCGCTGCCAGATAACAAATTAGGTAGATTCTCACATTTTCTTGATTTTCTACCAGGTATGTCAATCATTGTCACACAAAATGTCGATCCTCTCCGAGGAATTGCAAATGGAACATTTGTTATTCTTCATTCATTACAATTTCCCCCTGATACAAATTTTTAATCTTCCATGATAAAAATGTTAATATACATATTTCGATTCCAAGTTCTGCACCTGATTTAGCTTGTATTCATGTTCCAAATCGATCTTCATTTGAACAACTCCCTACTTCTATTTCTTATAATTTACCAAAACATTTATCTTGTTTTCAGACAACGATCTCATAAATCTATTACAATTGGACTTCCTACTTCACGAAATATGCCCTAAAGAACTATTTAAGGTGGAACATCATATTGTTTAATTGTCGGTGAAACGATCTTCATCCTCTACAATTTTCCTTCATTTCTGCAATATCTTCTACTATTTATAAAATCCAAGGTGAAACATCATATTATTCAATCGTCGCTGAATGGAAAGCATGTTCTGAAGGAAAAAACTAAACATAACGTTCCACAACAAGGTTATGTTATAGTTTCTCGTGATGTAAATAAATCTGTTTTATCTACTATAAAACCACTTACTAAAGACATTTGTTCATATTTCAAACCTCCTAATACTATTGTTAAAGAACATATACGACTCGAAAGAATTTGAGATTAAATTATTTATCAACACGTACCGAAAATCAACCTTATAATATTCCTTCTCATATATCTCATAAATCACAAAACAAACACATCTTATCAAACCATCCTCGGTCTCATAAATTAGAAAAAAAACATATTTTACCAAACCATCTTCAGTCTCAAAAACATATTCCTTTATCAATACTATTATAACAATCTTTTAATTCAAATATCAATACACTTTTTTCAATAAATTTTCATTTTCCAATTATACTATAAAATCCACCTTCAAATAACGCACAACTATCTTCACAATGCAAATATCATACAATACACCACACGTCATGGCTTTCAGATGTACCTATTGATGATTACATGGACTTATTAATGGAAAAATTTCCTTCTGTATTTACAATAATTTTTCATATTCTGCAGGTATTGCACATCATAATTATACATTTATAAATCGTTAAATAGACTTCCGTTATCGATTAAGCACACTAGAAACATATGATCATTTCTTCATTCTTTTTCATTTGCATGGTAATCATTGGGCACTCCATTATATTAACATGAAAAATTGTATAATTTATTTCTACGATAGCCTAAATTCCAAAAACAATTTTTCTTTTCAAAACATGCAGTGTCATGCACTATTGGTTTTAACATCGTTCAAATATCCTCTCTATCATAATAAACATACCTTGGATTAATATCTGTGGTCCCAGACAAACCAATTTCAATGACTGAGGAGTTTTTATATTAAGAATGAAACGGAATTTGTTTTTAACATCACCTTTCTCTCACACAACAGACTTTAACCAATTAGACATACCCTTTTCTTGATCATTCATACACGATGAGCTCACTACAAAAGTACTTAAATCCATAATTTCACACCCACATGCTATATTTTGTATACCTCCTCCATACACATGTCAATAATTATCTTATATAACTTTGTCTCCACTTAAGAAAAAAAACAAAAAGAATTATAGTATTTAATTAAGATTCATAAAATCAATAACTAAACAAATGAAATAACACTGGTACCTTTCTTTTATTCTGACAAAAATAAAAATTTTCCCAATTCAAAATCGTAGAGATCAAATTCTACTTTTCTAATTCATTTATTCGAATGTTTGTTTTTCGTGTTTCTCCAAACAAACAGAAACAAATTATCTTGAAGAACTTCGTCAGTGAAATGGAAACATCATCAAGTGCCTGACATAGACACATTCGATTTTTTCGATCAACAGATACACATATTTTTGACTCTGTCCTTCATAACTACTACCCACCTTCTGTTGGTCGTCCACCAGACACACTTATTCCATTACAACAAGTATTGGAAGGATTCCGAATTGTATATAGTTCTGCACATTATTGTAACATTCCAGACCCAATAATTGCACCAATGCTTGACGTTTCTTTATTATAGATCCGTTTCGTGCAACTCTAACACCTACAACATCGCTGAAGTTACAAGAGCACAAATGTTTTGTATGTTGTAAGATATGTATTATATTGTTCTAGTCTAATTTAATATATATATGAAAGTGAAAGATGCATTGAAAACTATAAGCGATGTATAAATGAATCTATGATGAGTAGTATTCGTTAGTAGAATTCTTATTCCGGGATGAGGAACATCAAGAAGACAAATAATGTCATTGATGATTGCAATATGAAGATTTTGAAAGTTTGTTGGTAATGGTATGGCGTCTGCTAAGAAGATATATAAAGAAATAGAAGTTGTGGAGTGGTATGCAAAGTAAGAGACAACAATGCTTTCTTGATTGATTTGTGTTGTAGGATGAAGATTGGGATGTTGCAAGTATATGCGAAGAGTGTTACGCTTTCATTTCTTACGACACACTTCATTAATGACATTTCGATCTGACCAAAGAACAATTTTTCATCATTGATGTCGCCATTGGTATACGAATAATATCACACTCATTCTTTTCATTCGTTCTTCTTTCATTAATTACATTTCGTAACATCCCATTACATTCTTTATCATTTAGAAAAACACAAGAATTTAATGAAAACTTATTAAACTATATAAGAGCAAATCAAACAAATTTTTGAATATCTTTTTATGCGTTTACATTTACACTTTGTACATTCATCACCCCAGTTTCAAGACAACTAGCTCGTTATAGAGCAACTTCACCTCGACTTTACATTATCAACTACATTTACGACTCTCACATATTAACACAACTTCTCAATCTTTTTGAACACCTTTTATTTGCTTTTCGTCAAAACGCACCCGAAAATCCTGCTTTTTTTGCACAATGGTTTCTCTTGGGCCCTGGTCCATGGTTCTATTATATACTCAACCATATTGTACGACGTCTAATTTCATATTCATATTTTCCTTCTCATTCGATACGACAATTCAGACCCTTTACTGAATACCGAGGCGCTGTTCGAGTTGATCATGATAATAACGGTTTAACATTCTTTGTTGTGCAATCGTTCGAAATCGAATAAAGTCCATAGATAAATTAAATTGCTCATTAAAATTTTCTTAAACATACCATTACAAAATAATTACTCAAACAAATTTTTCACACATCTCAACATATTTTCCTAAGTTTATAAATTTTACAAACAAATCATCGAAACTTTTCATTCGGGAAAACAATATACTAAAATATTCATCTCTCTATATATTCTCATAAGTGTACTTCTGTCTTTATTTTGTTTTTTCCCTTCCACTTGCGTTTTCTCCCTTTCTCTCTCTTTCCCTTTTTCTCCCTTCTTATTACTCTCTTTCCTTTCCTTTTTGAAACATATTTTTTATATGTTTTTCCCATGACTTTTTTGACATAAATAATAACTCGTATTTTCCTCCCTGTACTCAAATAATGGGTTCTGGCACATCACACACAACAACAACGACTGTCAATCCAAATATTATGCATCATAAACGCAACAGAGTTGACATGAAAGAGATATTGCGACTATCGAAGGAACTGCGTAAAAAAAACATCCGAAGACACATATTATTCACAACAAAATGTCAAAGCTGCAAGCATTTATCGAAGAACCAAGACCTGCTG
The DNA here is from genome assembly GCA_003427395.1 of Chara braunii. Classification (NCBI taxonomy): domain Eukaryota; kingdom Viridiplantae; phylum Streptophyta; class Charophyceae; order Charales; family Characeae; genus Chara; species Chara braunii. The sequence goes on from BFEA01000136.1 coordinate 1,907,073, forward strand.
GATCGTTGTTGGTAACAGAAAGATGATTTCTTATTCAATTTAAATGGCGTTGGGCAAGAGACGTACATGAAGTCGATATGATTCTTGTTGATATAGACAAAAAAACACAAGTTAACGACATACATTGGACACTCACAAACGTACACGGAACTACATACAACGACATCCTATCGCTCCTACGGAAGGGAACTGTATACGATTACGACGAAGACCTTGCTATGCCATCCATCGGAACTTTGTTGACCTTCAACCAAACAACAAACCACAAAATTAATTAATAGAATGATATCCGATATCCATATTTCAATGCCAATACAAGATCAATGAAACCTGCTCCATCGAAAAGAATTCCACAACATAATGTGCAATCGATATCAAACGATCATATTTCTTCTGAAAACAATTCGACTGCGACTGCTTTAAATACTCAACAAGATCAAGATGGACCATCATGAACTGAAAGGTAAGAAACACGAAAATCAAATAAAACTTATTACTTTTTTTCGTCACTCATTTTATATCATCGTTCGTTTCCATAATAATATTTCAAATTGAAAAAAGTTCGCCTAACATATCTAATACACATATATATTTGTTTCTTATTTCTTTATGTGGTTTATTTTCTTTACACGTGATTATTCATATTCATCACCCACACATTATGTCAACGTTTTCATCTTCATACTGTATAACTATATAAAACAATATATTCCTATCTCCATACTTTAACTATAAAATAACTCATTTGTTTTTGTGTGATATTTCATGGCAGATAAGAAATAATCTCGGACGCACCATCAAGACTTAGCGACCACCTGGAGCACACAATGCGACATGAACGATACATACATCACACGAAAACTTTCGACCTCGAACAATATCTTCGTTTTCTTCCTATGTATCAACTGACGCCGATCGCGGAAACAGGACTTCTGGTACATCAGCAAAGGTGGCGACGAGGAGGACAAAACATGGTTACAATATATTTGGCAGATAAAAAGATCAACCAGAAATTGTTAACGACATCCATGCAACGCTCAATACAAAATATATGGACACATACAAAGATTTGGTTTCATTCATGCGAAGAGCTGCAGTCTACACTACAACGATGACAATGACATTCCAATCATAGGAACAACTATCAGATTCGATCACACTTGTAATCATAATGAGTCACTAGAACCTCGAGGACTAACATTCGATGCTGATTTTCAACATATGACACCACAACCTCTTCACATCTATACATTGCCACTTTGACCAAACACACCACCCAATTCTGATAATAAAATTCAATAAAAAATAAATTCCTTCGCACTAACGTAAACTTGTAATTTTTGTACTTTTACATAGTTATCAATTTCAATAGTTCTTAATATTAGTTATTCCAATCCAATAATTAGTAAGCCCTATGACAAGAATCGAAAGTGTTTATTATACTGTTATTAACTTTTATAGTTCACTAGTTAATAAGTATACTGATTCTGGCTCCTTAATGACAATTAATCTATATAAAGGCAATAAGAAAAGTTGTATATGTTCAATGACTATTAAGGGACCTATGAATGCAATCCCCTACTACACGCATCACATAGTAATTTGTAGAATTTGACATTAATCTCGAATAACTAGGAGATTGTAGTCTCTTCTCGTTTTTTTTCAGACTAAATAGTACTTTGTTTGATAATATAGAAATTGACATTAATATCATATGACTGGAAGATTATAATTTATTTTCCTCTTCCTTCAGACTAAGGAGTACCTTGTTTGATCAACATAAGAATTTGGGATTAATATTTCAACTGCTTTTACATCCCAACGTACCAGTTGTTCTTTTGTCTTTTTATTTTTTCCTTCTTCTTTTTCTTGCATTTTGTTGAGGGTTGATCTTTTCTTGCGCTGTTGTTGGGGGCTGTTCGGGAGTTCTTCGGACTGGTATAGTGCTCTAGCGCGCATGGGTGGAAAATGGTTTGGGGCCGAGTTTCAATTGCATTTGAAACTCGGGCTGCCTTTAGCTAGGAGTTCAGTCAAGGCCCTCGTCCATCCACGAAAAGCAGATAAAAAAAAAAACCAACAACAATAGCCCTTATGCTGTGATTACGGTCCGATACAGGATGCTACAGTACTTGTCTGGAATTGTCTGGAACTGAATGAAGCGAGGTGGTTAGCTGCCTCGTGTGGAATCCGCCCTGCCTGGCTGGCAGGGCGCTACAAGGACGTGACAACAAGAAACAAAAAAGGAAAACGACCTGTTTCATGTTCCTCACTTCCTGGCCAGATACATTCCTCAAAGCACTGGTGAACTGAGGACCTTCCGGACGTAGGTGTATGCTATAACTCTCTTTACCTTTTCTTTATTTGATAATATTTTCTACTTTTTTATCTTCTTTATTTGCTTCAATATTGCAAAAAAAAAAAAAAAAGGGAAAACACCACTACCCCTAAGAAATGAACTTTGCAAACATGCGGTTTTACCAACCCTCTTTCAGAATCAGAATTCCCAAACTCTTTCTTAGGTCATGTTTTCCTATATGTAAACTCAAGTTGGCCTGCTACAATCTCTTATCCCCTGGCTGCGCCTCCGCGACGCGAGGGTCCAATTCATTCAGTTCAGGAAATGTCGACGACCGCGAAAGGGGTTTAGGGGGCGGGGCAGAGACGGGTAGGCGGGGCGGTCTCGCTTGTGGTTGGAGGCGGGCGGACTGGCGGTCACGAAAAGTGGTCGGCGGGCCTTTCTGATGGACGGCGGCCGGTTTTGGATTTCGGGTGATATCAGGAGAGGGTGCGATTTCGGAATTTTTCGGAGGCTGTGTTCGCGAGGCGGGCTGAAGTGGGTTCGTGAGGGGTGCAGAGCAGAATGCTGGCGGCAGTCAGGGTGTTCGTATTCGATTCGATTTTTTTGAAATCGAAATCGAACGCCGGGAGGACGGGAGGAAAGGGGAAAAAAGAAGAAAAAAAAACAGAGACGGCACGGCAGACGGCAGTGGATGCGTAGGCGGTGGAGGTGGGAGAAGTGAGGAGCACGCCAAGTCCGCGTAAGGGTGGCGAGTGCAAGATCCGGGGTACTAAGCAGTGTATGCACGTGTCATTCATGCAGGGGGTGGGAGGAGGATCATCCACGTGTCATTCATGCAGTCGATAGCTGGATGTGGGAAGAGTGAGGTTGTCGCGTCCTGACGATGGTGGTACGATTTCGGCAAAAAAAGGAAAAATGGCACGCGATTTCGTGAAAGAAGATCAATCGGATTTCCAAGTGTAGTATCTGTTCTGATCAGTTTAATATCTGATCTGTGGTCCATCGGGCCATTATATTAAAAAAAAATAAAAAAAAATCGATCGAATCACGGCGGGCGGACGATGGTGGACCCGGCAGGAAAGCAGGCGGGGGTCGACGAAAAGCAGTCGATCCGCTGGCAGAGGTGGAAGGAGTTAGGGCCGCGCCACACCACGGTCGAAAAGGAAAGAGAACGAATGCATCTTCCACAGAAAGTGTATGATGCGTCCGTTGGTATTCATAGTAAACGATGCATCTTGCCCTCCTCGGTGGGAAGATGCATTTCGTTGTTTTTCCGTTTCGATAGTGATGTGGCGACCCCTCGACCCCCTTAGGATCAGTGGGCGTGGCCCGTGGCCAGGAGCATGGTCCCACTAGCAACGAGGACTGGATTGAGATCCTGAATCTGGCTATGTTCTATGCAGAGATACAGAAACGCAGTTCGATCTCGATTTCCTGCTCCTGTCCTCAAACAAGTCCAGATTCAGGCATTCAATCCGATGCTCTTTGCTAATGGGACCACGGCCCACGTGCTTGAAGTGCTTGTGCTCGGAAGTTGACGATCTTTATTTTATTTATTTTGCTGTTTCTTTGGTCGACACCTTTCGTCGTTGATAAAAAAAAAAAAAAAGAGAGATTCGAAGTTGGCGGTGAAGTAGTACTTGTACGTGTGCGGAGCACGGAGGCATATCGGGTGACGGCAGCATTGACATTGACATTGACTGACTGCAGGTCTGTTGCGAGCATTGGCAGGCATCGCAGACCAGAATTTGCAGGCATCAAAGATGAGCATTGGGAGGCATCATAGAATACCATCATAGATCAGTCGTGTCCGGTCTGCAACCCGGCAATGGCATGCAGGGGGCAGCAACCCGGAAATGGCAGGCAGGGGGCAGCGATTATCGTTGGCGTTGAGCTGTTAATGGGAGGCAGGGGGCAGCGACCATGGCGGGGTCGAGCAGTAGCGGGCAAGCAAGTGGAGCGTCCATGGTCGAGCAGGGAATGGCTGGGCAGGGATTGGCTGTGGACGGTTTTTTTTTTTTTTTTTTTTTTTTTTTTTTTTTTTTTGTCGGGGCTGTCACCGTTCTCCCGGATGGATGTGGATGTTTTATTGGAAAAAAAAAGAAAAAAAGGACGGGAGGCTTGTCACCTGTCGGTCATGCAAGGCAGATGGTTGACGTAAGGCTTGCGGGCGTGCATGGCAAGCGACTGGGGAAGCGGACGTGGCCGCTGAGCTGCAGCCGGTATATAGGGGACGAGGCCGACGCTGAATGGCAAAGCTTTTGCGTTGGCCATTGCGAGCGGACGTGGTTGCGTGTGCGTAAGAGAGAGAAAAAGAGGGAGCGAGTTTCGAACGGGTAGGGGAGGAAGAAGAGAGGAGGGAGAAGGATAAGGAGAGAGCGAACGCCGGGTATGTGTCCGAGCCTCCGAGGGGAGCACATCCGGTCTTGCTTCCGGTATCGTGAGCAGTCGTGTTCGCATGTGCGCAAGAGGAGGCGGATAGGCGTGGACAAGGCGTGCGGTGCGTGA
>BFEA01000136.1:1935691-1948630 GCA_003427395.1 Chara braunii
TAGGACGAGTCTGAGCTCCAAGATCGCGTCATGGTATCATCGTCGATGGGATAGCTCGGGTCGGGATATCGTCACCGCGCACGAGCACGTGCAGGACAGGCAGACGCCGTGATGCCTCAGCGTGCTCGTACGGGATGACGGTTCCGCCGCAAATCTTTTTGGGTGGGCGAATCGCCGTACGGGAATGCGTGTAAGGGCGCGACTCTGATCGCGTTTACACGTGTTCTCGCGCGGCGTTCGCGGAGCCAGACTTTGGATCGTTTAATTGCTTCGGATTATGCAAGATGCAACCATATCACAATTCCATCGTGAGACAAGAAAAAATGAGAATAGAATCGCTATCGGGGCGAGATGCTTATCGGATTCACAACTGCATCAGGTGTGGGCAAAGATTTGTTACAAACAAAAAGCAAGGACAAGGGTTCTTAGCAAAAAGATATACAAGCAGTCATAACATTCACACATCCACACATTCATACATCCATACATTCATACATCCATACATTCGATAATCATACACATAATGCAATCGGGACGGACATAGCAAAGACAAGTGTGAGTAAAAACCCAAGCCCATATTTCATAAAGCCTAAACGGAAATAAGAACGGGCAAACCGCCCGGAGCCGTAATCAAAATGTATGTACACAGGTGAAGACGGAGAAGAGACAAAGAAACAGTAAATCCATGTTCATCATTCTCAACTCTCTCCTCCTCTCTCTCTCTCTCCAATTCGGACAGTCCGTCGTCACGCACCAACCCACGAAGTTGTCACCCCGCTTAGTCCTCCCGCACCCGTCGGCTTCGCCCGTGCCCACAGTCCGTCGTGGCCCACGTCAATCCTGCGCGTTCGGCACCAGCCAGTCGGGTCGCCCAACTCCTACTCTACTCACCTCTTACTTCGCTCGTGTGCCGACCCTTCCTGATCACGCAACCCTGAGCTTCCAACAACGGGTTAAGAGAGCTGACTAATCGCGAAACCGAAATTTATAGCGTGCATGCATGCGCGAAGAACACAGAATTACCAGGACTTAGAGTGAGGATTAGAGAGGGAACGCCTGCGTTCTGCATGATCGGCCGCGGCGTGGGGGACGTAGCCCTTCTCCACGCATTGATCCGAGCGTGCAAGCCGTGACTTACAAAATTTCAGCAAAAGAAAGAGAGGGAGGGCGGGAGAGACGAAGTGCAAGAAGAGAAATACATGTGCAATGGCGCCCACCCAAAATTACAGTTACACATACGATTAAAGGCGCCCACTAATCAGAGTACCGTTGCAGCCGCATGAAGAAGCGCGTAAACAAAAGGCGCCGCGCTGCAGGAAAAATCCTAATTCATGAATTCCTAAATTCCTATCTAATGTGAAAAAGAAAAAAGCCTGAATTCCAGAAGGAAAGTCCGAAATGCCGATAGCCATTGGGGGCTCGCTCAAATTCGAAAAAGATTCAAGAGGAATTTCTAAAAAAGAACGAAGCAATTTTCCGCGCGATGTCCGCGCCCAAAAGATCGAAAACCGAACCAAAAGAAACGACGTAAACATTTATTAACCGCGCGCTCGTGTGGCGTCGCGCCAGACAACGATCCGACCAATCAATTAACCGGTCGTCCCAAGACACACCTGACCCCGTGCCCGGCCATTCGAAAAATAAACGACGAAAAAGGATGAAAAAGCGAGGACAGTGATGCAATTTTCCACCGATCCCGATCTCCCGTAATCGGCCCAATCTCCCCAGCTTAGGACCCCTCATTGCAACCGCGCCGAAAATCGCGCGTTACAGAAAGTGGTTCGTCACATATGTGACACCCAGGGGTTCCAATATTTGGAAGCTCCTGCTTGCTTGTTGACACGTGTCAATTTCTCTAATTGATCGACACGTGGAGCGATTCTCTGTATGCCACTTACTGTTCGATTACATGTGGACGTCATCCAACGTGGCAACTCTTCTCTTATACTAATTCATCAGATTGGGCTCTCGACGGTCCAAGGACGGGATCTCTCTCGTGCCATCGCCGCGACACGTGTCCATTACCGCTGCATCAATAATTAACCGGAAGGAAGGGGGAAGGGAAGGCGATACACGTATGAGGGAGGGTGGGGCGGCTCCATCGTAAGCTCGGGTATGAAGCGCCCGATCGCAGTGAGGTCGTAGGGAAGTTCTTGAAAACGGACAATGCGATGGAAGCGGGGGAATCTCTGGCCGCTGCGGGGAAGGGAAGCGAGGTAGTCTGGGTAAAGGTATACGAGGGTTCGGAGGACGTCTTTGCGGAACCGATCATGGTTCTCACAGGCGGGGAAGGTCCCCGTAACGATGCAGTAAACCTCTATATGGTTACGCCCTCGCCACGCGGTGCTAAGGATCAGGACGTGGAGGGAGTAGTCGGGGACAGCACACCGAACGGAAGGGTGGGGGTGGACAGTCAGTTCTAGGAGGGCAGAGTAGAAATGTCGAAAGGTGGCGATGGGGAAGGGATTACGGGGGTAGACGACGCGATGGAAATACTGATTGAAAGAGAGATAGCTAAGGGGATGGTGGTATATGGATCGGGGACGAAGGGCTAATCCCCTCATTGACACGTTGACGAATTGGGGGACGGGCGGAGGCGCAGGGGGACGTGGATCGGGATCGGGATCGGCGCCTTGTCGTCGCGACTCCCGAGGTCGTGGCAGCAAGGTCTCCATGTTCCGGCTTGGGTGGCTCGGGATCCTTGAAAGGATCGTTCGGTGCGGGATCGATCGCCAGCCGCTTTCCTTCCGCAATCTCTTTCTTGCGCTGCGCAGCAGCCTCTGGGTTCTCCTCTCGCCGATCCGGTCCTGGCACCCACTCGAGCTCGTCGTGCATTGGCTCCTGGTCGTCCCCACTTTCCACTTCTTCGTCGTCTTCGTCCTCCTCCTCACTTTGCTCGCCCTCGCTGTACTCGCTATAGGCCTCTTCCTCTTCCTCCAAAGTCTCCTCCTCGGCTTCTTCTTCTTCTTCTTCTTCAGCTTCCGCCGACTCTTCTTCTGCTTTGCGCTCTTCTTTCTCGTCCTCGGCCAATCGGGCCGCTGCTTCCCCGGCCTCTCTCCTCAATTCTCCTTCCGATTCCTCTTCGGCCCCCTCTTCTGCTCTCAGCGCTGCCCACTCGAACGCCGTTGGTTGCCGAAAGAAGCGGGGATTAGTCAGGCTGTGGATGTCCAGGTACTCGCTACGGGAGGGRAAACGGTCGTCCGCCCAGTGCTCCTCGATACAAGCCGACCACTGGAGGCTCGGGGCGAGAGTCCTTGAGAGGGTATGTGGCACGGGTTCTTCGTCGCTCTGAGAGACGATGTCGAGAGGGAGTTCGTCGGCCAATCGCGCGATCACGATCGTAAGTTCGATCACGATCGTAAGTTCGCGCACGATCTGTGATCTGTTTCCCCGATCCACTGCTCCAAAGACGAATCCCAGAAGATCTTCCGCCATGTTGGTCCTCCACGCCAGAATGACGAGCAACTCCACAATCTCTGACGCGGGCCTCTGATCGCCTTCCCACGTCCAGTTCAGATCCACTCGTAGCAGGCAAAACGAGAGCTCGACAAATTCTGCACGCCACAGCCTCCAACGATCCGGATCAACGATGGGTACTGTCAGTGGCGCCAGACGGAAGGAGAGACGAGGGTAGTGAGAGGACTGCCAGAAGATGGGGAAGAGAGAGGGAGGAGAGAACGTCGAGATCGGCGCGCGGCTCATCTGCGTGGCTAGAAGGGAGCAAGTTCTGGGAGGACGACAGGTGGCTCGCGTAGCGTCGTGCGCAGCGTGTTGACTTCGATGCCGTCGACAGGATAGCACTCGTCACCGTGCCTTGTGAGCCGTCGATCCCAATCAGTGGCCAGATCGCGACCCCACCGGTACAAGGTGCTTTTGATGGCGGCTTGCCGCGCCGGATCGAAGGCGGTGATGTCGCCGCTGAAGACTACCACGGTAGACACGTGGCTGATTCCCGGGGCCGCTCGGCGTTGGAACGTCGTTGCCTCGGCCAGCACCACTACCTGGGGATTGCTCGTGAAAATGGAACTCTGCCGCGCCGTATACACGTGCAGTGCAGAAGAACTGCGCAAGGCGCATGAAGTCGGGGTTGATCCGCGGATGATGCACTTGGCGGATGGCTGAGATCTCTCCCCGTGGCATCAGCAACTGATCACTAAAAGCTCTCTCGATGGCGAAAATTATGGCAATGGCGGGGGTGACGGGGTGGCAGAGAGGGAGCAAGAAAGGGAGGGAGATGGCGGAGAGTCCAAGCCGTCGTCGTCGGCTTCCTAAGAAAGAGAGATCGAGGGAGAGGGTGGCGGAGCAGAGGGAAGGAGGCGAAGATAGGACACGTGGCGTGTGATCAGACGAGCCGATCGATTGCCAGAGACTTCAGGGGTGAGACGCACGGTGTCCACGCCATTGGGGCCGAGCTCGATCACGCAATATCGCCTGAAGAATCGTGGCGCTAGCTTACCCTGGCGAGCACATTTGCTCACCTGCACCACGTCCCCCAATTCGTACTGGGGCCGCGGACCCGCATTCCCATTTCGGGCCTTGTAGCTCCGGACCTGTCGGACCTGGGCTAGCTCGGGCATTTTCTGTCGCTTTCGGGCTAGCCTAGACAGCGATTGTTCCACTAACTCTAGGTGTCGTTTGGCCTTGTCCCGAGCCGTAGCCCTGATGGGCTGTCGGTTCAATGTAGACTCATCCGGGAGGCTAGGTATCGAAACGCAAGCGACATTATTCGTCCTTAATTGGAAGGGGCTTAGCCCCGTCGATTCGTGGGGCGTTCCGCGATCGACCGCCAGGATGTGATCGACGATATCGGGCCAGGGTCTCGGATCTCGTGCCGCGATGTTTCGTTGCAACGCTGACTTTATCAACCGGTTAGCGTTTTCGACCAGCCCATTGGATTGTGACATGTGGGGTGCGGTGTTCTGTATGGCGACGCCATGTAGGACCAGATTCCCTAACACTTCTCCCCTGAATTCCGCCCCGTTGTCGGTCAGGATTTCTTCCGTATCCTGATGCATCCCGAGGAAACGGTTGACATATTGTGCGATTTTCGTGGCTTGCCGCGTGCGACAAGGATACGCTTCGATCCATTTCGAGAAATGGTCGACAAATACCAATAGGACTGAATATATTTACAACTATTAGGGCCAGGGGGCACCACTATGTCGGTAGTGTCCATATTTACTCTCTGGAATGGTCGTTCAACAACCGTGGGCACTATCGACCTTGGTGGCTGAATCGGCGCTTTATCAGCGGCGCAGACTTGACAGGTGGTGACGATGTACTTCACATCGTCGCGGATATTGGACCAGTACCAATTATTTTTATCGATTGCGGACTCCGTGATTCGTACAACAAAATGAGCCGCAGTTTCCTCGTGGGCTGTCTTAACCCAGTCATACCGCATGAACGGGTGCGGCACCACTATCCAAATCTCACTGCCGTCCGTTTTTCGTTTTTCTAATCTACCCTCTATCCATCGATAATCCCGAGCCCTTTCGTTGGCCCTCCTCGGATCTTCCTTGGTGAAATCCTGGAGGGGGTTACCTACTACGGTGGCAATTAAGACAATATCCGTCCATACTTCGGCCCTTCTAAACTTTCGGGTCTTTTCCAATCCTTCTGACGTGGCATCCAAAAACCAAGCCTCGGTCGGAATTTTGTCGGTTCGGCGCAAGGGGCACAACCATGGCTTACTATCGTTCCTGTATTGGATGCACGAGCCATGGGCCCGTGCAACACACTGTCGGCAATCTATCCAATCCGCATATCCAACCCCGTTAGGACGCATGGAGACCGAATAAACGCGGGAGATGGCTTCGCAAAAATAGCAAAATTTGTCAGGTAGGGAGAGGAGAGACGAGGAGGAAGGGGGAGAAAGAGGGGTAGTGGGGTTTCCTCCATCACCCGTCGCCACCGTTTTGCTTCTTGCCATGTGGGAGAACTGCCACTTGTGCGTACTTTGGCTCGTTAGTCAAGTTCGACTCTTTCCACGGTGTAATTTCTTCGCCCTTTGGTACCTTGGAAGGCCGATGCAGACGTGTCAGCCCGTCCGCGTTGTCGTGTCGCTCTGTCTTTCGATGGACGATATCAAAGTCGTATTCTTGTAGTCGCACCGCCCAACGGCCAATCATGCCCGTGTAGTTGGTGAGTTTCTTCAGCGCCAGCAGAGGCTCGTGCTCCATTACGAGGCGAAACTTCTGTCCGTAGAGATACGGATGGAAGTGTTGGATTCCCCAAACTACCGCATAACACTCACCTTGAGGTGGGGAGTCGTTTCTTCGCTCGTCCGGTACGGTTCGTGACGCATTCTCGATGACGTGTTCGTGACCATCGTTCCCCTTCTGCGCTAGAATAGCGGAAAAAACTTCTGGTTGCCAGTCCGTGATGAGAATGAACTGCTTCGAGGGGTCCGGTCGAATCAAAATAGGGGTCGTTCCCAGAGCGTCCTTGAGGGTTGCAAAGGCCTTCTGGCACTCCGTGTCCCAGCTGAGAGGCTGGTCCTTCCGTAGCAGATTCGTAAGTGGTCATGCAATCGCGGCAAAGCCCTTGATAAATCGCCGGTAGTACAACGCTAGTCCCAAGAAGCCTCGAACCTGCGTGTGTGACGTGGGAACCGGAGCTTCCTTCACCGCCGGAACTTTTCTCGAGTCTGGCCACAATCCTCCACGTGTCACCACATAGCCCAAGAACGAAATTTCCGAGAGGAAAAATTCGCTCTTCTCAAGCGCAATCTTGAACCCAGCGTCTCTCAATGCTCCCAATGTCCATTCGATGTGTTGCGCGTGCTCGTGATAGGTTTACGAATAGACCAGGATGTCGTCCATTTACACGATCACGCAGAAGTTAGTCATTCCTTGCGTCAGCCGTGTCTTGCTCACAAAGTTCTGGAACGTCATGTTCATCGCTCGCTGAAACGTGGCAAGCGTATTGCAAATCCCCATCGGACACTGAACCCACTTCCACGTGCCCTCAAACAACACAGAGGCCGTTTTCGGCCGATCTTCTTCCCTTACCAGAATATGATGGAAGTCATGCCGAATATCAAACTTGCTGAATTAATTAGCACATCCAATCGCATCCAACAGATCATCAATCAGGGGGAGGGGATACACATCTTTGATCGTGATTTCATTCAGCTTGCGATAATCAATGCAAATGCGAATCGCTCCGTTCTTCTTTGGAACTAACACTACGGGAAAGGACCAAGGTCCGGTTGCGGGTTCAATCCAGCCGCTGGCTTCGAACTCCCGAATTCGTTTGAGAGCCTTTTTGCATTCAATCAAGGAATAGTGATAAGGTTTGCAATGAATTGGGGTGTGATTTCCTGTCTGAATTTCATGTTGGATTACTAACGACAACCCAATGTTAGTGTCTGACACACTAATCGCTCCTTGATATTCCGTTAAAATATCCGCAATTACCCGACGGATTTCATCCGGCACATATTGTGGAACGTGCAGTTCAAAAATTTGGTCCCAGATCCGAATGTCAATCTGTTTCCTGTTCGCCTGTTTTGTCAAGTCGGGTGGAGGCGCCAAGATGAATGAATGATCCGATCGCCAGGAGAACACCGTGGCCATCATCTGAGCATCTTCTTCTCGGATTGCCACGTGTCCGTCTGGGGTAATCCCATCACAAACATATTGCCATGGCACTTCCTTAGTTGCGATCTTTATCCCCAGTCCGTCTGTTTCTGCTTCAAAACGCCCAAGGGGTTCCAGAGAGCTTGCTTCCGCCCCCAAACGTAACAATCTCACTTCTTTAGCCGAGGTTAGTAAGGACTTGGGTAGATCCGTAATGTCACAGTAATGCTTCTTGTCGCCGTATCGGACGAGAAGAGGGGTGATCCCTTCGTACACAATTTGAGGGGGTTCCAAAGAATCGACCATCCTCGAAATCTGCACAAGGGGCTCGCCCAAGATCATCGCCTTGGTCCTTTGAATTTTTCGGCTGGTCAGTTGCATCGTTCTCGCTATCGTTTTGGGCGGCGGGTAACAAACACGTTGTCGTGCTGATTTCAAGATCTCCGGATCATCCTCGTCACTGCTTTCCGCATCACCTGTTGATGACTTCGCTTCTGCAGATTTCTCCCAGGAGATCATGCGGAGAGTCCCTGCCATCATTGGAGAAACCCGCGGAACCGCATTAATAGTAGTGCGAAGGGTCAATCGCATGGGCACAGCGTAGGGTTTTCCTCTTGTATTTCAGAGGATGATCGATCGTCGTTTGAAGTCCAGGTGTGTTCGTAACGCCACAAGAGCGGGGAGTCCGAAGAAAACGTCGTACGTATTGACATCTAGTACTACAACATCCCCAAGCGCATGCACTTTACCCAATCGGAAAGCGACATTGGTCATTCTTCCCACGGTTTTAATTCTTTCTTCGTCAGCCGAAACGAGCTGATCTTTCTTAGAAAGCGTGATCAAGTCGTTTTTCCTACCTGCCCTTTCGACCACTCTCAGTGAGATAGCCAACATAGCTGCTCCCGAAACTATAATGACATTGTAAGGAATTCCCCAAATTTCTATATCGCACTCGGCGGATTTTCACAAAATTGGTTTAATCCGCAGGAAATGATCATCTTTCTGGATTAAACCTACCCGTATCGGATCCAAAGTACTTGCGGGGTTTTCTTTGGGCGCGGGGCTTTCGGCTTTCGCGTTCGGGGTTCGGGCAAGGGCGAATCGCTTTCGGTTCGCTTTGCAATGCTGTAACATTCGCTCGTTGGCTTGCTCGGAGATCGAGAGTAGATGACCAATCGGAAGGGGAATCCGATGGTCCAAAGCTCGGATGATGTTTAATACATCGATCTCCCCTGTGACGAAGGTGGGTCCTCCCGACTCCATTTCTCCTAGGGACGGTCGCCACTCCGCCACCTCTTTCGGTTCAGGTGCTGGTCGGATTCTTCCGATCATTCCAAGCCCAGGATATCCTAGCGATACGTATTGGTCTAGCGGGATTAGTTCGGCGGCCTCTTCCGAGGTAGCCAGGGCACTTCCCCCACCCTCTATTTGTTCCATCAGGGCTCCTTCTCGCCCAAAGCCGTTGGCGATGGGAGCCACAGCCATAGGTGCGACTCCGATCTGCTGTTGTGGGGGTCGGTGGGGGCAATCACGGGCTAGATGTCCGGGCTGATGACAGGCATAACAGACATTCAGATTGTTTGCGACTCCTCCAAGCGCAGGTGCCGGGGCTAATCCCTGCTCCATTGGAGGGGCGCGTACCGCAATGGGCCGCATGTTCCTCATCATGGCTTCCAGCCGAGCATTGTGCTCTCGCTGCTCCTTTTTGCTTTCGTGGATCAAGCTAATCAAGGTTTTGGTTAGTTTGAAAATGGCCGCCGATTCGTTTGATCGTACAGGAGCCTCAACCGGCGGCGGGGGTAATGCCCTGACGGGCGGGGGCATGATAGGAGCAGAGATGCTCGGAGTCTCACTTAGGATTACTCGTTTGGGGCCTATCTGTTCCATAAAGGTGACATGTCCTGATACAAACCCCATGTTTTCAAATTTGTTCTATAAGGCAGCCAGCTCTGCTCTTGCACGAGCGAGCTCAGTCGAATCTCGGTCTCTAGGGTAATCTTCTCCTTCCAGGAAGTTCGCCGCGAACTTCCGTTCCATTTCTTTCGCAGCAGCCATAATTTGTTGTAGCGTATGGGTGATGGGGGAAAACTACTTTCGCAACTTAGCCCTTATTGTCCGGCTGCGGAGTCTGTCAATGAACAAATCTCTCCCTACTTGCTCACCTCGCTCAGTTTTTACGAACATTCAGTAGAACCGGTTTCGATATTCCGCGACGGATTCAAGCGGTTTTTGCACTTTGTCCTTGATCATGTACAACGCTTGCTCAGGGTGGACATAATCGAATCGGTTCATAAAGTCCCGTTCGAAGGTCGGGAGATCCACCCATACAAAGGTACTAAACCAATGATGGGCGTCTCCTCCCATTCGAGCCGGAATGTTGATCTGTGCTTCGTTGTCGGTGTATTGTTGGGCTCCAAGTGTGGCCAGCCATGCTCCTGCGAGACAGGGTGCGGGATCGAACAAATAGAGATCAGGTGGTGTCATGGGAGCTCGCGCACGTGGGGCAGGTTGATTTGGTAGGTTAGCATTTTGTTGCGGAACCGGGTTCTGCACATTGACAGCCATATTGGCTGCTTGTCGGTTAGCCGATCTGCTTCGGGTGACGATAGGGTCGCGTCTATGCGCGTTTCGGGGGCGAGGTCGCCCACAGTTAGCCAGGTCGCCTAATTAACGTGCTATCAATCCTAAGACCCTAGGCACGTGTCGGGCTCCGATACCAACCTCACCCCCAGCGCGACTTCCTGATTGGAGTGGAGTGTGGGCCGGGAAGTGTGAAAAGGGGTGTGCCAAGGATTTTTGGGGAAAGTGGGGGAGTTTTAAGGGTATGAATGCAATCAGGCGAGTCAGGGGTGCGCGCGCAAGGGTCTCACAGTCCGAAGGGGCCGGGACACTGCGGGCGACGGGTTACGGAAAAATCCCTCTGTGGTGGAGATGGACCCAAAAAGTTGGGCCGTCGGGGGCCGCCACGTGGCGCAGGCCGCCGCGTACCTGGGTTGGGCCTTCGAAATTCCGAGCTCTTTGTTCGCAACTACATCGGCAGTTCACGCAAAACGTATTGGGCCAATAGGGGGCTATGGCCGGCGACGGAACAACACTGAGTTGATGATACGGGAGAAAAAGGCGGAAAGGAGGGAAACTGGTGGTGATGACAACAAATCCCGGGTGGATGAAGTAGTAAGTGTGGTCGGGAGAAGGGAAATCGGAGCACCGAGGGTCGCTAGAGGTGACGTAGTGGAATTCCCACGGACATAGCCGATTCTCCGTGTGACAGGGGTATTGCGTCCTTATGAGCTCGTTTATCATAGGGGTGAAATAGTCCGGGTCGTAGGACGAGTCTGAGCTCCAAGATCGCGTCATGGTATCATCGTCGATGNTAGGACGAGTCTGAGCTCCAAGATCGCGTCATGGTATCATCGTCGATGGGATAGCTCGGGTCGGGATATCGTCACCGCGCACGAGCACGTGCAGGTTTGGCAGATGCCGTGACGCCTCAGCGTGCTCGTACGGGATCACGGTTCCGCCGCAAATCTTTTTGGTTGGGCGAATCGCTGTACGGGAATGCGTGTAAGGGCGCGACTCTGATCGCGTTTACATGTGTTCTCGCGCGGCGTTCGCGGAGCCAGACCTCGGATCATTTAATTGCTTCGGTTTATGCAAGATGCAACCATATCACAACTCCATCGTGAGACAAGCAAAAATGAGAACAGAATCGCTATCGGGGCGAGATTCTTATCCCATCTTCAACTGCATCAGGTGTGGGCAAAGATTTGTTACAAACAAAAAGCAAGGACAGGGGTTCTTAGCAAAAAGATATACAAGCAGTCATAACGTCCACACATCCACACACTCATGCATCCATATATTCGATAATCATACACATAATGCAATCGGGACGGACATAGCAAAGACAAGTGTAAGCAAAAACCCAAGCCCTGATTTCAGAAAGCCTAAACGAAAATAAGAACGGGCGAACCGCCCGGAGCCGTAATCAAAATGTATGTACACAGGTGAAGAGGGGGAAGAGACAAAGAAACAGGAAATCCACGTCCATCAACCTCAACTCTCTCCTCCTCTCTCTCTCTCTCCGATTTGGACAGTCCGTCGTCACGCACCAACCCATGAAGTTGTCACCCCGCTTAGTCCTCCCGCACCCGTCGGATTCGCCCGTGCCCACAGTTCGTCGTGGCCCACGTCAATCCTGCGCGTTCGGCACCAGCCCGTCGGGTCGCCCAACTCCTACTCTACTCACCTCTTACTTCGCTCGTGTGCCGACCCTTCCTGATCGCGCAACCCTGAGCTTCCAACAACGGGTTAAGAGAGCTGACTAATCGCGCAACCGAAATTTATAGCGTGCATGCATGTGCGAAGAACACGGAATTACCAAGACTTAGAGTGAGGATTAGAGAAGGAACGCCTGCGTTCTGCATGATCGGCCGCGGCGTGGGGGACGTAGCCCTTCTCCACGCATTGATCCGAGCATGCAAGCCGCGACTTACAAAATTTCAGCAAAAGAAAGAGAGGGAGGGCAGGAGAGACGAAGTGCAAGAAGAGAAATAGAGTTGCAATGGCGCCCGCCCAAAATTACAGTTACACATACGATTAAGGGCGCCCACTAATCAGAGTACCGTTGCAGCCGCATGAAGAAGCGCGTAAACAAAAGGCGCCGCGCTGCAGGAAAAATCCTAATTAATGAATTCCTAAATTCCTATCTAATGTGAAAAAGCAAAAAGCCCGAATTCCAGAAGGAAAGTCCGAAATGCCGAGAGCCATTGGGGGCTCGCTCAAATTCGAAAAAGATTCAAGAGGAATTTCTAAAAAAGAACGAAGCAATTTCCTGCGCCATGTCCGCGCCCAAAAGATCGAAAACCGAACCAAAAGAAACGACGTAAACATTTATTAACCGCGCGCTCGTGTGGCGTTGCGCCAGACAACCATCTGACCAATCAATCAACCGGCCGTCCCAAGACACACCTGACCCTGTGCCCGACCATTCCAAAAAGAAACGACGAAAAAGGATGAAAAAGCGAGGACACTGCTGCAATTTTCCACCGATCCCGATCTCCCGTAATCGGCCCAATCTCCCCAGCTTAGGACCCCTCATTGCAACCGCGTAGAAAATTGCGCGTTACAGAAAGTGGTTCGTCACAGGTTTTCTCAAAGCGCGAGGAAAAAAAAAAAAAAAAAACCATAGCAAACTCGCTATCTCGACCCCCTTCCCCCTCCCCCCATCTCGCTTCCCAGCCTCCCCCTCCTCCCCACAATCCCGACCTTCTCTCATCCCCCGAATCTCGATTCATACCCCCCCCTTCGTCGTGATCCCTCCCCGACCAAACCTCCCCCGACTCCCGCCCTCTCT
>BFEA01000136.1:1956712-1970037 GCA_003427395.1 Chara braunii
AGCGACTTGGTCTGGCTAATTAGGAACATCGTTTTTTTTTACGCGTATTCGTATTTTTTTTTTTTTTTTTTTTTTTTTTTTTTTTGCTCTTTTTTTTTCACCCCCCTCTCTTCTACGTTTTAGTAACGTCTCTTAAATTGTTGCAGGTGATTGCAGGGTTTTTGTAACTGTTTTTTTTTCTTTTTTCTTTTCTCTGTTTCTTTTCATGTGGAATTCTTATCTTTGTATCCTGTGCCAATTTGTCCTGAACAGAACGCCCGTCCTTGTACCGGTATTTGCGGCAACTTTCAGACCAGATGCAGGGATGATGACCGCTTTTTTAGGAACGTCGTTTCATTTTATGCATATTCGTAAATCTTTTTTTTTCGCCCCCCTCTTCTACGTTTTAGTAATCTCTCTTAAATTGTTGCATGTGATTGTATGGTTTTATCGTGATTCGTTTTTTCTTCTTTTTTTTTTTTTTTTTTTCTTCATGTGGAGTTCTTATGTTTGTATCCCGTGCCATCGTCTTTACCTGAACAGAACGCCCGTCCTTATACCGGTATTTGCGGCAACTTTCAGACCAGATGCAGGGATAATGACCGCTTTCTTCTCTCGGGGCTTTTTTTTCTTCCTCTGGCGGCCCTTTCTCCCCCATTCTATCTTGTCTCCTCCCCTCTCGCCTCTCCTCCCTTTAGCTTTTTTCCATCCTTACCGTTTCTCCCCCTTCATTCTCCCATCGATCTCCCCCTATTTCGGATTCATTTCTGCTGCTCTTTCCCTTCCCTTTTCTTTCTTTGTCTCTCGGCCCGTTTTCCGCGTATTTTTCAATTATACTGCATCATTGTAAAATCGATTACTGTTTTTTTTTTTGTTTTGTTTTTTCGTCGTTGCGTTGATGGCGTGTTCACGTCAGCATCTTCCTCGGCTTCGGCTTCATACCCGTCGTCGTCTCCCTCCTCCTCCTGGTCCTCCTGTCGTGGTCTCCCTCCTCCTGCTGCTCCCATCGTTGTCTTGTTCCTCCTCGTCCTTCCCTTTGTCGTCTTCGTTCTCGTCGCCCGTCTTCTTCTCTATGATAATAGCCAACCACAACGCAAAACAGTTTTCTCAGCATGGTCAATGGTCATGTCTCGGGGAGGGCCATCTACTTGTCAACGTGTATTAAGCGTGTTCAAACCTGCCTCTTTTTACATCGTGCTTCTCTCTTTCCTACCAAGCATTTTCTCATGTCGATGGTGTTTGCCCCAGCCAGATGGAAAAGATGTCATTACCAACGACTGCGCTGTGCTAACGTGCCCATGCTCCTTATGGGCGTTTGTTTGTCATACGCAGACTGTGTCCGCTTTGCAGCCGTGCTGACATTGTGTTGTCGGTTAGCAGGTACGTGTCAGAATTTCGCACTCATCACGTTTTATTTTTTTTAACTATGTCCATGTCGTGGGCCATGAATGCCTGTGTCTAGGTTTGCTTTGGTAGCAGATAAGCCGTCGACCAACAGCGTCTCAGGCCTGTCTCTTCCTTTCTCTCTCTCTCTCGCTCTCTCTCTCTCTCTCTCTCTCTCTCTCTCTCTCCCTACGAAGTCACTGCAACAACTTGTTTAGCTACTTGATAATGAGATATCATGCACGGCTACGCTCGCTCTCTACCAAATCACTGCAACGACGACGTGTTTACCTGATTAGCAGATATCAGGCATGGCTATGCTGTCTCCACGGCAAGATGTGAGCAAGATAGTCTGTTTTTCTGTCTCTCTCTCTTTTGAGTACGTGTTAGGGGCATCTAGCCAATGCCATCGTTATCATGCGTTTCGTTGAATCTGTATTTGGCTGTCGGGGTCCAGTTGAATGATTGCTTGCCTTGTCTTGCTGTGCCCCGAGTAAAATGTTTAGCCTCTGTCATGGCTCACGATAGAAGGCATGAAGAAAAAAACAAACCCACCGACCCAGGCGCACACATACTCAGTGCTGCGGCGAGGCCCCTGGCGTTGGCAAGGCTCATGAGGAAGCTACACGCGCCACCATATTTTTTGTGTTTCAGCGGACAATCACGGAACGAACAGGTTAAAGTGGTGCATATCTGAAATTTGTAGACCCCGCTTTCTGTTCCTCCCTCTCCTTTCGTGTTCAACGTTTTTGCTTATTTTTATATGGGTTAATTTCAAAAATATTGCTGTTTCGAAGTTTGGCAGCAAAAATGTCGTCCGTTCGAAATTTCCTCTGCAAAAATAGATATGTTTCGTTGCAGCTTTATCGGGTTCCCGTAGTTCGCCAGCAAAAATACCGCGTTTCGCCAAGTTTCACAGCGAAGGACCCCTAGGCCCCTGGCCTCAGGGATTCAGGGGCTCGGCGTTCCGGCCTCAGGCACTCAGCTTTTCTCTGTTTTTTTTTTTTTTTTTTTTTTTTTTGGTTTTGTTCTCCTTTTCTGCGGGCGTGGCCGTGGCATCTCGGCCGTGGCCACGCCGAGATGCCTCGGCCACTTTTCTTTTTTTGTTTTTGTTTTTCTTTTTTCCCAGCCGTGGCCGAGGCATCTTGGCCGTGGGC
This sequence comes from Chara braunii, assembly GCA_003427395.1. Classification (NCBI taxonomy): domain Eukaryota; kingdom Viridiplantae; phylum Streptophyta; class Charophyceae; order Charales; family Characeae; genus Chara; species Chara braunii. Next base: position 1,959,232 of record BFEA01000136.1, read on the forward strand.
ACGCCCAGATGCATCGGCCATGCCCGGGGGAAAAAAAAAAAAAAAAAAAAAGCGCTGAGTGCCTCAGGCCAGAACGCTGAGTCCCTGAGGCCAGAGGCCTAGGGGTCCTTCGCTGTGAAACTGGGCAAAACGCGGTATTTTTGCTGGCAAACTATGGGAACCCGATAAAGCTGCAACGAAACATCTACTTTTGCAAAGGAAACTTCGAGCGGACGGCATTTTTGCTGCCAAACTTCGAAACAGCAATATTTTTGCTATTAACCCTTTTCATATTTTCTTCGCCCTGGTTTCTCCTTCTCTCTCCTTTGTCTTCTCTTTCTCTCGTTCTGTATTCCTCAACAACTTTGTGCTGCAGGCCGTCAGAAGCAATGGTCAAAGTTTTTGCTCATTTCTAGCGTTTCTTCACCCTGGTTTCTCCTCTCCTTTTTCTTCTCTTTCTCGTTCTCTATTCCTAAATAACTTTGTGCCTGGGTCTTTCGTAGACACCCTACCTGGGGATAAAGATCTGATGCCTGACTTTCTGTAGACCCGGTTTTCTGTTTCTCTTTCTATGTTCTCTTCACTTTGTCTTTCTGTATCACTGTGTTTCTCTGTCTTTGTCACTCTTTGTCTCTGCAGCAGACTATCCCACAAGCAACGGGTCAAACTCTGTTTCAGTTTCTGTCGCTCTTTTCTCTCTGCGGTAGGTGTGTTATGTGCATGGGCCGCTCTCGTCCATTAGGATTTCTCTTTCTTGTCTTCTTCCTTTCGTCTATACACGAAGAAGCTGAACCCTGAACGTATATCTGTTGAACCGTTTCTGCGTTGTACTGTTATTTTCCGTTTAGAATAATTCTTGTGATGATTTATCCGATGCTTCCCGAGCTCAGCCTGTGGGCCCTGCCCCAGCTCTGTACTGAGGTGGTAGAATAGGGTACCTTTTTATCTTCTTTTCTTCGCTTGCTGGATTGCTTTGTGTGAAGTGCATACAAGTGTAGTTGGTCCTCTTAAGGGGCATAGCCCCCCCTAAAGCGAAACTATTTGTAAAGACGCTGCTGCACCACTGGCAGTCCGTCAAGATCGTGAATGTATCTGGACAGGATGACCAGATGCAGTCCAGGTGTTGGCGGATGGTGAGGAAAAAAAAGTTCACGTGAGTAGAAAGGGATTGTAAATAGCATGCGCAGTGCTCAGTCGTCCTCCTTCAGTGAACCCGTTGTCAGTTGTCGGTAACGAAGGAGTGACTCTGACGTTGATGACAACCTTTGGGACTGTGTCGCGACACGGTCCTGTATTGGAGGAAGAGAGAGGTGATCTTTGTCAGAATGGTTGTTGAATTTCCCGTTCTCATCATCCTAAGCTCATCACGAATGGGTTATATTGATGAACTCTCGTTGTCGTCATCAAATGTGACCATGGTTGTGTGATGCATGACCATTGCCTACGGTCGTATCTGACTCTCCCATGGTACCCGCCTCTCCCTCCTCCTCCTCTCCTTGTGTGAAGCCTGGTGAGCAAAATGTGTGATGTGGTGAGCAACGGGACGAGCGCCAACGGGATGAGCGCCAACGGGATCAGTGCCAACGGGTTGAGCGCCAACGTATTGAGCTCCAAGGGGATGAACGCCAAGGGGATGAGCGCCAAGCGGATGAGGCTAGCAGCTCCTACTCCATCCGATTTCAAATCTCGTTATGCTGATAACGAGCCACGTATGGGTTGCGATATTTTGATCGAGGCCTTAGAAAGGGAGGGCGTGTGCCATGTGTTCGCGTATCCGGGCGGCTCTTCGATCGAGATTCATCAAGCTCTGACCCGCTCTAAGTCGATCAAGAACGTTCTTTGCCGTCATGAGCAAGGGGAGGTGTTTGCCGCTGAGGGCTATGCGAAAGCCTCAGGTCGGGTTGGTGTGTGCATCGCGACATCCGGACCAGGTGCGACGAATCTCGTCACCGGACTGGCCGATGCCATGATGGACAGCGTCCCGCTCGTCGCGATCACCGGCCAAGTTCCGCGCCGCATGATCGGGACCAACGCGTTCCAGGAGACCGCCATCGTGGATGTCACGAGATCCATCACCAAGCACAATTGCCTGGTAATGAACGTGGACGATATTCCAAGGGTGATTAGGGAGGCGTTCTTCTTGGCGGGCTCAGGAAGGCCGGGACCGGTGCTGGTTGACATTCCCAAGGACATTCAGCAAGCGATGAGCGTTCCTGAGTGGTCGCAGAGGATGCGGTTGGATAAGTTCTTGGAGCGGCTGCCATGTGGTGTGCCGTCCGAAGATCAACTCAATCGGATCTTGCGGCTGCTGCAGAGTTCGAAGAGGCCTGTGCTCTTGGTGGGCGGAGGGTGTATGAATGCATCTGAGGAACTTAGGGAGTTCGTGGCAAGGACGGGAGTGCCCCTAACACACACGTTGATGGGTCATGGTGTGTTTCCTTCCACGAGTCCCCTCTGTCTGCAGATGCTCGGGATGCACGGAACCGTCTGGGCAAATTACGCGGTTCAGGAGAGCGATCTCCTCTTGACTTTTGGCGCGAGGTTCGATGATCGGGCGACCGGCAAGGCGGAGCTGTTTGCCGCCAGGGCCACGATCGTCCACGTGGACATCGATCCAGCCGAGCTGGGAAAGATCAAGACGCCTCATCTCGCAGTACTGGCCGACGTCAAGGCAGCTCTGGGCGAGCTGAACAGGATCCTTCGCTCCCGCATGCCCAGATTTGACTTCACGTCGTGGGTGGACGAGTTGGATCATCAGAAGCAGCGGTATCCGTTGACGTATCCACAGAACAAGGAGGGAGGAGCGGAGGGGGAGGACGGAGCCGAGGAAGCCATAGCTCCCCAGCATGCCATAGCTATGCTGCGAAAGCTGACCAAGGGACACGTCGTCATCTCCACGGGAGTGGGTCAGCATCAGATGTGGACGGCACAGTTCTTTGGATTTGACAATCCAAGAAGGTTACTCACGTCGGGAGGTCTGGGAACGATGGGGTTCGGCCTGCCAGCTGCAATAGGTGCGGCTGTTGCGTCGCCTGGCTTGCCTGTGATTGACATCGACGGCGATGGCAGCTTCATGATGAACGTTCAGGAGCTGGCCACGATCAAGGTGGAGAAACTTCCGGTGAAGATTATGATTCTGAACAATCAGCACCTCGGCATGGTCAGGCAGTGGGAGGATCGGTTCTACAAGGGCAATCATGCGCACACCTATTTGGGGGAGGACGTGGATTCCGAAGGAGGGATCTTCCCAGATTTCCGCAAGTTTGCAGAGGGCTGCAAGATCCCCTGTGCACGCGTGACGAAGAAGAGAGACCTTGTCGATGCGCTGCATGCGATGCTGGACGCGCCAGGTCCTTACCTGTTGGATGTGATCGTTTCGCGCAAGGAGCACGTGCTGCCGATGATTCCGGGGGGAGGCTCGTTCGAAGATACCATACTAGGAGATGATGGAGCCAAGCCGGTGCCTCGCTCATGGGAGGAGAGCTGCTGAAGTTGCATGCCTCTCTCTCTTTTCTATGCTTGATTACTTAGCCTGGAATGTGAACAGAGTCTCGGCGTTGGAATGGAGATCTGGAACAGGATAAATTATCGCAAGCTCAACATCAAGAGGGATGCGAATGCGTAAGAGAATGGTTTATGCGAGTGCGTGAGAGAGAGAGAGAGAGAGAGAGAGAGAGAGAGAGAGAGAGAGAGGATACTCACAGATGCCGAGGGGAAGTATTCATTGATTCTGCTTTCCGAGTACTGTTGCGAGGCGGATTGTTCCAAGATTCTGCTTTCGGTAGTTGTCCTCTCGGGTGGGGTTTTAAGGAGGATGATCTGAGAACTGTTCTCTGCGCGAATCGGATCTTCGGGAGGTGTTTCTTACAGATTACGTAGTTCTTCTTAGCTTGATTATATGGAATTTTTGCTAAATCTCACCATTAAGTATCATTTGATGCGATGCGTCGCACTCCGATGGCATGTGGTGCCACGTGTTGCCAATGATTGTTGTCTGATGAGCAGTGATGTAGGATTTTTTATCATTATTTTTTTTGTTCTTAAATCGAAGTGGCTTTGAACGTCTTCCTCAGAAAATTCGGATTGCTCGAGCAGGACCTGGTTTTAATGTTGATTCAACTTGTGGCCATCTGGTTCTGCGGCATTTCCGGTATGAATTATACCAGCGGGAGTCTGCGGTTAATGGGGATGATGACGGGAGCTGCTGTCAGATTTTTATGTCTCGTATCTTGGACGATTGTGCGCAGCTTGGTAGTTTTGTGCTTGAATGATGTTGTGTTTCTGTAACACACAGATTTTCTTCTCGTAGATTTCTTACACGTGCAGATTTTTTTCACGTACATTTTCGTGCAGATTTTCTTACACGCCGATCTTTGTGCAGATTTTCTTCACGTAGATTTTCTTACATGTAGATTTTCTTCTCGTCGACTTTTTTGAAGAAGTAGGAGAATGACGTTGTGTGTTTGTTTCAGTGTTAATGACGAATGTGGGAGGGACACATTTCGGCGTTTGTGACGCATGTGTGGGAGTGGGGGACAAGTGTGGGAGAGGGGGAAACAAGGGTGGGAGAGGGGGAGAAGTCCGTCACGGGAGGGAGTGGGTCCTGAGGGAGATATGGAGAAATAACCATAGAGGGATTTTGGGGACTGCGATTGTTTGGGTTTGGGGTGCCGGGGAATAAGACTGTCCCACCTATGTGCTATAGCCTACAATAGCCAATAGGTAAGAGGTTCCTTTTTCTGGAGGAGGTGATGAGTTGGAGAATGGCGCTGACAGTGTAACTTGTAAGTGGGCGATTCCGCTCTATGTAGTGACGGTTGTATACTGAATGATCTCTTTTTTTTCATTATGAATGAATTCAGATATAGTCTATTGGTCTTGACTCCGGCTTTTTCAATCTGTAGATTTTTTAGGTTGCTTTGTCGAGCGTGGAAATGTACGCCGGACATATATTATGCTGGGGAAAAGGCCGTATTGGATGATGAGTCTGATCGTAGTGAGTGGGTGTGTCGCGTTGGAATACGTCACAAAACAGAAGCTCCTTTATAAGTGTTAATAAGATAGAGCCATTGATTTGATATATCTGTATCGTCAATTCTTTCCTGGCATGGTATAATGCTATTGAAGTTTAATCATCTTTTTGAAACACAGTTGGTTGGTCTTTGACAAGGAAAGGGAGGGCGAACTGGACACTGTCAGGGCTTATATTTTGGCCAGGTGCTATTGTTGAGGTTTTTAAGTTTCAACGTTTTCCGATGTGATTTTTTTGTCCATTAACAAAGTAGAAGGCGAACAGGACCGGGGTCGAGCGGGTCGTAGAGCTTAGCGCTTAGCGCCATCCGTATGTGGCGGCTTGATTCTCTGGGTGTTTTTGAGAGGTGCTGCTAAGTGATTTGGGCCGTTTCGATGAGATGATACTGTAATAATGGCAGGGCTCGGAGAGCTTAGCCGTATGTGGTGGCGGCTTTGATTCTCTGGGTGTTTTTGAGAGGTGCTGAATGATTTCGGCAGTTTCAGTGAGATGATGATAGCGGCAGGGCTCTTCGAGCGTAGTGCCATCTGTATGTGGCGACTTTTGATTCTCTGGGTATTTTTGAGAGGTACTGATTTTTTTTTTGGGCAATTTCGGTGAGATGATAACAATCATGGTTACTAGGGCTTCATGGTAAGCTCACTGTATCATGTTCTTCTGACGGCTAGCTCGGGCTTGATTCAGGGAGATGAGATGATAATAGTGGGTGTATAGTTAAGCGGTAGGCGTAGTGGGGAACTGGACGAGGGGATGAGCGGGTTGTAGAGCGTACCCCTAGCTGTATATGGCACAACCAGCTTGATTCTCCGGGATACTGTTTTGAGAGTTACTGCATGTTTTGGGAAATTTCAGCGAGATGATAATAATCCGATTTAGGCCTCTTCATGGCAAGCCGGCGCCATGGGTACTACTAGCAGGCTCATTGTTTCGGACAGGGGGTTGAGCGGGTTGCGGAGGTTAGCGCCTATCTGTATATGGCAGCTTTTGATTCGGCGGTGTTTTTTTGAGAGTTGCAGCTTGGAAGGATATGTTTTATCTGTATATGGCAGCTTTTGATTCGGCGGTGTTTTTTTGAGAGTTGCAGCTTGGAAGGATATGTTTTCTGGAATTTTGTCGGTGATGATAATAATCCCATTTAGGGCTTGCTTCATGACACACTGGCTCCTTGCTGGCTCCTGCCTATGTCTCATCATCTCGTTCCTCCTTCATTCCTCAGGCTTGCTTTTTTTCAATGACCCTTTCATTCCTAAGACTTGAATGCACAATATCCGGGTGCTTCCTCTTTTTTTTTTTTTGGGGGGGGGGGGTTGGTTGGTTAATGCGGCCTGATGGACCATGGGGGTTCCGATATTAAACCGAACGGCAGATAGTTTATTGCACTTTATCGTTTTTCATTCCACGTTTTTTAATCCAAAAGGTGGAGAAAATTGCGTTGATCTTCTTTTTGTTGATTTGCAAGGTGATCATTCACAACACGACAGCATCGACAGGTGATCCCATTGCCAAAAATCTGATTTGTAGTGAGATTCGCTGTTGTCCTGTGAAAACTTACCTTGCTTCCGAAAATCACTTGTGTTTCACATCCAGGCACAAACACCCGCACACACACACACACACACACAGACGCACACGCACCCACCCACCCCCACACAACCACGCACAAACACCCGCGCACACACACAAACACCTGCTCATCCACCCACCCACACGCATGACCACCCACCCACACACACACCCATGCGCACCTGCCCACCCACCCACCCACCCATACACACCCATGCGCACACATACACACACGTGCCTGCATGGATTGAAAACTATTTTGGAAAGTTCTGTCTTTGCAGCGCCTCGACGCTTCAGTGGTTTGTGTATGTCATCCTGTGGGGCCAACAAAGAAGCGAACTGTTGGAGTTGTTATTGGATGCAGTCGATACGCATTTGATGCAGGAGTGTGTGACGAGAGATGATACACTGCCCACTTCTTGTTGGTCTTTCCCACGCATACAACTCCACCCCTTCTCCGCCCTCCCTCTCTGTGACTGTCTTCGTCTTTTTTTCCTTCTCGTTCAAAATTTCAAACGCCGTTGCCTTGAGATGTAATTCCGTCCACAAGCACGCTTGGGTTTCCTTGTCTCTCGGCTCCTTTATTTTTTCTCCAAAAAATTGCACAATTTCTCAGTTTTGTGCATGTCATCCTTTGAAGCGCAGGGGCCATGCTAATCTTCTTTCACTGTATCGTTTCAATTTTAACGGATGTCCCGAAGGATGGCTCCGTGCTTTCCTTTTTCTTTTCGTTTTTCTTTTTCTTTTGGCTCTAGGCTTTCCTTGTCTGTCTCTCTTGCGGTCCCTTCTCCTTTTTTTTTTGTGCGTGTGGTCGTCGTTCTCTTGCCTTCTGCTCTCCCGCCCTAGCTGATGAATGGTCGTCTCGTTGCAGCAAAATATTCTGTAGGGCAAAGAAAACTAAAACGAATCACTGTGTATCATTTTTTTTTTGAGAAGTTATCGCTTTGTATTTCACAACCAAAGTGTGGTCGAGGCTGGGGACCTCACAATTCTGGGCGGTGTTTCCAAGGAAGAGAAAAACCTGCTGGAAACCGGGGGCAAGGTCCCACTAGCATAGAGGATAGGATTAAGCTCCTGAATCTGGACATGTTTTAAGCAGAGGTGCAGAAAAGCAATTCAATCTCCATTATCTGCACCTTTTTCCCAAACATGTCCAGATGCAGCCATTCAATCCAATCCTCTTTGCTAGTGGGACCTGGCCCCGGCTCCAGCGTCCGAAGACCACTCAGCCTCAAAAGGAAGAAGAACTCCTCAAAATAGCCTTGAAAGCACCGAAAAAAGGTGGCTTAACTAATCATAGCAGAACCTCTCCTGTCCTTCAGCCTATAATGTAATATGCTTGCTGCACAGGAAAATGCCGGACATGTTTCTAGTATCAAAATCGAAAAACTTTCTAGTATCAAAATCGGAAAACTTTCTAGGATTGAAATCGAAACACTATTGGCCAAGAACTACAAACTAGAATCTGCAAATCTCGAAAATGCACAAGGCAATTCACCAAAATTTTACAATTTGTAACCCTAAAATTATTTCCAAAGGCAAACTAAATTCTCGGAAACAATTCAGTTCTAAATTTCAGACGAAGTACTTAAGGCGTAGTAATGTTGTGAACAGAAAATGAAGGATTGAAAGCAACCAATCCAATTCCAATGACTAAGAGCTGGGAGGGGGGAGGAAAAAACGCTGTAAATTGCCTTTGTTGCCTAGACGGGTTTCCCACCACGCACCCAATGGATACAAAGTCTAGTTTGCTCTTCACCGGGTCTCTCACACCATTCCCTAGTACCCTGTGAGTATCACCTATATTATACAATAGTTTGCTCTTCACCGGGTCTCTCACACCATCCCTACCCTGTGAGTATCACCCTAAACTACTGCAAACATACCACAGCGCTTAAGAATGACCAGAATCTGTGAGTCTCAATCATACGTGAGAGCTCAATACCAAAGCGAGCGATAGACGAGAACACAGCCCGACTAAAATGAACGGTAAGGCCAAACAAAAAAAAACCTTCAAACTACATCAAACGGAAAACCACCCAGAACAACCATTTCGTCAAAATGGACATTTTTTATTTTTTTGAACGAAATTGTAACTGAGTTTTTTTGGCCGAAAACTCGTCAAAATTCGCTGTTCCTGAGGGTCCAGCGATTTTGACGAGTTTTCGGCCAAAAACTCAGTTCCAATTTCGTTCAAAAAATAAAAAATGTCCATTTTGACGAAATGGCAGTTCCAGAACGTAGAACAGTTAAGTAAAAACAGAACATGAAGGGAATGAACATCAGACTGCCTTGCGACATAGACAGGTCAGACCAGACTTGATGTAGCCCTTGAACATGCCGAAACGCTGCCACCGCAGCCACACGCTCTCCCACTGCATCCAGATGCGCCGCTTCGCCATTCCATGCTTTTCCTGGTGGTCGAGGCAGCCCGGGATGGCGTGTAATGAAATACAGCGCGCCGCCATTGGATGGTGAGAAAGGAGGCCCCCCTCTCCAGGAGGAGGCTTGAGGGGAGGTCGGCTCCTCTGGTGTCGAAATTCTGTTAGGTATGACAGCTGGAGCTGCGGGGATGCCATGGCGTAAGAGTGCAAGGCACTCCCTACCCACTCAAGGGCTAGGCTACGCCAGGGCACTGTCGCCATAGCTCTCACACAACTATGGTGCCTGGCAGGGTAGGCGCCTCGTGGAAGAGATCAGCGTCCACCACATACCCCGACGTTGCGTCCTACTCAGCCGCTGGCCTGGCGCTGACGACCGGGCGCTGCAACCGCCGCCCGCCGCTGACGACCGGGCGCCGCAACCGCCGCTGTCGCCGCTTCGTTCCGCTTCGTTAGTGCACATTTCGTGCGGTCCTCCGAGATACTGGACCATGACTTTTGCTTTAGCATTATGATGATGATTGACAGAGGGTCACATCAGAAATCGCAGAAGTTGTACAGGGGTCGACCGCCGGTCAGACGAAATTGCCCTTTTAACTTTTAAGTTCGGCGGGAAAAAAAGGCCCGACGGATCGCTTTCGACTGAAAAGCCCTTTTAAGTTTGGCGGCTGTTCTTTTTGCCTACACGTGTTTTTTTTTTGCCTTCACGAACTCAAAACGTGCCTTTTGTGTTTTTTTTTAAACGTGCCCTTTCAAGGTCGGCAGCGGATCTCAAAACGTGTTGTTTCTTCCTGTTCTCTTTTATTTTATTTTAATTCTTTTTTATTTCTTTTTTTCGTTTTTAACGAGGCCCTGTTGCTCGTAACTGAATCGAAAAACCCAAGTGATGAAAGCAGATGCAGACAGCAGCGGAAACTGAGAATGCTCTCATGTCTTTCTCGGCCTTTTGGCTAAAAGTAGATAAAGTGTAGTATCTGTTCTGATCATCAGTTTAATATCTGATCCATGGTCCATCGGACCACATTTAAAAAAAAATAAAATGGAATAATGTCGAAAGGCGTTGGTACGCCTTTTTTAACGGCGAAGAATTTCCATTATATGCCGGAAAACGGGTCCGGCGTCCCTTACATATGAACCGCAGCCTTCCAGGGCTCGGAAGAGCACTCCCGAGTCCCGACCAATCCCATCCTTAACTGCAGCCAAATTCCGTCAAAGGTCACTCAAACCCTAGCCACTACTAAACAGCCCTGAGCCAGAAAATTTCGAATCTATAACTCAAAACCTAAATATTACTACCGTCTTCCCCCGAACATAACGCACCCCAAAAATGAGTGTATACAAGCTATGTTTCCGGCCAGATACAGCCAAAATGAGGGTGTGTTGTGTTCGGCGGAAGACGGTAGGTGGCGAATCGAACAAAGGTTGCTCAAACCATAACCACTACTAAACGACCCTAAAAAAACAAGAACAACCCAAAAAAAAATTCGAATCTATTTCTACTAAGCTCAGCAAGCCGGAAAATCTGTGACAGTTGATCACACCGTAATTACTAATCATCCGAAATTACTCAGACCCTAATACTACTAAATGGCTAATCCATCAAAGGTTGCTCAAACCTTAACAACTACCAAACAGCCGTAAAAAACAAGAACAATTGAAATCGATAAGAGAAAAATTATACGGAAGGCCCAAAATTGAATATTAGCAGGATGAGCCCAAAACTCCAGAACTTGCCGCTAAAGCAGAAATTGAAGCGACTACTGGAAACGTGCATTCAGCCGATGCCAGATGTCAAAACTGCAAAACCTCAACAATAAATTCTTCAATTACTTCATTAGCCCCCCCCCCCCC
>BFEA01000136.1:1980600-1997196 GCA_003427395.1 Chara braunii
AAAAAAAAAAAAACACAACCCCCTTTTCGAACTTCGCCCTGACACCACTGCCTGCGTTGAGTTACGAACGCCTTTTCGAACTCAGGCCCTGATACAGTCGCCGAAGGCTGTTTTTTGTGCCCATTACAAACTCCCATGTGACAAACATGCTTCCCCCTTATTATTTATACATCTGTCGCAGCCTGCAAGTATGGTTGTTTTGATGTACGGTCAACCTTAGTATGCTAAGCGTTTTTTTTTTTAATTTGATAACATCTGTCGCAGCCAGCAGAAGTTTGTGGAGTTCAAGGGGGGGATCCTCCTATGAGATATCAGCGTTATCACCCTGGTAAGCAGGTTTGCCTGAACATTACGTTAAAAAGAAGAAGGAAAAAAAAGCGTTGGGCACAAAAGCTTCTCCTGCAGTACGGGGCTCAAATACTTTGTTTTTGACAGCAAATTAATGATGCTGCTGAGCGATTGCCTGGCTCAGCGCAGTAATTCTGGCAGAGACAATTAGATTGCTTCGAATTTCACAATGAGTGATTCTAAAAAAGAAAAAAGAAAAAAAAAGGAGCAGAATCGCCCGCAGAAGATTGGATTGTTGTTTGATCCAATGGAGTGGATCTGTCACAAGTTACCACAAGAAAAAGTTGCACCGAGCTGTGATCAGACAGAGCAAACACTCGATGAGTCGATGGCAAGATAAAGAATTACTTGGTCTGCCTCGGCCACTAGCTGAGGGAATGAGTGACGTAACATACTCAGGAGAAGGCAGCAGCCCGATTAGAACCGAAGGATATTACGCCTTTCACAACCTCGCAAACTCGAGCAAATAACGAGTTCGTCGGCATTGAGTGCAAGTTAATGCCATGGTGCGCACGTGAGCTGCATGTTTGGAGCGTCTTATGGTGTGTGTTTGTGTTTCACACACACACACACACACACACACACACACACACACACACACACACATATCACACGTATCACACGTATCACGCACACACATATCACACACACACACACACGTATCACGCACATATCACACACGTATCATGCACATATCACACAAGTATCACACGCATATCACACACGTCTCACGGAGCATCCGTTAAGAATGGAAAGAGTAGATTGGCATGAACCCTGCACAAGGATGACACGTAAATCAAGAAATACTTCCCCGCCCCCCACCCGAAAAAAGAAGAAGAGTGTCAAAGGAAACTGTGATTGTCGTCCTTTTTTTTTCCCACTTTTAGGTCCGCAACATACTGTGATTGTGGTCCTTTTTTTTTCCCACTTATAGGTCGGCAGCACTAGACATAATTGATTTCGAAAGCAATGTACTTTTCACACCACACCACAACATTGGGTCTCATTGCAAATCCGATTCTTTGCAATGTGATCACCTCGTCACGGTGCAAATCACGAAAAGGAAGAACCACACACCTTTTTTGGCCTTTTTACTTAAAACGATCAGTTTAATATCTGCTGATATCTGACCCCCGCTCCATCGGGCCACATAAACGAACCAAAAAAAAAAAAAAAAAAAAAAAAAAAAAAAAAAAAAAAAAAAAGGAGGCACTCGGAGAGTATGCATTCAAGTCCTTAGCGATTAAAATGTCATTGAAATAAAGCAAGACTGAGGAATGAAGGAGGAACGAGATGATGAGACATAGGTAAGATCCAGCGTGTCATGAAGCGGCATGTCGTGAAGCAAGCCCTAAATGGGATTATTATCATCACCAAAATTCCAGAAAACGTATCCTTTCCAACTCTAAAAAAAACACCGTCGAATCAAAAGCTGCCATATACAGATGGCGCTAGCCTCCACGGCCCGCTCAACCCCCTGTCCGAAACGATGAGCCTGCTAGTAGTACCCATGGCGCCGGCTTGCCATGAAGAGCCCTAACCGGATTATTATCATCTCGCTGAAATTTCCCGAAAACATCCAGGTAATTCTCAAAACAGTATCCCGGAGAATCAAGCTGGCTGTGCCATATACAGCTAGGGCTACGCTCTACAACCCTCTCATCCCCTTGTCCAGTTCCCCACTACGCCTACCCCTTAACTATACACCCACTATTATCATCTCCCTGAATCACGCTGGCCGTCAGAAGAACATGATACAGCGAGCTTACCATGAAGCCCTAGTAACCATGATTGTTATCATCACACCGAAATTGCCGAGCATTTCAGTACCTCTCAAAAATACCCACAGAATTAAAAGCCGCCACATACAGATGGCACTACGCTCGAAGAGCCCTGCCACTATCATCATCTCACTGAAACGGTCGAAATCATTCAGCACCTGTCAAAAACACCCAGAGAATCAAAGCCGCCACATACGGCTAAGCTCTCCGATCCCTGTCATTATTACAGTATCATCTCATTGAAACTGCCGAAATCACTCACTGACAGCAGCACCTCTCAAAAACACCCAGAGAATCAAGCCGCCACAAACGGATGGCGGTAAGCGCTAAGCTCTACGACCCGCTCAACCCCAGTGCTGTTCGCCTTCTATACTGTTAACGGACAAAAAAATCACATCGCAAAAAGTTAAGCCAAAAAATAAGCCCTGACGGTGTCCAGTTCGCCCTCCCTTTCTTTGTCAAAGACCAACCAACTGCGTTTCAAAAAGATGATTAAACTTCAATAGCATGATACCATGCCCGGAAAGAATTGACGATAAAGATATATCAAATCAATGGCTCTATCTTATTAACACTTATAAAGGAGCTTCTGTTTTGTGACACACTCCCAACGCTACACACCCACTCACTACGATCAGACTGATCATCCAATGCGGTCTTTTCCACAGCATAATATACGTCCAGCGTAAATTTCCACGCTCGACAAAGCAACCTCAGAAATCTACAGATTGAAAAAGACGGAGTCAAAACGAATAAACTAGTATAATAAGACCATCGCAACATAGCACACCGAGGGTTTGCACAACCTTAGCGGAATCGCCCACTTACAAGTTACAGCGCCATTCTCGAACTCATCACCTCCTCCAGAACCAGGAACCTCTTACCTATTGGCTATTATAGGCTATAGCAAATAGGTGGGACAGTCTTATTCCACAGCACCCCAAACCCAAACAATCGCAGTCCCCAAAATCCCTCAATGGTTATTTCTCCATATCTCCCTCAGCACTTACCCTCTCCCACACTTGTGTCCCCTTCTCCCACACTTTTGTCCCCGTCTCCCACACATGCGTCACAAACGCCTACATGTGTCCCTCCCACATTCGTCATGAACGCCGAAACAAGCACACTGTCACTCTCCTACTGCTTCAAAAAAGTCAACGAAAAGGAATCTACGTGTAAGAAAATCTACGTGAAGAAAATCTGCACGAAGATCTACGTGTAAGAAAAATCTGCACGAAATCTACGTGTAAGAGAATCTACGTGAAAAAAATATGCACGTGTAAGAAAATCTACGAGGAGAAAATCTACCTAAAACAAACACACAATGTCATTCAAGCGCAAAACTACCAAGCTGCGCACAATCGCCCAAGATCCGAGACATACAAATCTGACAGCAGCTCCCGTCATCATCCCCATTAACCGCAGACTCCCGCTGTTATAATTCGTACCGCAAATGCAGCAGAATCAGATGGCCCCAAGTCGAAGTCGACATTAAAACCAGGTCCTGCTCGAGCAATCCAAATTTTCTGAGGAAGACGTTGAAAGCCACTTCGATCTAACAAAAAAAAAAACCTACATCACTGCTCATCAGACAACAATCATTGGCAACACGTGGCACCACATGCCAAGCGTGTGCGACGCATCGCATCAAAATGATGCTTGACATGGTGAGATGAAACAAACATCCCCTATAATCAAGCTAAGAAGAGGTACGTAATCTGTAAGAAATACCTCCCGTAGATACGATCGTGACACCATCTTACCACGCATAAGGTAGCTGTTCACCTTCGCGCAGAGAACAGTTCTGAGATCGGACTCCTTAACCCACCTGACAGGAGTACTCCAAAAGCCGAATCCTGAATAATTCGCTTTGGCATCTGTAAATATCCTCTCTCTCTCTCTCTCTCTCTCTCTCTCTCTCTCTCTCTCTCTCTCTCTCTCTCTCTCTTACGCATAATTTTGCCTCCCTCTCGATGTCGACCTTGCGATAATGATCGGTATTGCACATGTTCCATCCTGGCCGGCAAGTTTTATCCCGTTCGAGATCACCGTTCTAATCCGGCGACTCTGTTCACATTCCCATCTACGCTATCAAGCATATAGAGGCGAGAGAGAGGCCTGCAACTTCAGCAAGTCTCCTCCCACGAGCGAGGCACCGGCTTGGCTCCATCATCTCCTAGTATGGTATCTTCGAACGAGCCTCCCCCCGGAATCATCGGCAGCACGTGCTCCTTGCGCGAAACGATCACATCCAACAGGTAAGGACCTGGCGCGTCCAGCATCGCATGCAGCGCATCGACAAGGTCTCTCTTCTTCGTCACGCGTGCACAGGGGATCTTGCAGCCCTCTGCAAACTTGCGGAAATCTGGGAAGATCCCTCCTTCGGAATCCACGTCCTCCCCCAAATAGGTATGCGCATGATTGCCCTTGTAGAACCGATCCTCCCACTGCCTGACCATGCCGAGGTGCTGATTGTTCAGAATCATGATCTTCACCGGAAGTTTCTCCACCTTGATCGTGGCCAGCTCCTGAACGTTCATCATGAAGCTGCCATCGCCGTCGATGTCAATCACAGGCAAGCCAGGCGACGCAACAGCCGCGCCTATCGCAGCTGGCAGGCCGAACCCCATCGTTCCCAGCCCTCCCGACGTGAGTAGCCTTCTTGGATTGTCGAATCCAAAGAACTGTGCCGTCCACATCTGATGCTGACCCACTCCCGTGGAGATGACGACGTGTCCTTTGGTCAGCTTTCGTAGCATAGCTATGGCATGCTGGGGAGCTATGGCTTCCTCGTCTCCGTCCTCCCCCTCCGCTCCTCCCTCCTTGTTCTGTGGATACGTCAACGGATACCGCTGCTTTTGATGCTCCAACTCGTTGACCCACGACGTGAAGTCAAATCTGGGCATGCGGGAGCGAAGGATCCTGTTCAGCTCGCCCAGAGCTGCCTTGACGTCGGCCAGTACTGCGAGATGAGGCGTCTTGATCTTGCCCAGCTCGGCTTGATCGATGTCCACGTGGACGATCGTGGCCCTGGCGGCAAACAGCTCCGCCTTGCCGGTCGCCCGATCATCGAACCTCGCGCCAAATGTCAAGAGAAGATCGCTCTCCTGAACCGCGTAATTTGCCCACACGGTTCCGTGCATCCCCAGCATCTGCAGACAGAGGGGACTCGTGGAAGGAAACACACCATGACCCATCAACGTGTGCGTCACGGGCACTCCCGTCCTGGCCACGAACTCCCTAAGTTCCTTAGATGCATTCATACACCCTCCGCCCACCAAGAGCACAGGCCTCTTCGAACTCTGCAGCAGCCGCAAGATCCGATCGAGTTGATCTTCGGACGGCGCACCACATGGCAACCGCTCCAAGAACTTGTCCAACCGCATCYTCTKCGACCASTCAGGAACGCTCATCGCTTGCTGAATGTCCTTGGGAATGTCAACCAGCACCGGTCCCGGCCTTCCTGAGCCCGCCAAGAAGAACGCCTCCCTAATCACCCTTGGAATATCGTCCACGTTCATTACCAGGCAATTGTGCTTGGTGATGGATCTCGTGACGTCCACGATGGCGGTCTCCTGGAACGCGTTGGTCCCGATCATGCGGCGTGGAACTTGGCCGGTGATCGCGACGAGCGGGACGCTGTCCATCATGGCATCAGCCAGTCCGGTGACGAGATTCGTCGCACCTGGTCCGGATGTCGCGATGCACACTCCAACCCGACCTGAGGCTTTCGCATAGCCCTCAGCGGCGAACACCTCCCCTTGCTCGTGACGACAAAGAATGTTCTTGATCGACTTAGAGCGGGTCAGAGCTTGATGAATCTCGATCGAAGAGCCGCCCGGATACGCAAACACATGGTGCACGCCCTCCCTTTCTAAGGCCTCGATCAGAATATCGCAGCCCATACGTGGCTCGTCATCAGCATAACGAGACTGGAAATCAGACGGAGTAGGAGCTGTTAGGCTCATTCCCTTGGCGCTCATCCCCTTGGCGTTCATCCCGTTGGAGCTCGATACGTTGGCACTCATCCCGTTGGCACTCATCCCGTTGGCGCTCATCCCGTTGGCGCTCAACCCGTTGGCGCTCAATCCGTTGGCGCTCAATCCGTTGCTCACCCCGTCACACATTTTGCCCTCAGCAGGCTTCACAGAAGGAGAGGAGAACGACGAGGAGGAGGGAGAGGCAGGTGTCATGGGAGAGACAGATATGGCGGTGGGCAATGGGCATGCATCACACGAAACCATGGTCACACTTGATGACGACAAAAAAATTGACGCAAAGACTCTTGCGTGACGAGCTTAGGATGATGAAAATAGGAAAAGAAGA
Source organism: Chara braunii (assembly GCA_003427395.1). NCBI lineage: Eukaryota > Viridiplantae > Streptophyta > Charophyceae > Charales > Characeae > Chara > Chara braunii. Next base: position 1,987,056 of record BFEA01000136.1, read on the forward strand.
TAAGAATAAGAAAAGTTAACAGCTCTTCCGACAAATCTCCTGACAAAGTCGTCGCCTCCTAAGCGGATAACACTCCCCTCTCTTCCTCCGTCACTGTGCCGTGCCTCCACACTCCCAATGGCCGTCGAGAACGTCGGAGTCATACTCCTTCGTTAACAACAACCGTTAAACGGCTTTGCTGAAGGAGGATCACCGATGAGTCCACATGCTATTTATAGTCGCCTTTCGACGCGAATGGTCTTTTTCTCCCACGAGAACCGAGGCGAGACCGGGGTCCTCACAGTCTACCTGGGAGCCTTTCCCACTCGCCATTCGCCAGCACCTTGAACGCATATGGGCATCATAGTCATCCAGATGCGTTCTCGATTTTGCCAGATGAGGAATGGTGCCCTCACCCAGTTTGGCTTACAGGAACTATGCGCCTGAGGGGACCAGCCCTACCTACCACCTCAATACACCACTGGGGCTGGTCCCACCCGCTGAGCTCTGGAAGGATCGGAAAATCGGGAAAATGAGGCAAAACTAAAATAAACACACCGGAAACAAAAAACAAAAACAAAAAAAACAAAAACAAAAAAAAAAACAAACAATCCGCACACACAAGGCTTCATTCTGCTTATGCTTATTCCGGGTGGGTACAGGCCGCACTGCCGTCTTCCCCCGAACATAACGCACCCTGATAATGAATGTATACAGACTATCTTTCCGTCCCGATGCAGTCAAAATGATGGTGCGTTGTGTTCGGGGGAAGACGGTAGCCCGCAGCGGCAAATCGCCAGAGGTCGTCAACTTCCAGACAGCCCGCAGTGAGACCCCGCGTTTCTAGTGACAAGGTCTCAAGTACCTCTGGAAAAAACCCGTAGAACAGAATCAGGACCGAGCTTTTTCTTCAAAAAAAAAATAATAATAATAATAGTAATAATAATAAGGGCCGAGCTTCTTCGATGGGCCAGTCACTGTGCCTCCCCTCCGCTCCCCTCCCCCTATGAACATCAGCAGTCTCTGCTCAATGCCAGTAGGGGCGACCAACGGCATATCTCTAGGTGGCGGGCGCCAAGCTTGCCCAGGAAGGTACATTAGTAGCAGTACTACTTGACCTGGGGCAAGGTCTGACTACAGTCTTCCCCCGAATACAACGGTCATTATAGCTGTATTTCGACGATGTTTCAGTCTAAATACAGCTATAATGACCGTCCGTTGTATTCGGGGGAAGACTTGTAGTGAGGCGGTTTGGATTCTTCGACAAACCGGAATCTGGACGTTTTCAAAAAGAGGTGCAGAAAATCACGAGTGGTCTGCGTTTCTGCACCTCCGGACGAGCGCGTTCACATTCATGCAATTGAAGGCAACCATTTCTGGTAGTGGAACTTTGCCCCTGGGACTTTTCGCGCAGAGCGAGGTCCCTGTCCAACCTGTTCCGCCACCCTGCAATGGCAGCGGCTTTCTGGCTCCACGTAGACCACGAATAACAGGGGTACTTTTAGTAGGGTTACTTTTAGTGAAGACCTCGGGGATTTGTCTAAATGGTTTTTGCAGGAATAAAAAATACGCGGATACTTGGTGCTTGCATGCTTGGGGATGATTGCTCATTTGCCTACCCGTCCGCCATTGCACACAAGTCGTTAACTTTCGACAGTACCTCAGTAGGTTCTATAGTAGATTGCATGGATGACCTCGTGTGTTCAAATTCGCTCACTTACTGGAATGCCCGGCCGAGAGACCTACACACCGCCCAAGATTGATGAGAGTGAGATTTTGTAGAGTCTGTGGTCGGTGTTGGTAGGTTTCTTAAGGTAAGCTTGGAAACTAGAAGGGGGACCCCGTCGCTAGCTGGAGATCTGGGGGGTTTAGCCACTCGGCACGGGAGGGATTGGGATGAGGGCTCCCCCTTCGAACAGCTCACCCGTGGAAATAGGAACGGTTGTTCAGAGTGAGACTTAGTACGACCTGGGGTCGACCTCTGTCCCAAAGAAACTAGGACCCTATAGAGCGCCCATAGGAAGAGGAACGGTTGATGAGAGTGAGACTTAGTACAAGTATATGGTCAGTGCTACCGTTTTCACCCGAAAATAACGCCCGGGCGTTATATTCAACTTACCCTAAAATGATGTTTTACTCGCTTTTTTTCAAATAGAACGCCCCTTCGAATAAAACGCCCGGGCGTTATATTTGAATGTTCCGTGGAGAGAGTGAGTTGAAGAGGGAGTATAGATGGGTTTTAACGGGCGGAGAAGGGGGTATACATGGGTTTTGAAAAGGGTTGAGTGGGATTTTGACTTCCAAGGGGTATACTTAAATAATATTTTGGCTTTAGTTTTCGTTTTTATTTTTTATTTCCAAGTTTATGAGGAATTTTGGCAAAAGTTGGTCGAATTCCAATCCTGGACAACAATTTTAGTTTCAGAAGTTTTTGATTTTTTTTTTTCCGAATTTTGGGGCCTCACGAAAGTGACCACAAATTTACTGAATATAACGTTCAGGCGTTATAAATGAATATAATGCCCGACGGGCGTTATATGCATGCACAACGCCTGGCCGTTATTTTCTTGTGAAGACAGTAGTGGGGCTCTTGTGTTGGGGGGGATCCCTACGGGATGGATTGGGTTGCCTGCCTCCTATGTTTGTTCACTATTAACAGAAAACAAGAAGTAATAACAACAATGTACACAATGAACAACCTTACAACAAAACAACATTAACAATAGTTGTGCACACAATGGTAGGATGCAAAAAGTAGGTCCACAAATGGGGCTTATAGTGGAACTAGCGCCTGAAGTAACCGGGCGGCAAGGCTCGCTCGAATATGCTTCGCTCGGGGCTGAGTGGGGTGTGTGGGGTGTGTGGGTTTCAACTTAGCCCTGGTACCTGCAACCACTGTTCGGTTAGGCCACCCCCACACTAAAGGGTGAGGATCCTAAGTAGTAGACATTAAGGTAGGCGAACGTCACCGGGAGAAATCACGAAAGAGGTAGGTTTGGAGGGAGTTCCGCCTGCTGAAGGTGACTCGCATTTGTCTATAATCCAGGCACGGCCCCCGGTATGGTCCAAAAGACGGTGCAAGTTATTTCCTGACCATTTGGTTCAGGTTATCAATGTGTATGCAATGACATGTTATTTGTTCTTTGGACTATCATCATTATACTGAAGTGTAGCCTAACTTCAAAACATACTTCCTTCTGCAATGATGATGCAAACTTACCAAACTTAATTATAGCATCAGGCAACAACTTAATATCAAGAATTCCTATAATATTGTGCAGGGGATCATCGAGAAATTGACGAACTCGTGCATTGTAGTCGAACAAAAATTGGTAGAGGCTTGATAGAATCAAAGGTCATATGACAACAATGCATCAATAAGCGTGTTGTGAGACTCGAACCAGCAACCTACACGTTGATGAATTGCAGTCGTCTAGCCTTTGAACATTGTGACAACACCTCTGTGGAAAGTAGATGAATGAAATAGTCATAAGAAAAGGCTTAACATCATTGTGCAGGGGATCTTTGAAAATTTATCAATTCAAGCATTGTAGTTGAATGCAAAATTGGCAGAGGTCCCGCGGAATCAAAGGTCGGACGATGGCAATCCATCAATGAGCTTGGTGTCAGATTCGAATGAGCAACCTACACCTTGATGAATTGCAGTCGTCTAACGTTTGACCATTGCGATAATACATTTGTCAAAAGCAGATCAATGAAATACTCATAAAAAAGGGTCAGGCCAGACGACGACAATCCATCAATGAGCTTGTTGTCAGGCTCAAACTAGCAAACTACACCTTCATGAATTGGGCATGTCACTCTCTAAAGTTAGGTTGTAGCCTAACTTTAAGAAATTAAGCTCCATTCACAAGGTTTATAACCTTCCTATCATCAGATCCTTGAAAAATTGACAAACTCATACATTGTAGTTGAACAAAAATTGGTAGAGACCTGATAGAATCAAAGGTCATACGACAACAATGCATCAATAAGCTTGTTGTGAGACTCGAACCAACAACCTACACGCTGGTGAATTACGGTCGTTTAGCCTTTGAACATTGCGACAACACCTCTGTCGAAAGCAGATAAACGGAATAGTCATAAAAAAGGCTTAACATTAGGAATTTTTATGATACTTTGCATGGGATCTTCGAAAACTGATCAATTCAAGCGTCGTAGTTGAATGCAAAGTTGGCAGAGGTCTAGCGGAATCAAACGCTAGACAATGGCAATCCATCAATGAGTTTGTTGTCAGAGTTGAACGAGCAACCCACACCTTGATGAATTGCAGTCGTCTAGTGTTTGACCATTGCGACAATACATTTGTCAAAAGCAGATAAATGAAATAGTCATAAAAAAGGGTCAGGCCTGACGACGACAATCCATCAAGGAGCTTGTTATCAAACTCGAAGCAGCAAACTACACCTTCATGAATTGGGCATGTCACTTTCTAAGTTCGGTTGTAGCTTAACTTCTACAAATTAGGCCTCATTCACAAGGTTTATAACCTTGCTATCATCAAGTACCACGTGATTGGGCACGTCGCTCTCTACGGCTAGTTTGTAGCCTCATTGGGCAGGTCGCTCTCTCTTAAGTTAGGCTATAGTCGCACTTCGGAAGTTATGGCACTCAACGGAAGTTAGATTGTCAAAGTGCGGTTGTAGCCCAACTTTAGAGAGCCACCTTCATCATGACAAAACTTACCAAAGTGCGGTTATAGCTTAACTTTTCCGTATGGAGTGACCAAATAGTAGATTTGAAGCTCATGATTAAATTTAGTCATTTGTCACGTTATGCGCTAAAGTTAGGTTATAGCCAGACACTCAACAGAAGTCAGGCTATAACCGCTCGTCACGACAAGCTGCCTTTTCACGGAGTCGTTTATGGAAGTGCGATTGTAGCCTAACTTTCGTTATCCACCTCCATTATGACATGATTAACCGAAGTACAGTTATAACATAACTTCTGCGTATGCGTCGGGTGTCCAATGAGCCTCATTCGGTTCTGAAGAGGGGTATAATGAGGGTTATCGTAAGCGAAAGCGTCGTAACAAGAAATGTTGGACTTTCAGATGCGAACTCCATCAAGTTAAACAACACCGTTGTGGAAGGACTCCTTACCGTCCCAAGAAGTCCTTCCACAACTGTGTTGTCCAACTCGATTGATACCGCGCCTGAAAGTCCAGCATTTCTTGTTGCGGTGGTTTGGCTTACAATAACCTCCATTATACCCCTCTTCAAAACCGAATGGGGTTCATTCGACACCCGCAACTAGTGTGCTACATGATACCTTTGTTCAAGTGCGGTTGTAGCCTAACTTCGTAATCCCCCGTTTCTCGACGGGAGTTGAGTTTTTTTTCGAGCAATTCTGTTTTCTGCGTCAATAGTTAGAAGTTCGTCCATAATGGTGTTGTCAAGCTCAAACGACCTGGCGCCTGGTAGTACGTCGTGTCTTGTTGAGTGATTTAGCCTTTGAAAACCCCATTTGTACCCCTTTTCACAACCGAATGGGGGTTCTCGGAAACGACGACCAAATGCAGCAACTTTGCAATGATGGTATTTCATTTAAATTAGGCCACAACCCAACTTTGTGATCGAGCACTTTTGTTGGGAGCCCTTCGACCACGGTGCAATCCAGCTCACAAGAGCTCCTCCATCAAAGTACTTCGCAAACCCCATGTATACCCCTTTACTGAACCAAATATTAGCTCGTGAAAATGACAACTTACCACAACTCGGTTGCAGTAGGAGTCTTTCATTCAAGTGCGGTTGTAGCCTAACTTCACAATCCTGTATTTCACGACGGTAGTTGAGATTCATTCCTGGCAATCCCACTTTCCCCGTCGAAGGTTAACCGTCCTTCCACAACGGTGTTGTCCAACTGGATCGAGCTCAAGCTTAAATAATCATTGTTTCTTGTTGCGGCGGTTTGCCTTAAAGAAACCCTGATTATACCCCTTTTCAGAACTGAGTGGGGTTCATTCGACACCCTCTGTCGGCGCGAATACCTTTACAAGGGTATCCGCCCTGATTTTTGCAAGTGACAGAAGTTAAGCATTTAGTTCAAAGTTGGGTGGAAAAACGGGTACGGTGCACGAGTCGCAACCAGTTTCTCCTTAAGATTGATGGTCTGTTCTGAAAAGGGGTGACACTGTGTCGGCGCGCAAATTTGAGGCTCGTGTGATTACTCTTATTTTGATATTCGCCATGATGGTCGACTTCCAGTTTGATTGTCACTGCCATGATAGCTATTTTATAAGTTAGAAGGAAAAACTTGGACCCGGGTATTGTGTGTCACGCTAAGACATTTTAACTAGTATCATTTAGTGGTATGGCGATGTGACTTCAACATGGTGAGCGGCGTGCGCGATAGCTGCAGACGAAGCCTGACCATACACGTGATAAGTTTCGCCAATCAGAGGTCATGGGTATGGTTGCAGGCCAAAGTCCGACTTTGGGGCGCCTAAGAAACCCGTATACAGAGCAAGCGTCGCTTATGTTATAACTCGCGACTATTTGTTTCAAGTTTGGGCTTAGCCTTAATGATTACGACATCAAATTTTCATGAAACAGATTCGGGGATGGACCAGAAGAAAACAATCATTCCCCATATTAGGGAAGCGAACTACTCAAAGACATTGAGACACGACATAATGATGAAAACGAATATAAGAGTTGTGATCGTGCACAGTCAGGAACCTTCTATTTATGTTTATATATGGTTTTCATATTTCAAACATGATTCGAATACTGTAGCTGCATGCCTCATGAAAAACCTCAAAGAGATTGAGGCAAGCGACAGTCCTCTTCCTCCGCATCTGTGTATTTAAGCAGACAATTGTTGGCACGAGAACAATAATAAGTATATACATGCGTTAATAGCACTCTTGGTTAAGTTTGAAATCTTTATTGAGGTGGAGATAGGTTTCATGATGGTTGGTCACACCCATACAGACATGGATACCACATTCAATGTCTTCTCGAAGACATTTAAAGACATAAATGCTTATACAATGAACAATTTCTTTAAGTTGATTGAAAAATCGCACAAAAAGTCACCGAAGTGCATTTTCCTTGATAGACTAGCAGACTGGATTAACATTGTCGAACAATATATTGTATCTGATATCACCGATATTTCCAAGCCGCACTTGCTAAAAAAAAAATTATTAGTGATAATCCTGTCATGTTGTATCAAAAGTTTTGTGATGATGAGAAGTCGCTGCGTAAAAAATGACATATTCAATGATTTCAGAAAGACACGGATGAGAGTTATGAGGGTCCTTTGCAACCTTCTGACCCGCCCGTCGTGTAACCTATTTTTAGAAATGACTATGTAAATAGACGCGCTGGTGTTTCTCATTTTTTCGACGTACTCGACAGAGAAAGGTCGACTTGGAGTAACTACCGAATTTACCGTGTAGAGGAGGTATGTCGGAAAGAGAGAATTTTTCTCTTCTTGGAAGGAAGTCATTAAGCACGACAACAGCGTGGTGAAAAATGTGTTACCCAAGAAACCTATAATGGGTTTCTGGTCAGTAGCTATGAGGGTAAAACGTGAGGAAAACACTCAGCGTAGCACAAAGGACGTTTTAGACAGAAAACCTCTATTTGTTTGTTATAAAAAGAACAATTCGAAGACTAGTTTTGACCCTGTTGAGCATGTTGAGGAGAACAGTTTCAATAATTTATTCCGCTTCAAATGATAAGCTTTCAAAAGGCGTTCCGATTAGGGTTGACACAACTCTTTGTCATGTCGTGCATGACAAAGAATAACCAAATTATAATCATACGTTGGTAGAGTATTGGATACGCACAGGGAGGGCGAAGCCGTTGAGGAACTCTATGTAAATGCATCGCAGAATAAATTGAATGAAACCAACCAGGAATAGTGGCAACATGCTAACACAATGACCTTTGCACGAAAAAGATTGTTGAGAAGATTAAAAAAAATTATTACATGCCTCATTATTCATGTCAATGTGAGAGCGAATGTTGTTGCTGCTCTCAAAGATGAGAGTGTATCTATAAAAGAAAGCGTTGAGGGTCGAGATGGCGAAGACGGCGGAGAGGGCGGAGAGGGCGGAGAGGGCGGAGAGGAAAGCATACCCCAAAAATTTCAAGAGGGTGTGATTCATAAAATTAGGCAAAAACCTAACTAATCTGCATGTTGGGCGATATCCGAAGTGATCATCGAAGAAATAGGCTACCATATATCGAATTTATGATTACTGCAATGGATAACATGTTCAAGGTTTAATCTTATTTGTGGAAAGCATTTCACTTCAACATATAACATATTCCTAGTAGAGAGTCAAAATTCACAAATGTTTGAACTTGGGCTTATCGCTCCAGTAACATGATTGAAACTTTTGTCATTCACATCATACAATAAAGTATTTGATAGGGCTACACGTCGTGAACACGATGGTGAATGATGTAATGGTAACTGAAATCGAGATGTCTGAACGACTGACGATTATCCGAAAGGGAGGAGCGTTTTCATTTCAATATGATTTTTTTTTAATATGAAGCGGGAGAGCGGAGGATGTTTTCCATCTTTGCCAAGTTCATAGATCTCCATTACTTCGACGTGAGAATATTTGAACGTCGAGGGGGAAAATTGGAGATTCAAAGATTTTACAGAAGTTTATTTACGAGCAGTAGATATTCTTGAGGTTACAAAAAGTGTTATACTTGTTGTTGGAAGATATCTTATAGTTTATTCGGCTTTCATCATGAAGTTTGAAAGTTTGCCTCAACTTTTACTTCCAAATTGCATGTTAGACGGTTCGATATGGAAGTCGTTAGTACATGCTTTAAAAAAAGGGTTTTATAGATGATGGAAATTTTGTGATACTCATATTCAAGAATCTCTAAATTTGTGATATTTAAGTCTAAGAATGTCACAATTTTTATACTTTATAGCATCGACTTATTAAAATTTGTTAGTTTATGAGGTTTTTGCATATTTTTCATCGGACTACCAATCTTTACTCATACGAAATGTTGACCGTATAAGATTTTTTTGACATAGTCTGTATTCGAGATTTTGCAGCTGCCCAACAAAATTGCGGAGATTCTTTTCAAACTGTTTAATTCATGGTCGGTCGTAATTTTAAACATTGCTTCAAATTTTTGAGGTTTTAGTATAGAATCTATAGGTCTTATAACCTAAATTTTTATTTTGTTTTGGTACACAATATACATTATAAGAACAACGCTATGACATTATGGTTTCATATAGTATAATCACAACGTTAAGTTTTTATGAGTCACACTTTCATATTTCAGTATATGCTTATATTTGTTTTTGCTTGAGTACTCATCATTTTTAATAGGATTATTCAAATATATATTTGTTATTTTTTTGTGTGTGAGTATTCAACCTCCATAAGAATAATTGTGAATTTTAAAATAATTATATTGAATGTTATAATTGTAGTATACGCAATATTCTACACTTATAAGTTTTGTGCTTGAAATAAGTAACGCTACGTAGGCTTCGCGGCAAATTCATACAAATCGTAGTTATATTTTTAACTGAACCTCTAAAAGAATTTATTTTCTTATGGTAATGTCCCCCTGTGAACTTAAAACCTTTACTTAGCATTCATTTCCAAGTATTTGGAAATCTTGACTCCACTCATGGACACAAAATTTACACCATCTATAAAACCCTCTTTGTAGAGCATGCACCAACGGTTTCGATGTCAAACCGATAGTTTGATTGTAGCCTAACTTAATATAAGTCACGTTTTCTTTCAGTTATGGTTGTAATTGTTAACATTAAAGTACCAATGTAGAAAATAATGTACAATTTTAACAAATAACATCTTTACAATAATTGTTTTACCTTCTCGGTATTTGATTTTCTACAGCTACCTTTACTGCTGGATCTCGTTATTTCGCCATCTTCTAGTAATTTTTGGCCTCGAATCCTCGTCCTGCTACGAAGGGTAATATTTAGGTCTTTGTCAATTTGTAGAGGACCTATGGATCGTTCCAAAATCTAAACACGATCTATAGGTCCCCGTTCAAGACTTAACACCTAGGCCGTTTTCCCAGGCGTCCGGGCAATCAAGTTGTACTTGGAAACACACCAGGTGATTGATCGGGCTGACCCCCGGGCAGGGTCCCGAGCAGCCCCAGCGCATAAT
>BFEA01000136.1:2027971-2044513 GCA_003427395.1 Chara braunii
AATGTATTTATTTATTAGCGAATTGTTGTGTTTGAAAATAAGAGGTGAACATTGAAAATCGAAATTATGTTCAGGCGGCAATGTTATTCGTGTTTTTTTTTTACATTGTGTATATAGAGAGGACACCTCGGCGTTCCCATCTCTCTCTCTCTCTCTCTCTCTCTCTCTCTCTCTCTCTCTCTCTCTCTCTCTCTCTCTCTCTCTCTCTCTCTCCAAGCTCTCTTTCTCTCGAAACTCTCTTTCTCTCGAAACTCTCTTTCTCTCGAAGCTCTCTTCAAGCTCTCTCTAAGCTCTCTCTATGAACCTCTGCAAAAGTTGGAGACATATGATACATGGTCTATACTAAAAAACAAAAAAAAAATCGTTTGTTGAAAAATGATAGTGAACATGTAGCTACCTGGATAAAATTTGTCTTGTCAACATGGGAAAAACATTAAATCGGTTAATGAAAAAAATAAAAACGTCTACACCAACTTAAGTGTACAAAAAACTCTCTCACGTGTTAAAATTTCACTACCTTGTAAGCAACGACTCATTAGCAATCTTTTGTCAACAGATGCAACAACGTCGTAAGTGAATGAGGTTGTTGCGTTGCTCGTTTGCTCGGCGAAGTACACTGTTCATGATGTTGAAGTTGGTAGTAAGTTTTGTTTTCTTGTATTTTCGAGGAACCCTTGACACAGCTTGCTCTTTTATAATGACTGACGATAACTCGACTGTGATAGATGTTGTTCGAACTACGAATTTCAGCATTACATCCCATGCGTTAATACAGTACTGTTTGATGTGTTGGTTGTACGCTCGCATCATCAAATCATCATCGTCCCGCCCGGTATCTTGTGTCTTCATATCTGTGTTGCATATACGGTTTAACTTAACCCTTGGCGATAACTTGCAACAACAAATGCAACGGTTGCGCTGCATTGTGTGTCACCATGGCAGACACGAGCCCGTACCCGTAAAATACTTGTTTGTACGTTGCGATCTCTTCGTTCTTGTAAGTACTGTTGTGGTCGCATACCTTTACGAGATTGTAAATTTTTCTTCTTACAATGCGAGGATATAAGTTCAGTGGCGGTTCATCATAGGCAAAATCCCACGTGATAATTCTGATCGCGTTACAATGCTCTTTAAGTCGCTCGGATGTCATCTCCGCCCATTTTCCTTACTTTTTCTACCGTCGCTGCCTGAGCATCCATTCTAGGTCCATAATGTATGGGGCAAGAAAAAAAAAAATATAAACATCACAATTAAGGACGAAGTATGAAACAGAACGCACCGGTTGCATAAGTCTAGAGAGTCATTGTTATTCCCCGTATGCATATGCGAGTCATAAGAGAGTGATTAGTGTGGTTGCGGAATGGTAGTTAATGCGGACACCGACGCAAGACGGACTGCAAGTTGTTTCGTTTGCCACTTTCGCGCTGTCGAATATGATCGACAATATTGAACTTTGTTATTGTGTTAATCTTTTTCAGTTTCTGTTTTTTCCCGTCTTCGTTATGGCATATGATTAAAGTCGTTACCACCTGAATAACGATCCGTGACCTTTCGTTGATGAAGCGCAACATTGCATCTCTGATTTTGTTGCATATATGTATGATATACTTCAACGTCGCCCTTTGCATGTTGGTCTCTTGCTCCATCGATGACACCTTCGTTTGTTCAATCCGTTTTGCGCACCATGTTAGGCCACCGTTTGAACAAAACGCCACGCATGTCACTGATGCGTCACGCCCATTCTCCCCCCACATGCGAACTAACCCCAACCCGTATAACGCTTTGGCCCATTTGCCACTGCCTTGCCTTTCGTTGTTTGCATCAGGCTCAACCGTCTTGGCGAGGTTGTAAACTTGTAGGCGCTCCTCGTCGAACCACAACTCAATCGAGGACTCCAATGTCGTCTAGTCGATTGCCTCCACACCGACAACCCTCATATGCGTTCTTGTTTTCAATGATAGGAGGTCCTCCAATCTCACTGGCATCCCCCACTTCTCATTACGCTTCCACTCCGACGATGCAGGCACTCTAAACACAACAAAAAAAAAGAGAAAAATGCAATTCAATCGAACAATTAGCGATGTGCTCTGTGTTGTTCGTATTGAACAAATGATTTTCACTCATACTCCTTCCCTCATCACGTCTACACAAATGTGTCTTAAACAGATCTCATATCTTGCGTTGATACAGGCATCTTGTCAGGGACGGTCAACGACAACTGTGCGTTGAAAGCCTCTCGCTTAAGGATCCGCATGCCTGTCTCAGAGTGTTTATTGCTGGCCCATGCCCACACAACGGCAACGAGGTTTTGCCACCTGTCGTTAGACTCAGTCGCGATCCCTTCTGCAAGGTGTCCAGTACTTGACGCGGATACGATGATCAACCCGCTCCATAACGCTTCCGATCCACAATGTGCAGACCTTCCCGACATACTCGTCGGGTGCGCGGAACACGACGAAGTTGTTGATGTCGACAAACTGATGCGGCTTGAACTCCGATTTGGGAGTTTCTGTCTCGTAACCGACGAAGCAAGGTTTTCTTGGTGGCGAGTCGAGAACATGAGGCGCAACTAATGGGAGGTCTTGTTTTATCAGGCATGCGTGCTGGCCAGAAAACATCTTGAAGGAGCATCGTACCGTTGTCAAGCGCATTGATCCAGCACCTCACAGGGCAGCGCGGGACCCTCCCGGCCCCGTCACGCAGGAGTTGGTTTAAATCCTTCGTCGCGAATATACATAGAGCTTCCACAAGCCGCTCCAGCCGAGTGCGCCAGCCATACCTCCCGCGAACCCCTACGACAGGATAGGGCCTACACGAGGCACGACTTACCTCCACCTTACGGGAGCTGTCATCTCCCTTCGGTGGGCGTATCCCCGTCGAGCTACCAGTCCACAGTACGAAAGGTGATCAGTTGCAATCGCAGAGGTGGAAGAGCCGAGGACGTTTCTCGTTCGCTGTAGCATAGGGGGTACGCGCAGTATTACGCCTCTGTCGGACCCGCATACAGACCATCAACTTAGGGGGCTGAAGTCCCAAGGCGCGGCCCGTCGTCGGTCGATTAGGACTTATCCTGTCACCGTGCATACACCACTTTACGAACGCAAAAATAAAACACACACACACACACATCAAACAACGCGACAACACTCCTAGTCTCTTCAATAGTCGTCCCGTAACTCTCCGATGCGGAAATCGGGGAGGTGTCGCGCGCGAGACTTAGTATAAAACCTCGCAGACACACGGCTAACTCATATCGACTCGCAATGCAAGCGTACGCAAGCAGTCGCAATGATGGCGTACCATGTAGTGCCCATAATCAGGCGGTTCCTCGTGGATTCGAGTACCGCTTATGACACTCAAGTGTCAGACTCGAAGTGTCGCGAGCGTCTGATCCCTCACGATATTACACGGCTGAAGGAATAGTCGTGCAGCCTCCGCGAGACCTCCGACCTTTGGTTTGAGCATCTCGGTAGGCAAGGCAAATAGGCTCTGCACGGGGGCAGATTCCTTCCCTGCAGAGTCTAGGGTTTGGGATGTCCTGGACAAGGACCTTGAATCCCGGCCCAGGACCAACGTCCGACTATAAAAATCTCTAAAAAACAAAGGATAAAAGAGGGTCTCCCTTACCCCTCAAGGCATAACCTGGTTAATCATTACGCTTGATCACAGTAACCCGCGCGCATACCTAGGGCGCATATATATATATACATAAGGTTAATTTATATAGGACGATCACTTCTCAAAGTCACAGTAGGACTCCTCTCAACCATATATGTATGTAATCGTAGGGAGTCACATCTAGACTCCGAACCACAAACATACTTGCAATCACATCCAAGATTCAACAAAAGTCCACGCACTAGACGAGGTCAACTTCAACCATTCTCTAGGCTCATACCCCTTGCTTTAGCCATACAAACCTCACTCTTGTGCAACTCCCCAAAATAAATACTCAGTACTTAAGTTAAATGGTCATTCAATAAAGTCCGGGTGAAAACACAACGAAACAATTCAAACCACATGACTAAAGTCTTTAGGTTGAGTGGCAAGAGTGGATTGGAGTTAAATCTTAAACCGACGAATCGGCAACCGACCTGTTATCAGTGATAACAAAAGGTGATCCTTGTAGGATCAAGCTGGATCTAGTCCAAATCTTGAATCAAACGGTCAAGAGGATTTGTAACACAAGACAGACCAACCCCCAGGTTAAACCTATAAGTCAATGGAGAATAATCTTCATATCACGATCTCATTCAAAAATCTTCTTATTTGACTAAGACCGAACCTACTGCTAAGCAGTGCCCAAAACAAAGGTAGACCTTTACATAATTTCCCCTACACAGGGTGGATCGCCAAAATCGCCACCTGTCAAAATATAGCCTATCTCCTTTAAACTTAAGAAAATTTTGGCGGCGCTCCCCGTAGGAAAAATGTCTTTTTAGAATTTATATCAGCCCGAATACAAAAATATAAGTAGCCTTTAACTTTTCAAAGTCCAATTTTGTCTAACTCCCTGAATTAGCAAAAATTTGGGCAGCACTCCCTTCAGAAAAGGAGACTTTCCATATTTTTACCAAGCCATATATGAACTTTATACAAGCTGAACCTTGAAAGTCAAAAGTTGACTAACCCCTTGGATTTGCAGAAATTTCGGCAACGCTTCCTGTAGAAAAACTACCTTACCAAAATTTATACAAAGTCAAGTGTAACAGAAGATCCCAGAAAATGCGAGAATTGATCTAAGTAAAAAAAACTTAGCTTAGAAAATACAAAAATTGAACTAACTACTATCGCTCTAGCACGGAGCGAGCACATAAAGCAATTACTTATCAAACTGAAACTCAGTCTAAGTAGTAGCCTCACTCAGTCACATGCAAGTCAAACCACAGACGTAAGTACTCTCACCATCCCAAAGTATATCTGAAAAAAGAATAGTTCTTGATCTTTCAAGGTTTTAGCCCTTTATACCCTGCTTACATAAACGTGAGGTCAGGCCATCCAATCTTATGGAACATGCTTGACTCAACCATTAAGTATACACGAACAGGTTGCACAACTACTTCTCTCTTCCTTTGGGCATATGATTAAGCCATTCATCTTAGAAACAATGCTTAGTCGCCCTGAACTTAGTGTTCAAAAGCCTGAGCGTAGGACTGAGTCATTCATACAGAAACAAAACTCAGTCTGCTCAAAGTTACCTTCAGTTATACTCTTAATTGTACTCTCTTCAAGTTTATGATAAGCTATAGTCAGGTCATCCAATCTTATGGAACCCTTGTATGACTAGCCTGCTCTTAAGTAAGATGGTAATAAAACATAGTCAAATTATAGCCTTTTGGGTTCTAACATGTGCGAGGCATTGGGCTAGACCATCCTCTGGTCCTCCGTCAAGTTCGTTTCTCTCTGATCCAACTGTGCGAGGTATGAGTCCAAAGTCATCCAATCTTATGGAACATGCCTTATCCTCAACCAAAAATTACTCCCTCAGAATAAAAGCAGGAAGAGGCTGAGTCATCCAAGCTTATGGAACATGCACAGATCTCCTCGTTCAGAAACCAAAGAAACAGAGTAAAACTCATATAAACAAGGCAACCAAGCCATCCAAGCTTATAGAACATGCTTGGCTCCTCTGAAAATCAATCACAATTAATCCTCACAAATCAGAGCAATCAGACCATCCAAGCTTATAAAACATGTTTGATTCTCAATGCAATTCAAAAAAACAAAAACACAGCAGTCAGGCTATCAAAACTTATGGAACATGCTTGACCCCAGCCCCTTTCAATCGTCAAGCAAAACTGCCTTTCTCTCACCCTTCCCCCAGATGCAACCCCTTTTCTAAAACAAATCTTCTTTCTGATAATCAAACGAAACTGAAACTGAAACTTCTCACGCATTCCTTTACTTACTCTGGTTTGTGTCCTGACAGTCAAACTAAAAGTCAAAGTAGGGATGCATATAGTATACTCAGCCAAACATAGAAAGATGTACAGATAGGGGTTATACCTGGGCTTATAGAGGGAAGCAACGGTTACCCTTGAGTTTCCTGCCTCCAGAACTCCTCCTGAGTTCCGGTAGAGCTCCCGCAATCGGTGGGTTGACTCCCCACAGAGTCTTGTTGCGGTCCTACGGATTGCAATCTCGCCTGCCACCTTCCTCTCAGAACCAATAGACTAGACTTAGAGTAATAAGGGCAAAAAAAATAGGTTGAGAGTCTCAGATCCAAGAGGGGTGCTCTCAGACTTACGCGAGAGGGCCTTGGTTCCTTGGCTCGCTTGAGGGTCCCACAATGGCGGCCAAACAAAATGCAGCAACTTGGTCTGACCGGAAGTCAACTGTTGAAGTCAACTCTCTGATGATTTTTCGAACTGCCGCAATGACCCCTTCCACAACTACTCTTCCAGGCTGCAGCAGCAGCCCTTCCCCACCGTCCAACCACCAACAACTCCGCGCACACCTTTGCTTCTTGAAATGAAGCTGCAATCACACAGTCTCAAACAAACGTGCTCAAACTGGCACAGCAATCCGCAACAGGCTCAACAACTGCCGTAGGAGAAAGCGCAGTTGAAAACGAGCAGCGGAAGCCCAGTCGTGGATCAGCAAGTCTGGAGTAGCCTGCAACAGCTGGATCCACACCACTTTGGACGATGGGACGACAGCGTATTGCTCAGCAAGTGGGCTCTCAAGCACCGCTGCTTGCCGTCAGCCACTTCACCCAATTAGTATGGGCAGGGCGCCAGCCAACAGGTAAGTTCATAACCTCGTGGCCGGCTTTACTCCAGCTACTTAGCTCTGCAGCCTAAGCCGTACGCTGGCCATAACAAATGGGGCTCCTCCCTCTGCTCGCTGGTCAATCCTTCGTATGATTAGTGCACAATGAGCCAACCAGCGGCTTGCCTCCGATCTCTGCCTCGCGTCCGGTGATCAAATTGACTTGGTTACCAGGCGGGCAAGCAAGCCCCGCAGACGATGAGGTGAGTGGTGTGCTGGCCAATAGCCAGGTCCACACACTTGCGGTTGGCCCCCCTTGTCGCCTCGATCGCCCAGATGAACGGCTCACCAGGCAACAAGTGCGTCTTCATCCCCAGCAACCCTTCAACAACCAGCCATCACTGGCAAAGTAGTCTCTGCAGCCGCAACGCCCAGCCAATAGGCAAGCCCCCACTTCTCAGTCGTCTCATGCTACCTCCACCGGCCTACATCCGTCGAGTATCGCGTGCGCTCTCCGTTTTCTGCTGCGCCCTGGCTCGCCTTTCCGCCATCTCCACTCTTCTCCTACCAAATGTACCCAACACGTTTTCGCGTCCAGGTTTGTTCATCTTGTTCACTTTGCCTTCGTCGCCCAGACTTTCAGCCCCCTCCTTCACGATTAGCAGTGCTCGGGAGCGACTGTCCCCTCAGCGCTCCTACATATCCTCTCCGACAGACCCAACCGAACTCATCTACTTTCTTCCATTATCTCCGCGCCCACCGAGTCGCTGCCTCGCCTTCCGGTCCGCTGCCTCCTCGCCTCCGCACCGACTTGTCCCCTGGGTGCATTCGACACGGTTCTTGCACCCGGATTCGATCTTTCTGCCCCTTTCCCTCTATGCCCACCTTACCTTTTCGACCGCACGGCTCGTTTCCCTGGCCAACACACCCCCTCCTGATAGCAACAAGCCTCACAGCGACCCACAACCGGCTCAGTAGCTCCTGCTGTCCATAGGGAAACTTCGGAGGGAATCGGCTACTAGACCCTGGTTAGTTTCTGGCCCTTGCGGTCAGGCCCGGTGTGTAGTGCGCCCAACTGGCTTCACCGCCAGCCTGCTACAGCTTCTCCCGCTCAACTAGGCTCAGGCACAGCCCACCACCACCTCGAGCCCATAATAGTCAAACTCTTACTCCGACAACCGGCCGTGGAACTGAAGACGAGGCCTGCTGCGAGGCCTATGTGTGGGCCTTGGTAAACCGGGCCCGAAATGACCCTCTTTGGTAATGGCCAATATTCATTGGAGAACTTTGAAGACCGACGTGGAGAGGGGTCCCCCACGATCCGCAGCTTACAGAGACGTCGCCATGATCTCCCGACAGCACCTCGAATACACCGGAATCCGCAGGTCACCGAAAAAGAGGCCCATGCTCAAGGCCCTCAATCGTCTCGACAACCTCCGAACCTAGCGACGCGCCTGAATCAACGAGCACCAGAGCAACACAATAATAACACAATAAAATAATAAAGATATTTAGGAATTTTTAACCATCAGAAGACGGTAGACGGGGAAAAGGGACCGCCAATACCGCCTTGACGCAGCCGACGATGAAACAAAAGGGGATAGCCCCGCCGGGCCCTCGACCCCGCGGTCCTCTCGCACTATTCTGACATCTTGCGTCGTCGCCGCCCGGTCTCGACCCCTGAATCTCTCTGGTGAAACTCCGATGTATAACCCATAGCGCTAGGCCCAAGGCTGGTTCTAGCACTGACGGACACCTAAATAAGCAAACACTGCGCGACAGGCAGACCCACCGAGACGTCTCCAAATCACATTGTTGTCGATGTCGTCCTCTGCGCGTACACATAGGTCACAGGCCGGCATAACAATCAGCGAGACATAATCTTTTTAATCCCTGTTTAATCAGAAAAAAATTCCGTCCGGCGATCACGCCGACTCTTCAATCATCAACAATAAAAAGGATTATGCGCGCCTCAAATCTGCGCGCCCACACACTCTTTATTCTAGTCAACCATCAGCCGCATAAACAACAGAGACTGTCGCGACTCGCGCGGTATACTCAAACTTTTAAACTTATTTTTTGTCGCTTGCAAAAACCAGGGCGGATACCCTTGTAAGGGTATTCGCGCCGACAGCTTACTGAACCATACTAAGCGACGTCCCCGTCGCTTCGCCAAATCAGAAAGTTATAAATCCATCCACAATCCAAACGCTGACGAGAAAGGAACCAATCCGATTAGCCAACAGATTCGGGTTCGAGGCCTCCAGCAATCCGTGCCCATACAACTGTATGCCGTCAGGATTTCAACCTGGGTCTCCATTGTCCTGCCACTAGGACGCCGGTTTATTACGCATCAATACTACAACATAAGTTCCAAAGGCCTCCCCAAGCCGTCCTTTCCCCTTCGTCCTAGTCAAAAGTCGGTTTCTCGTTGAGTGTCACGGCTAGACTCTTTCTCGTAAGCAGAGTCATACCCAGGGACGCGGACCTTAAATGAGACCTCGGAAGGCACTCTCGCCCCCCTCCCGAAAATCCTCACAATCAAGCACATAT
The DNA here is from genome assembly GCA_003427395.1 of Chara braunii. Lineage (NCBI taxonomy): Eukaryota > Viridiplantae > Streptophyta > Charophyceae > Charales > Characeae > Chara > Chara braunii. Next base: position 2,037,236 of record BFEA01000136.1, read on the forward strand.
ACGTATATACACTTAAATCTCATCTCAGCTCCTTCTGCAGTTTAGTACAGAAATGCTAGGTCTTCATCCTGACCTGCCATAGTCGGGTTGATCTAGCTAGATCTACGGCCTACCGCATTGTTGCTTTAGCGGTAGTATTCTTTCGTTGGTTATGCAACGATCAGTATCCTCCTGATAAGCGTTCAATCAGGACTCCTGAAAGCCTCGACTCATATTCCCCGCCATCCCACCAGAGTAATTCCCTGGGGTGTGCATAACCCCTTAAACTCTTACCCCATTGGCAGACTTGGTTCCACAGCCAGGTTGTGCTGGCTTGCAGCCGTCCAATAGGGGTTGCGCCCTAGAGGTGCTAACCTTTACCGTTTAGCTTGGTATTCCTCAATATGCCTTAGGATTAGCACAAGTGTCTAGACGGTGCGCCAGACCACAGGCCCGCTGCGGGACTACGCAGGGGTCTGTCTCACTTTCAAAGGTGTTTACTAGCTTCCTATGGGGCAACATAGAAAGCATGACTCATTTTCACGATCACAAACAAATTCACCGCTAGGCTCACACAAGGCCGTGGCTTACTGACTTGATCAAAGACAGCAGACCACACATCCCACGACATCTTAATGCACTGACTTGCGACCTTCTCAGTTCCACCAATAATCAAATCCGTAATTCTGGTTCTTTTCGTCAGACTTTATCAACTCAAACTTTGCTTACCATGCCCTTAAATCTATTAACCATTTTTCACACGAAGGGGGTCTCTCCCAATAGGTCTTCCCGCCATCTCTCTCTTTCTAGGATGAGCTATCACGCGACCCTTTTTAAAACACCTCCCTTTTTGGAAACGAGTCTTTCAACACCACCTTCCTTAATCTGAAGGGGTCTCAACCATAAAACAACTCAAACTGAGAGGCCTACTTATGGACCCTCTTCGCAACTCAACCGTAAAACATTCGGCATGATAAGTATTCGAGTCTCAGAGACTCGCAAAATCCATTAGGATTCTCACACTTCTATCACACAACAAACTGMACTACCTCTCCTTATACTCGACCCTATCACCCGCACGTGGGCAGATCGCACGAGTATACCGGAGAGTAGACAATCCACATCCATCCATTCTCACAATTTCATGGCACACAAGGTGCCTCTTATATATTTTTTCACACAAAATCACTATTCATCAGGACAAAATCCACACATGTGATAGTGATTGTTATCGTCATATACAAATGGTAGTCTCAGAAAAATCTCAACTCATTATATATACAGGGGTACAATATCCCATCTCAACCCAAAAAAAATATAGTCTTGGATTACAACTATACACAAAGAGTCGAACAATCTCAATTCAAGCTGGCATCAAAGGTCCAACATCGCCCAAAAATCATAGCCTCCTTAGTCGCAGCTAAACTGAAACAGCTCTAAGCAGGGCGTAATCGCACCCCTCAAACTAGAGGGATCCAAGTAGCCCAAAAAGTATCCAAATACCCAATCCGTAACACAAGGTTCATCACGCCTCAATCATTCACAAACTCACATTAGCCTCGAATCAAAGCGTCGTGCATACTCCTCTCTCATATCTCAGCACAACTCGCATAGCAAAACGTTAAGCACACTAGCTCTCGAGGTCACAGCGTCCTGAAACCATAACTCGGGACTTACTCAATTTAGAGAGCTTCTTTATATTTTCATACGTATGGGCGCGTACCCTTTCGCAACTCAGGGTAGTATGGTTAAAAAAAATAAACTCAGCTCCTAAGACACAATCAACTTATCTTGAATCATAGGGAGGCATTCCTAGATGAGGGTATACGTCTTACGAAGGACAAATATCACAACCAAAGTCAAATCAGTCCTCCTAGTAAGATCCCATCCTCGCATGACCTCATGATATACTCAGGTCTATATCACAAACCATACCCTCATCCGTTTCTTAGCTTCTGCGGCCCATACATGCGTAAGGGTCATTCTCATACTCTAACCAGTCTACCCTTGAGTAGACGCAAAACCCGAAAACCTGCTTATCCAATTTAACATGAAGGCTCAAGCCTCTTATGATCTGACACATACACACAATGCACTAAAGCATATATACACGTCTGCCTACCCATTCTGTCTATAGTCAAGATCCCGTAAACTAAAACACAAAGCCAGAATCACACAGTCAGTTAGCCTTCTACCTTGGCTCCTATGTATACGTATATACACAAGCTCATGAGAGACGTACTTCGGCAAAACGCAAGGCCACCCTCTATCGCCTCGCTACTGCCCGGACCTCATCCCAGTCTACAACCCCGTCATTTGGGTCATGAGAGTTCGCATAGGCATCCACAATATTGACCATGCCCCTTAGTCCTTGACTATGGTGTAAAAATCTTTCGTCCAGGTACAAGCCATATATCAGTTCGCATGTAAAACGCCCATATCCCCATTCTCTCGCCCTTAGAGCGACTTCTGTTGCGGCCTCTACCCTTTCCCGTCCCCCGAAACACTTCTCTACCAGAAATTCAGGCAGGACGACTCATACTGGGGCAGAAGGAAACCCTAGTTCATCGGCACGCTTGACTTCTACATGGGTCGCCACTCGCTTTTCCCATTTATGAACCCTTATTCTTGTCCATTTTGCCGCAACTCCCTCAACTATCGTCAATGGTTTCGCAAGCATGCTCCCGTGTCCAAGTGCTAATTCGACCTCATGCTTGACCCAGAATGAGGACGATGCATATAGGGTTACCCTTACGATCGCGCAATCTTCATCGTCATCAAAGCCGAACTCGATCCAAGCGAAAATACCCACGTCCATCAATGTGTCTCACCAGGAGGAGATATACTCTCCTTCCTTGACTCTCCTCGACAAGGATACCTCGAGTCCATCTTCCCTTTTAACGGGCAAGGTCATATTAAGATCTTCCTTAGCATAAAGCATCCTGAGTTGCCTCTGCTCTGGTCTGGGTTTTGTCCATCACAATAAAAACGCCCAGCATACGCCTTCCGTTACTATGCTGACAATCAGGTGCTACAACCGCTACCCCTGAAGCCTCAACTTAAGATCATCTTTCCCCATGATGCATCCCTTCAACTGTTTACGACCACCCAGTTTAGAGAAAAATAGTAATAGTAATATATCATGATAACATTGCATTTATAGATATCAAAACTCATAATCATATTAACTCAGGGAAAATTATATATTACCATAGTAACTGACATAAAAAATTCCTCATAACAATCAAACGCAACATGCCTATATCAATAGGTATAGGCGCATTATGATCAGAAATATGATCGCCAACAGTTAGCACTCTCAGGCATAATTCTTGCGAGAGTACTACACTTTTATCCCCTTACTTTGACAGAAGTATACTGTGGCGAGGGGCAGTGTAATCCTTTTTCAGAAAGGATAGCATCTTAAATCCCCGAGTCCCACTCGAGGATCAAGCCTCACTGCTTCTCCCTCCGATTCCAGCATCTGTTCCTTGCAGACCCTTGCCGACAAGATAAACAATCTCACCATACACGCTTAGGGTAGTACCATCCCGTCCTGTGCTGGCGAACCTACTTGACACAAAAATAGTTGGGGATTCATCCCCTACTTTTCAGTGGCCAGTAGTAGCTGGTTCCCTTATAGACCAAGGTCTAACAAAACTCAAATGCTTTCCTCATATTCAGTAGTAATGTAGTCATTTTATCACAAATGATACAACAACAATACCCCACTATGGACCAGGAACATAGTTCCGGCGTGGGTCTCACTACTACCTACAAGACAAGTTTGTAACTTTTTCAAAGCCATCTCTTAGGGGAACAATAACATAGGATTGCAACCTTCCTTAGGGTAGACCTTACACATTGACCACTTTCCTAGAGACGTACTTATTTTAAGAGGCGGCCACTCCATTCATCTCTAAATCCATATCAAACGTGGATTCTGCGTAATATCTCTACCCCCTCTTTGAGGAACAATCAAAACACACAAACCTTAATAGATAGCCATAAATCGATAATTGGACTTAAGGCACTTATGCAAATCCATGCAGACTGAATAGCTCAAACACATACTTCAAATACATGGCCCATATAAATGTTTCTGACAAGGATAATTATCAAAAGAATATAATCATCTAGCACATAGCCTCACACAATCAGACGTTAGGCAGCTTACTTAGACAGTATCTGACGTTAAGGGATGTGTTCAGCATATAACTCAATAGAAATACCCTCAGACAGTTACTCTAAAATCCCTAGTCCCAACTCATAGATTCACGTGGATGGTCCAATCCTGGAAAGGTTCAAGCGAAGGTCTAACATCAATTATAACTCATTGCTCCATAAAAAATGAAGCAAAATAGTCTAAATGTGATCTCCTTCACTGCTACTTCGTCTACCTCTTAGATCAGATACCCTCCTTTATAGGAACCGGCGTCATGCAAATTCACTACTCCCCGTAGCCCTTTCTATCGAGGTCATAGTACGGTGCTCACTACACCCATCCGCTTGCCTTATATGTCCAACTTAAACACCTTGCGCGTAGCAGACCTTACACTTTCATGGCTATATAATCCGAACAACCGCTTGGAACCCAGACTCAGGGATCCCATATCCAGATTCATAACATTTTTGGCCTCCTTAGCCCAACTCTCCTCGAAGTCCCTTAGTGACTTCTAGCATAATAGGCTATCCTTCAAGGTCAACTCCCACAACCCTCACTTAGCATGTTGATACTCCCCCTCATCTCCACTTAGCCACATCAACCATAAAAGGCGTCGTCCAAAACTCACCAACCTTTAAAGTCCGAAGAGGGTGTCAACTCAATCTACTACCATGCTGGTTAAAGTACGTGATCGCATAGTCACCACGTTTATCCTTCTTGTGTCATCGTTACAGTACTAGCCACAACCACATCACAGAATCAACTCTCACTCGCTCTCTGTCCAATGCCATCAATCGATTAATCATAAAGTACGAGGAAAACTTCTCATTTTGCCTAGTTCTCACAATCCCATACCCGGATGTTGTTCCACCAGGGACAACGGCAAACAACCGTTATCCCCGGTAACGGCGCCACCTGTCGAGCGCATCAGTCCGGCGCCGCACAGGGCAGCGCGGGACCCTCCCGACCGCGTCACGCAGGAGTTGGTTTAAATCCTTCATCGCGAATATACATGGAGCTTCCGCAAGCCGCTCCGGCCGAGTGCGCCAGCCATACCTTCTACGAGCCCCTACAACAGGATAGGGCCTACGCGAGGTACGACCTACCTCCACCTTACGGGAGTTGTCACCTCCCTTCGGTGGGCGTATCCCCACCGAGCTACCAGTCCACAGTACGAAAGTTGATCAGTTGCAATCGCAGAGGTGGACCAGCCGAGGGCGTTTCTCGTTCGATGTAGCATAGGGGGTACGCGCGGTATTACGCCTCTGTCGGACCTGCACGCGAACCATTAACTTAGGGGGTTGAAGTCCCACGGCGTGGTCCGTCGTCGGTCGACTAGGACGTATCCCGCTCACCACGCATACACCACTCTACAAACGCAAAAATAAAACACACACACACACGCATCAAACAACGCGACAACACTCATAGTCCCTTCAACAGCCGTCTCATAACTCTCCGATGCGGAAATCGGGTAGGCGTCGCGCGCGAGACTTAGTATAAAATTGCGCGGACACAGGGCTAACTCATATCGACTCGCAATGCAAGCATACGCAAGCAGTCACAGTGACTCGAAATGTCGCAAGGGTCTGATCCCTCACGATATTGCACGGCTGAAGGAATAGTCGTGCAACCGCCGCGAGACCTCCTCCCTTTGATCTGAGCGTCTCGGTAGGCAAGGCAAAGAGGCTCTTCACGGGGGTTGATTCCTTCCCTGCAGAGTCTAGGGCTTGGGATGTCCTGGACAAGGACATTGAATCCCGGCCAAGGACCAACGTCGGACTATAAAAATCTCTGAAAAACAAAGGATAAAAGAGGGTCTCCTTTTTCGTTCAAGCCATAACCTGGTTAACCCCTGCGCACGATCACAGTAAGCCGCGTTCATAACCAGAGCGCATATAAATATATACATTAGGTTTATTTATATAGGACAATCACTTCTCACAGTAAAAATGGGACTCCTCTCAGTCATATATGTATGTAATCGTAGGCAGTCACATCCAGAGTCCGAACCACAAACATACATGCAATCACATCCAAGATTCAACAAAAGTTCACGCACTACACGGGGGCAACTTCAACCATTCTCTAGGCTCACACCCCTTGCTTTAGCCATACAAACCTCACTCTTGTGCAACTCCCCAAAATAAATATTATGTACTTTAGTTTAATGACTATTCAATAAAGTGCGGGTGAAAACACTACGAAACACTTCTAACCACAGGGCTAAAGCCTTTAGGTTGAGTGACAAGAGTGGATTGGAGTTGAAACGTAAACCGATGAATCGGCAACCGACCTTTTATCAATGATAACAAAAGGTGATCCTTGTAGGATCAAGCTGAATCTAGTCCAAATCCTGAATCAAACGATCAAGAGGACCTGTAACACAAGACAGGCCAACCCCAGGTTAAACCTATAAGTCAATGGAGAATAATCTCCATATCACGATCTCATTCAAAAGTCTTTTTAATTGACTAAGCCTGAACCTACTGCTAAGCAGTGCCCAAAGCAAAGGTAGACCATGGCATAATTTCCCATACACAGGGTGGATCGCCAAAATCGCCAGCTGTCAAAATATAACCTATCTCCTTTAAACTTAAGAAAATTTCGGCAACGCTCTCCGTAGGAAAAGTGCCTTTTTAGAATTTATATCAGCCYGAATACAAAAATACAAGTAGTCTTTAACTTTCCAAAGTCCAATTTTGTCTAACTCCCTGAATTAGCAAAAATTTGGGCAGCACTCTCTTTAGAAAAGAAGACTTTTTAGATTTTTACTAAGCCATATATGAACTTTGAACAAGCTGAACCTTGAAGAGTCAAAAGTTGACTAACCCCTTGGATTTGCAGAAGTTTCGGCAGCACTTCCCGTAGAGAAACTAGCTTACCACAATTTATACAAAACCAAGTGTAACAGAAGATCCCAGAAAATGCGAGAATTGATCTCAGTAAAAAAACTTAACTCAGAAAATGCAAAAATTGATTTAACTCCTATCGCTCTAGCACGAGGCAAACACCTAAAACAACTACCTATCAAACTGAAACTTTATGTAAGTATTAACCTCACTCAGTCACATGCAGGCCAAACCACAAAGGTAAGTACTCTCACCATCCCAAAGTATACCTGAACAAACAAT
>BFEA01000136.1:2048393-2067813 GCA_003427395.1 Chara braunii
ATCAATCAATCAATCAATCAATCAATCATCAATCAACCAATCAATCAATCAATCATAAAAAAAAACAATTAATAAATGAATATTTATTTTTTTCCTATTTTTTAGTATTTTTTTGCTACCTATCAAAATCAACCCTCCCAAATTTTTGATTTTTTTTTTTTTTTAATGCAGGCCGACAGCGACCGACGTGCGCAGGCCGAGCACCCGCGCTGATTTTGAGTGTGCGCCCCCACCTGGGCATGGCGCGGCCGCGCGGACTCGGCCGCGGGCCTGCGGCCTAGGATCCTGGCCGAGGACTGGGATCCTATGGCCGCGGCCCAGGGTGCCACGTAGCCACTGCTTGCCTTCAACCACTTCACCCAATTAGTATGGGCAGGGCGCCAGCCAACAGGTAAGTCCATAACCTCGTGGTCGACTTTACTCCATCTACTTAGCTCTGCAGCCTAAGCCGTACGCTGGCCATAACAAATGGGGCTCCTCCCTCTGATCGCTCGTCGCTCCTTCGTATGATTAGTGCACAATGAGCCAACCAACGGCTTTTCTCCGATCTCTGCCTCACGTCCGGTGATCACATTGACTCGGTTACAAGGCAAACCAGCGAGCCCCGCAGACGATGAGGTGAGTGGTGTGTTAGCCAATAGCTAGGTCCGCACACTTGCGGTTGCCCCCCCGTGTTGCCTCGGTCGCCCAGATGAACAGCTCACCAGCCAACAGGTGAATCTTCATCCCCAGCAACCCTTCAACAACCAGCCATCACTCGCACAGTAGTATCTGCAGCCGCAATGCCCAACCAATAGGCAAGACCCCACTTCTCAGTCGTCTCACGCTACCTCCACCAACCTACGTCTGTCGAGTATCGCGTGCGCTCTCTGTTTTCTGCTGCGCCCTGACTCGCCTTTCCGCCATCTCCACTCTTCTCCTACCGAATGTACCCAGCACGTTTTCACGTCGAGGTTCCTTCATCCCGTTCACTTTGTCTTCGTCGCCCAGACTTTCAGCCCACTCCTTCACGGTTAGCGGTGCTGAGGAGCGACCGTCCCCTCAACGCTCCTACAGATCCTCTCCGACAGACCCAACTGAACTCATCTACTTTCTCCCGTTATCTCCTCGCCCACCGAGCCGCTGCCTCGCCTTCCGGTTCGCTGCCTCCTTGCCTCCGCACCCACTCGTCCCCGGGGTGCATCTAACACGGTTCTTGCGTCCGGATTCGATCTTTCTGCCCCTTTCCCTCTATGCCCACCTTAGCTTTTCGGCCGCACGGCTCCAACAGAAAAAAATCCCAGAATTAAATAATCATTCTATAGTAAAATTACAATCTAAATTTCGAATTTTCATTCCATCTTAAAAAATGTCATTCCAATTTTAAAAATTTTCATTTTATTTGAAAACTTTCATTCCAAGAATAGGGTATCCATTCTTATTTGGACTGCATGCTAGAGATGGAATGAAAGTCTGGATGAGTTCATGAAATACTTTAATTGGACTTTCATTCTAAGTAAGGATTTTCAGTCATAAATAGGTAAATCCAATCTCAATTAGAAGATATTTGTTGGTATAGAATAAAAATTTATTTAAAATATTTCAAAAACTCGTCCTGACTTTCATTCCATCTTGAACAAATAGATATAGTTGGAAGGTAAAACTCATATTTAGACGAGAACTTATCAAATAAAACTGAAAATTTTACAATTGGACGAGGATTGAAATGATAATTTATAAATATGAAGGATTTTTTTTTTATGGAATGTTTTTTCAACTTTCATTTCTCGTGGGAATTTTTCTGTTGTCGTTTCCCTGGCCAGCACACCCCGTCTTGATAGCAGCAAGCCTCACAACGACCCACAACCGGCTCAATAGCTCTCGTTGTCCATAGGGAACTTCGGAGGGAATCAGCTACTAGACCCTGGTTAATTTCTCGCCCTTGCGGACAAGCCCGGTGAGTACTGCGCCCAGCTGGCTTCACCGCCAGTCTGCTACAGCTTCTCCCGCTCAACTAGGCTCAGGCAGAGCCCACCAACACCTCGAGCCCATAATAGCCAAACTCTTACTCCGACAATCGGCCATGGAACTGAAGACGCGGCCTGCTGCGAGGCCTATGTGTGGGTCTTGATCAACCGGGCTGCCTCCGCACCCACTCGTCCCCTGGGTGCATCCGACACGGTTCTTGCGTCCGGATTCGATCTTTCTGCCCCTTTCCCTCTATGCCCACCTTACCTTTTCGGCCACATGGCTCGTTTCCCTGGCCAGCACACCCCGTCTTGATAGCAGCAAGCCTCACAACGACCCACAACTGCCTCAATAGCTCCCGATGTCCATAAGGAAACTTCGGAGGGAATCAGCTACTAGACGCTGGTTAGTTTCTCGCCCTTGCGGTCAGGCCCGATGAGTAGTGCACCCAGTTGGCTTCACCGCCAGCCTGCTACAGCTTCAACAGAAAAAATTCCTAGAGTTAAATAATCATTCTAGAGTAAAATTACATTCTAAATTTCAAATTTTCATTCCATCTTAAAAAATGTCATTCCGATTTTAAAATTTTCCGTCTTACTTGAAAACTTTCCTTCCAAGAATGGGGTATCCCTTCTTATTTAAACTGCATGCTAGAGATGGATAGAACGTCTAGATGAGTTCATGAAATATTTTAATTGGACTGTCATTCTAAGTAAGGATTTTCAGTCATAAATAGGTTAATCCAATCTAAATTATAAGATATTTTTTGTAGTAGAATGAAAGTTTAATTAAAACATTTCATAAACTCGTCCAGACTTTTATTCCATCTTGAACAAATAGATGTAGTTGGAAGGGAAAGCTCATATTTAGACGGGAAGTTATCAAATTAAATTGAAAATTTTAAAATTGGACGAACATTGGAACGAAAATTTATAAATATGAAGGATTTTTTTTTTATGGAATGTTTTTTCAACTTTCATTTCTCGTGGGAATTTTTCTGTTGTTCTCCCGCTCAACTAGGCTCAAGCACAACCCACCACCACCTCGAGCCCACAATAGCCAAACTCTTACTCCGACAACCGGCCGTAGAACTGAAGACGCGGCCTGCTGCGAAGCCTATGTGTGGGTCTTAATAAACCGGGCCCGGAATGACCCACTTTAGTAATGGCCAATATTCATTGGAGAACTTTCAAGACCGACGTGGAGAGGGGTCCCCCACGATCCGCAGCTTACCGAGACGTCGCCACGATCTCCCGACAGCGCCCCGAATACACTGAAATCCACAGGTCACCGAAAAAGAGGCCCATGCTCAAGGCCCTCGATCGTCGCAACGACCTCCGAACCTAGTGACGCGCCTGAATCAACGAGCACCAGAGCAACATAATAATATCACAATAAAATAATAAAGATATTTAGAAATTTTTAATTATGAGAAGACGGTAGACGGGGAAAAGGGACCGCCAATACCGCCCTGACGCCGCCGAAGATAAAACAAAAGGGGATAGCCCCGTCGGGCCCTCGACCCCGCGGTCATCTCGCACTATTCTGACATCTTGCATCGTCGCTGCCTAGTCTCGACCCCTGAATATCTCTGGTGAAACTCCGACGTTATAACCCATAGCGCTAGGCCCAAGGATGGTTCTAGCACTGACGGACACCTAAATAAGCAACCACTGCGCGACACGCAGGCCCACCGAGACGTCTCCAAATCACGTTGTTGTCGATGTCGTCCTCCACACGTACGCATAGGTCACAGGCAGGCATAACAATCAGCGAGACATAATCTTTTTAAACCCTGTTTTATCATAAAAAATCCGACCGACGATGACGCCGACTCTTCAATCATCAACAATAAAAAGGATCACGTGCACCTCAAATCCGCGCGTCCACACACTCTTTATTCTAGTCAACCATCAGCCGCATAAACAATAGAGACTTTCACAACTCGCGCGGTATACTCAAACTTTTAAACTTATTTTTTGTCACTTGCAAAAACCAGGGCGGATACCCTTGTAAGGGTATTCGCGCTGACACCGCTCTCCTCTTGTGATATGTTTTCATACTTCTTGAGATGGTCGGTCTTGTAGCTCAAGCGTCTACATTTCGTCCCCCCTGTGTGTTCATCTTGTGTCTCTCATTGGATTTGTGAATTTTCCCCCGATTTATGAAGAACACGCAACCCCGCTACTTCGTTACATCTTCTATGGATGCAGGCATCTTCTCAGGGCGTGTCACTCAGACGTGTCTAAAGCAAACATGACATTTTGTGTGGATGCAGGCATCTTCTCAGGGACTGCCAACGACAGTTGTGCATTTTGTGCCTCTCGCTTCGGGATCCGCATACCAGTTTCAGAGCGTTTATTGCTCTGCCATGCCCATACAACGGCGTCGAGATCTTGCCACCCGTCCTCAGATTCCGTCTTGACCTTCCACGCCTTTGTCCATGCGTTTTCATACAGCTTTGCCAGGTCGCGCTCCCTTCCGCAAGGTGTCCAGTACTGGACGCGGATAGGACTGTCATCCCGCTCCATAACACGTCTTATCCAGAATGTGCACCTCTTCGTAACGTATTTATCCGGTGTGCGAAATACTACGAAGTTATTGACGGCTACGACCTCGTGCGATTTGAAGTTTGGTTTCGGGGCATCTTTCTTGTGACCGACAAAGCAAGGTTTCCTTGTCGGCGAGTCGATAACATGCGAAGGAATTGGCAGGACATTTTCCTTTTTAGGCATTTGGTGAAGGGCATAAGGCACTTTGCAGGGGCACCGTACCTCTGTCCTCTTCCAACATGTTTTCAAATTCGTTGAGACAGTTGGTCCAGTACCTCAGTCATGCATATTTCAACGCCCTTGTGTGTTCATCTTAAATCTCTCATTCGTTCTGCGATTTTTCCCATGACTTTTGCAGAACACGAACCCCCGCAATTCCGTTAATGAAATCGCCTGCCTCCGGGTTAGGCGACTCGCGGAACGGCTGGAAACCCCATTGAGGCCCCGCCCACTCTTTGTCTACACCCCTTTTTAACCAGTAAACAGGGTGAGTCTCGGACTCCTACTTTTTCTTGGTGCAATGCTCTTTGTACAACATTGCAGGGTTGTCCTCATTCATGAAGAATCGAAAGAGATGCGGTGTGGCATGCCCCTTGATTTTGTGATCGAGAAACGGGGCAATGACGTTTTCCAGTCAGCCAGTTCAGTGAGGAGAGTGCAATCGTTGTCCTCCTCGCATGATGCTTGCAGGACAGTGAAGAGCTCGTTCATGGTGTAAGCATCGCAACCAAACAGTTTTTTCACGAATAAGCTGAACTTTACGTGTATGTCACAATGTGTGTGCCCCACTATCATGAAGTTCATTTCTACTACCTCGAAGATACGGAACTTGACAAGCATGACCATGAACTGCGTAGCACGACGAACATGTCCGTGCCCCTTCACGTTCGCGCGAACTTGTTTGCCCGTTCGCGTGAACAGCTCGTGAATATGTTCGGGCGAACATATTTTTTTTTTCTTGGTAAAAAAAAAAAAAAAAAAATTCGGTTTTTGATTTTTAACTCATGATTGGCTACGAATTTGAACATGGCTCCAAGGCAAACATTGCTTGTATTGTTATTTTACATAACATATGTTTTTTTTCAGATTTTTCTGAGAACTGTTTTTTTTTCCTTTTCTTTTTAATATTTTTTATGTTCGCGTTTGGAAGGTTTTTGGCGCTTGTTCGCGTTTGGACGCACATGTTCGCGTTTGCCTCCGAACGCGAACACGGTGCTACGTAGGCCATGAAGGCGAAATCGTACTTAATTTTGTTCTGATCCCCACATCTGTCCGCTTGCACCCGCAACAGGGGCGGGAGCACACCTTCGAGTGCTTTTACATCTCGCAAAACTTTGGCGATGGACGTGACGACAGAGTTAGATCCATGCGACAAGTCTGGAAACCATGTGTGAACGAAGAGCGAAGGTGCCCTACCGTGAGCTATTATCCCTGTAAGGTTTGTTTTCATCATTGTGTTGTTCAACATTTCTTTAGACAAACGTCTTCTCGATGCATGGGGAATCGTTGTTTTCGCTTGATCCATATCATCGATAATGAAACACAGGTTTTTGGTTTTGTTGCACTCAAATCGACTGACCACACATTGTACAATTTTTGGTGTGCGGACTGTAGCGCAATGTGTCTTTTCTGTTTGGCGACCAGTGCCCGCCTGGGCTCAGGAAGAACACCCTCTATAAGGATGTCATTTTTAATGCACTCATTGCATCTGGCATGGTCCGTCACTCGTGCGAGGCGCACATGCCAAAAAAAGTCTCTCTATATCTTGCAAAAAACCTGGTAGGACGAGCAGTAGACGCCAAGCTTCGCGAGTCTTCTACGTATGTTATGGAACACGTCCTTCTTTGTCGTATACACTGATGGAAGCCGAATACGATTTCTTATTTTGAAGTTTGGACCAGTTTCTGTCTGATCTGGCATGGGATCGGACTCGTCGAGGATGATGTCCTCGAAGGCCGACAACGTAATTGCGTAGGTAGCCGTTGTCTGTGAGAGTCCGTCATGGCCATGAAGAGCACCGACAGTTCTGTATTCGAGGTCATCATTGTATCTTTTGAACCTATCCGACCGACGCCTAGTATAAGACACAAAGTTTTGACACACACGGGGTGCAACTGCACTATCGGATTTATGGACAACCTACGTTCCACCAAGGAAAGGAAGTTCTGAAGTTTTGCTATCCACCACTTCCGCCTATCTTTCCCTCTAAGAACACCGTAGTCGCGCCTACACGTCACGACGTCTTCGACTCTAAGTTTAAAGAGGCAACGGTCTGTCTTGCAAAACGTTTTTTGAAGGACGGCTTCACATTTGTCTACACTACATTTACGTTCGAACGTGGAGGTGGACGTTGAAACACCTCTTTTTTTAGTCTGAATGTATATTTTCTCTTTCCTTCTTCACTATGTAACATAGATAAGGCAGAAATTGCACTGTCCCCACCAACGGGCAAGTCGATGTCCGCGGAGTGCGCGACCTGACTTTGGCCCCAGGAGTTGCAGTGACAGAAAGGGGATGGCAGCATGTCCTTTGGAATGTATCGAGTATGTGCATCCAACACAAGGGGCGATTTGGCCCGAACAGACTGAGGAAACTGGCCCATGCAGGTTGTGGAAGGCAAGATGTCAACATCTTGTATAATGTCGTCAAGGCGAAGACGGCGAATGACGGTATTCGGAATACATGGCATCTGTCAAAAACGTGTGTGTCGGCCGGGCATGCCATGAGGGGAGTTGGCATTGCGCTTGTGTTTCGATGGTGTGACAACAATTGATGGGGAGCGGCTTTCACACAAGTGTTCGGGTGCATTGGCCATTCGCATGGCAAGAACCTGCACAGATGGCGGTGACCCATGAAAGCAGCTATCCATTTCGCTTCCCATGGCACCGCGAACGCAGGCGAAGAAGACCTGCAGAAGCACATAACACAAGAAAGAGGGAAGGCGAGAAAAGTGAGAAGGGACGAAAGGGAGCTTTCGAGCGGGGGGGGACTGGCGTCCCCAACCCCCTTGCCTAAAGTCGTCGTGGCAGACTCAGAATGCCGGATCCTCAGCCCGGGCAGGGGGTCCGCCGGACTGAGATCGTCGCCCCCCCCCCCATTTGTGGGGGAGCCGACGTTCTCAATCCGCCGGATCCCCTTGCCCGGGAAGGGGATCCGGTGTTTTCAAAACGCTGGATCCTCTTTCTGGGCAGGGGTCTAGTGGATTGAGAACGCTGGATCCCCTTCCTGGGAAGGGGGTCCGGCGTTCTCAATTGGTCGGATCCCCTTGCCTGGGAAGGGGGTCTGGCGTTCTCCATCCGCCAGATCCTCTTGCCAGGGAACGGGATCTAGTGTTTTTGAAATGTCGGATCCCCTCCCCAAGAAGGGGGTCTGGCGTTCTCAATCTGCCGGATCGCCTTGCCCGGGAGGGGGGTCTGGCGGATTGAGAACATCTGACCCCTGCAAACCGTGGAGGGGGGGAGATCGGACGTTTCGAACTCGCCGGACCCCTTGGCGGAAAGGGGGTCCGGCATTCTGAAAACATCGGATCCGCTTTCCGAGCAGGGGGTCCGGTGGATTGAGAGCCCCCCCCCCCCCCCCCCCCCCGGTCTGCGGGGGATCCGGCGTTCTCAATCTGCCAGATCCCCTTGTCCGGGAAGGGGATCCGGTGTTTTCGGAATGCCGAATCCCCTTCCCGGGTAGGGGTCCAGCAGATTGAGAATGTCGGATTCCCTTCTCGGGAAGGGGGTCTTGCGTTCTCAATCCGCCGGAACCCCGTGCCCGGGAAGGGAGTCCGACGTTTTTGGAATGCCCGATCCCATTTCCAGGCAGGGGGTCAGGCGGATTGAGAACGACAGATCCCCTTGCCCAGGAAGGGCGTCTGGCAGATTGAGAACGCCTGACCCTGTGAACGGGGAGGGGGGGATCCGGCGTTCTCAATCTGTCGGACCCCCTTCCCGGGCAGGGGGTCCGGTGTTTTGTGGGCGTCGAACCCCCTGCTAGGGGAGGTCGCCTCCCGCCCACCACGTTCATTCGGTTGTGAAGGGTTTCGTAGGTTTCACAACGGTGGTTGACAAAAAATGTCAATGACTCCACCTGCTGGCCCCGAAAACACCGACACTTTTCCTGACTCCGAAAAGACCGAAAATTTCCCTGACAATGCTGGCCTGCCCTTGGGAGGAGGCTCGACGGGATCCTCTTCTCTGTAGAAGGTTCTTGATTTGGTCGAGACAGAAAAAGAGGGAGAGAGAGTGAGGGGGAGAGAGAGAGAGGGAGAGAGAGAGAGAGAGAGAGAGAGAGAGAGAGTGAGAGAGAGAGAAAAAAAAAAAAAAAAAAAAAATGTAAGTCTCTAACCTCACGATTGACCTTATAGTACTTTCATCGATTGGATGAGCAAAATCAAATAAATATACCACTATAACATGAAAATATACACTACCACACTTGTTTGTGTCTGTGTGTGTGTGATAGAGAGAGAAAAAGAGAGAGAGAGAGAGAGAGAAAGAGAGAGAGAGAGAGAAAAAAAAAAAAAAAAAAAAAAAAAAAGAGAGAGAGAGAGAAAAAAAAAAAAAAAAAAAAAAAAAAAAAGTTCTCCATCGATTGGACGCGAACTGTTAGGGAGGGGTACAGCGGAGGGGTGTTGCTGGTTGTAAGGGAGGGATGTTCAGGGGTGTAGGGGCATAAAGAGTTTTTTTTTTTTTTTTTTTTTAGTACGAGGACTTAGTCCTCATCATCCGCAACCCCCCACACTCACTCGTTTTCAAAAGTTATTTCCCAAAGTGGTTTCGGTGTTTCAATACCGAAATCGCACTTCGGGATTTCAGAGTTTTACTTAGATATTTGGAGACTTTATATCCTGAAGTGGTTTCAATGTTTCGATACCGAAAACGTACTTCGGCATTTTCGTGTTTTACTTAAACACATTTTGATAGGTTATACTCCAAAGTGGTTTCGGTGTTTATATACCAAAAATGCACTTTGGGATTTCGGTATTATACTAAATCGTTCTTTTAACTTATTTCCCGAAGTGGTTTCAGTGTTTTAATACAGAAAACGCACTTTGGGATTTCGGTGTTTTACTTCGTCATTTTTTTGAAGTTATATCCTGAAATAGTTTCGGTGTTTCTGTACCGAAAACGCATTTCGCGATTTCGGTGTTTTACTTCTGGCGTTTTTTATGGTTGTATCCCAAAGTGCTTAAGAGTGTTTTGGTACTTAAAACGCACTTTAGTACTGAGGCAATACTTAAAACCAACAGTTGTCGTCGGCGTGATAGATTTGAAGAGTGTAAAACAAATAAAAATGACGAGTTTTTTTCGAACAAAACTAGAGTATGATAAACCGACGTTTTTCTGTGTGTTTATGTGCGTTCGTATGTTTATGTGTTTGCATGCGTGTAGAAGAGATGTAAAGGGACAAAAATGCACACAAACACACATGAAGAAAGAGGGAGAGGGAGAGGCATGAGTTTGCGGTGGAAGGGAGAACGGGGGGTCCCCGCTCTAACCTGAGAGCAGTGTCCTACCTTCGACTTACCCCCGTCCTACGTACAGTTCGACGGGGGTAAAGCGGACCTCGTCAAAATGAGTTGTGTCAAGCAGGAGGGGGAACAACCCCGTTCCAGTGCCAGAGGCCGAAAACGCAGTTAGGAACTTTTGTGTTTTACTTGGTAGTTTTCATAATTATTTCCCGAAATGGTTTCAGTGTCTTGATACCAAAAACTCACTTCGGGATTTCGCAGTTTTCCTTAGGCATTTTGAGAGGTTATATCCCGAATTGGTTTCGGTGTTTTGGTACCGAAAACGCACTTCGGGATTTATGTATTCTACTTACAAATTTTGGGCGGTTATACCCCAAAGTGGTTTCAGTGTTTGGATACCGAAAATGCCCTTCCTGGATTCCGGTGTTATACTAAATCGTTTTTTTAAGTTATTTCTCAAAGTGGTTTTGGTGTTTCAGTACAAAAATGCACTTTGGGATTTCGTTGTTTTACTTCATCATTTTTTTGAAGTTGTATTCCGAAGTGGTTTCGGTGTTTCTGTACCGAAAAACACTTCAGGATTTCGGTATTTTACTTCGAGCATTTTCTTAGGTTATATCCCAAAGTGCCTTGGGTGTTTTGGTACTTCAAACGTACTTCCGTACTAAGGCAATACTAAAAACTAATAGTTGACGATGGCGTGACAGATTTGAAGAGCTTAGAGCAAATAAATAAGCATGAGTTTTTTTGGAACAAAACTAAAGTATAATAGAATGACGTTTGCCTGTGTGTTTATGTGCGTTTGTATGTTTGTGTGTTTGTATGCTTGTGGAAGAGATGTAGAGGGACAAAAACACACACAAACACAAATGCAAAGAGAGGGAAAGAGAGAAATATGAGTCTTTGGCGGCAGACCTCACGGTACTTCCATCAATAGGATGAAAAAAATGAAAAAAAATTATCGCTTGAATACGAAAATATACACAACCGGTCCTTTTTTTTCTATATATATATATATATACAGGGTTACCTCATCGAACGTTCGGGGGCCCCTGACTGACCCTCGAACGTTCGGGCGTTTGGGGTCCCGTTCGGGGGCCGAACACCTCCAGGTTCAGCCCCCGCCAAAAACTATTTCGAAGCTTAAAAATAAGTTTTTTTTTTCTAAAGTGTTTTTTGTGCATTCTTTATGATGTAGCCTACACGTGTATAAATTTTGAAGTCATTCTGCTAAGCCAAAAAAACATTAAAAATCGTCAAAGATGGGGGTGTCAAAACGTGCTCGCCCACTCACTATTTTGTTTATTTTCACTTTTAACTTTTTGTTTCACTTTATTTCGGGGCCTAAACAATTTTATTATTTTTTGAAAAATTTTTAATGAGTTATTGATTATGTAGACTACATATCTGTAAATTTTCAGATCATTTGTCAATGCAAAAAATAATTACAAATCGGCAAAGATGGGGATGTTGAAAAGGNGATATTACTCATGCAAAATACAATAGAACTACGTTCCTATTTTATAAAAAGCTTGATAGGTCATGAAAGGTTTCAAAGGGGGTAAGATAAAAAAATAAAGGGTTTTAGAAGGGGGATGCTTAATTCGTTTTAGAACTTTTTATCTAAATATTGTTTTATTTTTCTATTTTATTTTTTATCCTCCTATTCGTTGAGATAGCAAAGATGGCGTCAAGCCAAAGGTTGTTTTTATCAGTGATATGAACAACATACTTTTTTTCCAGATTTTTATAAATTATTATTTTTTCGTTTTTTTTTATTTTTTTTTTGCGCAGGGCCGAATTTTCCATATCCGGAATTAATCTGGCATTTTCATCCGGATTGAAAATTTCGAATAAAAATGGCCTGCCGGATATCCGGATTTGCTACCTAGTTTGTTTGTTTTTTTCATTGTTTTTTTAATGAAGTAATGCGAAAACATTGTTGCACTGACCATGATCCCGACTCTTGTCGGTTGGGATGAGGGATGAGAGAGATCCATCGCTCTCCCCCTTCTCTTGTTGTTTTCGTTTTTTTTTTTTTTAAGTATTGCGAAAAGGTTGCTGCGCTGGCCATGATCCCCACTCTTGTGGGTTAGGATGAGGGATGGGAGAGATCCATCGCTCTCCTTCCTTTTTTTTGTTGTTTTCATTTTTTTTTTTAATGAAGTAATGCGAAAACTTTGCTTTGTTGGCCATGATCCCCACTTTTGTGGGTTGGGATGAGGGATGGGAGAGATCCATCTCCCTCCCCCCCCCCCCCTTTTTTTTGTTTTTTTATTTTTAATGAAGTAATGGGAAAAGGTTGCTACGTTGTCCATGATCCCCACTCTTGTGCGTTTGGATGAGGGGTGGGAAAGATCAATCGCGCTCCGCACCCCCCCTTTTTTTTATTGAAGTAATTCGGGCAGGTTGCTGCGCTGGCCATGATCCCCACTCCTCTGTGTGTGTGTGTGTGTGTGTGTGTGTGTGTGTGAGAGAGAGAGAGAGAGAGAGAGAGAGAGAGAGAGAGAGAGAGAGAGAGAGAGAATCAATCAATCAATCAATCAATCAATCAATCAATCAATCAACCAACCAACCAATCAATCAATCAATTAAACAATTGCATGGGTCCAAGGGACCCTTTCACACAAGTGTGTACATGTCATGCATCATCCTCACACACCATGATCAACAGTCTCAAGTCATAGACAAAGGTAGATGAGAAGAGGACCGAGTTTCACAACTTATATTATCATAAATATGAATACAGAGTGTTTCAAAGTTTCCCTGAGTCCAGCGCTCATTAGCGCAACACCAATATTTTGCCAACTCATCAATATGACTTCCAGTGAATCAGCGCTACNGAGAGAGAGAGAGAGAGAGAGAGAGAGAGAGAGAGAGAGAGAGAGAGAGAGAGAATCAATCAATCAATCAATCAATCAATCAATCAATCAATCAACCAACCAACCAATCAATCAATCAATTAAACAATTGCATGGGTCCAAGGGACCCTTTCACACAAGTGTGTACATGTCATGCATCATCCTCACACACCATGATCAACAGTCTCAAGTCATAGACAAAGGTAGATGAGAAGAGGACCGAGTTTCACAACTTATATTATCATAAATATGAATACAGAGTGTTTCAAAGTTTCCCTGAGTCCAGCGCTCATTAGCGCAACACCAATATTTTGCCAACTCATCAATATGACTTCCAGTGAATCAGCGCTACTACTGCAGATAGTCTCTAAGTCATCAATGTGGTCACTATTCATCAGCGCCACCTCTGCAGGTCACATCCAACTCATGTAAGTATCCTCCATAGCCAAACCTCGAATGAACACTCCCAGCCTCAATCCCTTCCTTCTACGATACATACACACTCTTCACTCATGAGGATCTACTCTGGATACTACTCATCGCTACATACTAACCCTTCTACTACTAATGCTAAACTTGCTGGGCAGCTATGGCTGCGTCACTTCCAGCGTACAGGCTTCCTTCCCCATTCAGCGCATCTTCTACCTCCAGCGCTGCTCCTCCTGACTCAGCGCACAAGTGCACCAACACTTCCACGCATTGCAGCCAGTGGAGATCAAGCGACACTCCCCGCTGGGTCTGCATTGGCTCAATTCGGCCTTTCCTTTGTCCCAGACCCTGCATTGCATGTGTCCCAGTATAGTCCCCATGAAGTTGCACTGCTGCTGAGGCCTCTTGGCCTGGATTTAGACTTGAAAGTCTGGATATGGACAGACCCCTTGACTTAGACCAGATCTGGGACTGTGCCTACTGACTTTACTTTCCGACAGACACAACTCTAAATGAACAGACACATTTACTGCTTGAACAGACACTTTCCTTTGCACGAACAGGTACACTGTCTGCACGTATAGACACACTCTTACCCGAACAGACATGACATACACATCTCCTGGTGAACAGGTAAGTCTTTTGACAATGCCCTTTTCCTTAGATGTAGATGTGCCTGTTGATAGAGAACTTGACCGTTGACCTGCTTTCACGTTTCTGAGTCCTGGCGAGCTACCCTTTCACAATGCTTTATCTTTACAAGGTCCGTGTTGCGTTACTTTTGCAAGGCCTGGGGCCTGTATAAGGTAAAGGCGTTTTTACTCTCGCCGGCCTAGTTTCGAAGTCCTCTGAGAATCATTTACTCATCAATGATATAGATTATTTTTCTTTCTTTTTCATACGCAGACACAATATGAGGTGCAGACTCTAGCAAGTCTTCCCTAGTGAACCAGCGATCCTCGCTAGGATCCCTGAAGGCAAACCTCACCTTATATTGTCGTTGTGGTCTGCCTCGATCGCCAGTGTGAAAAGTACTTTCTGCAATAATCTTTTCCACGTCATACCTTCCACCCATACTTGGAGGTATCGCTGACCTGCGGCTTGGAAACAACTCATTCGTCACGCAAGGCAAGAGCTATGAGGCATGGAACACTGGGTAAGTACGCAAATGCAAAGGAACCTCAATGACATATGAAGGACCATCTACATCTCCAATTACGTCTAGAACTTGCCAATGTCCTCTGTAGGCAGGTAAAAGCTTTTGAGAGATGTTTTCTTCAGGAGCAAACTCTCTAGATTTTACCCAAACCAAATCTCCTACAGCAAATTGAGACGGTCGCCTGTGTTTATTTGCTTGTTCAATCATCTGATGCTGGACTTTGAGTATGTTTTCCTTTACCTTCTTAATGTCTTTCTGATATTAGACTGCAAATTCACTAGTTCCTAGAGGAAGCTTATGGACTTGATCCGGGTTCAACCGATCAATAGGTCTGCGTGGACGTCATCCCAGGTGTAACTCCATAGGAGTCTTACATGTAGATAGATGTACAGAGTTATTATAGGCACTAACAACTTTAGGTAGATGTTCATCCCAGTCAATCTGATCGGGACGAATGTACATGCGCAAAGTCTGTTGCCAAATCTTATTCATCTGTTCAGCCTGACCATTAGTCTCAGGATGCCTACCTGATGACATTGTCAACTTAAAACCATATACATTCATCAGTTGCTGTCATTGTTCACTTGTGAATCGGGTATCTCTGTCACTCACAATAGTTAAGGGATGTCCAAAGTCTTTTACCCAATGGTTAAAGAACTCCCGAATTACCAAATCAGTCTTTGCTTCCGAAGGCAAGGCTACAAAAATAGCATACTTTGTAAATCTATCCACTATGACCATTACTTGCGTTTTTTCATTTCTGCTCTTCACCTTTGTATCCATGAAATATATAGAGACAGAGTCTCCAGGGCCGGTAGGGATAGGCAAAGGCTTAAGTAGCCCAAGGGGTGACTGCGTGGTGCTTTTGTTTTGTTGGCACACTTTGCAGCCTTGCTTATACGCGATACAGTCCGCTTTCATTCGAGGTCAGGTGTAGGAACGCAATAAAATCTCATAGGTCTTCTTCCACCCGAAATGGCCTTCTGTATCATGGCATTCCCCCAAGATCATACTCTTGATCTCTTCACAAACACTTTTTCAGACGCTTAAAGGACATCGTGCAGTCTGAATCCCACTTCCAAATTACTTCTTTCTTAAGCAATCAGCGAAGGGGAGAAGCTATTATCGTAAAGTGTCTTACGAACTTTCGATAGTAATTGGCTAACCCAAGGAACGACCGCAACTCAGTCAGGGTGCGGGGGTTCAGCCAATCTCTGATTGCTGCTATCTTGGCATCTTCCGGTTTGACCCCATCTCCATCAATCACATGTCCTAGGTACAACACCTGACGCTTAGCCCATTCACACTTCTTTGGGTTTAACTTGAGTTTTGCTTCTCTCAGTTTATTTAGCACAAGTTGAAGGTGCTCAACATATTCCTTTTCGTTCTTACTAAAAATCAAAATATCGTCTAAATAAATCACAACAAATTTGTCGATCCATTCACAAAATAATTCGTTCATTATTCTTTGGAAAGTGGCAGGGGCATTTGTGAGACCAAAGAGCAAAACTACGAACTCATAATGCCCATACCTTGTCCTGAAGGCAGTCTTATGTTGGTCTTCCGGCTCAACCTCAATCTGATGGTAGCCGAATTTTAGATCAATCTTTGAGAATACTTTGCTTCCCTGCACGTGATCCAACAAATCGTCTATTCGCGGTAATGGTTCAGCATTCTTTATGGTTATGTCATTTAATTTCCTATAATCTATACACATGCGAAYGCCGCCATCCTTTTTAGGCACAAAGAGCACAGGCGCACCATAGGGTGCGGAGCTAGGCCTTATCCACCCATTTTTCAACAACTCATCGAGTTGGGTTCGCAGTTCATCCAATTCCTGGGGCGACATACGATAGATGGGCCCCTTCGGGGGCGCGCTCCCTTGAATGATATCAATAAGGTGGCGGATTGGTCTTTCCACCACACCGCTTGGGGCTTCAGCCACATCTGTGAACTCCTTCAGGATCCGCTCAATCTCTTGGGACTTGACGACTTCCTTAGTTTCTCCTTCCTTCACTGGGCGCACATATGCAACAAAGACGTGGTCGTAGAGTTATGCTTCTTTTTATGACGAGCAAACATGGAGGCACTCATACAATAGTGAGCTAGGCTGCTTTCTTTTCCTGATTCATGATAGAGACGAATCTTTTTTTTACCTCCTCGCGGACTCGGGAGCCAACATTCATGTTCCTTTAACTTTAGATCCGCATGTGCAGCCTCACCCCAATCCATTCCTAGCAACGCATCAAAGGGCATATTATCCTCCACCAAGAAGGTCAAAGAGTGGAGAATACATTCCACCTTCCCCTCTGCCTCTAGCCGAAAATATACTTGTACTCCCTCGACGTATCGATCCATGACGGTTTCACTACTATTCGCCAGCTTACTTACAATAGGCTCACTTAATTTTTTAACCTTAAGCCCAAGACGCAGTTTCTGCAACCCTCTTTTACTAATATAGCTGCGTGTGGACCCGATGTGTATCATACCTCCTACTCTAACTCGATTTATTTCCAGATCTGCAATTATTAGCTGTCCTTTTTTTTTCCGTATTTTAGTCCAGGCTTGGCGACGAGCGGCCAACTCATCGCCCACGCCAGCGAGGGATACATCTCGAGAGATGCATATGTTTACCACCTCTGGACAGTGCACTAGATGGGGACTTCCTCCCTCTTGAGTTTCTTCCATTGGGGCCTTCGAATGGGAGGATTCTGATTTTTCAACATTCGAAGCCCCGGTAGAGGCAACTGGCACCTCTACTGGCTGTTCCCTTTTGCCCCTCTATATTCAGGGCAATAGGGTACAATGTGGTCGGGGTCCCTACATTTGAGGCATTGGTCTGCTTTCTTTCTCTCCTGTCAGACCTTCTCGGTGATTCCCAATTCTTTCCAAGGCTCTCCTTCCGGCAGGCCTCGATGAGGTGGGTATCGCTTATCCCACTTGTTGTACCATGAGTCTCTTCCTCTACCCCAGGTGGAGTAAGAACCACGACCACCGTATGAGGGACCATTTCCCCTTCCTCCCACGTAGTGGCTTCCTTCACCACCAACCCTCTAGGTGTCGAATCCTCGTCCACCACGGCCGCGACCTCTTCCTCGGCCACGCCCTCTTCCTTGACGCCCTCCCCCTCGGGCTGCAACAACCGTGTAACTCCCCTCCTGAGCTACCAGTTTGTTGGGTTCATCGAGACCATAGTCTACCTGATCCCAGGAGATGGTCTCAGCGCCTCCTTCTTCAAAGGTTAGAAGGAGACTGTCTTTCCCAGGTATAAACCCTGAGATGGTGCGGTTCTGCCATCTCTTACCCGCTTGCAGATCTTTCCCGTAATAGCAATAATTTGCTTCAGCGAGGAAGCCGACATGATCTATGGCGATCTTGCCGAACTTCTCATATGTCATCCCCTCTTCCTTGGTACGGGGATAGAGTTGTGTTCTTAGGGGATCCGGGAGTGCCCGTGCAAAACTGTTTAAGATTTGGGCCGACATCAATCCGTGATCAGGGCATTGTAATAGTTCATCTATTGTTGCCTTTACTGTAGAGGTACTATTCCATTTCCTGTCAGGAAGACTGAGGATCAATATTTCTGTACGTCTTGCCAAGTTTTTGTCCTCAAATCTTTCTCTTATTAACTTAAGGAAATCTTCGATTCGCGTTTGCTGTGAATATTCTACCATAGAGCTGCATCCCGCCTCCTTTTGCAACGAGATGGCAAAGCTCATGGTGTCGCCTCCCATGCATGATGTCGCCATCAATACCCTGTCCCAGTATGGAATTCGTTGTCCATATACATAAGTTTCAATTGTCGCCGCCCAGTGCAACACACTTTCTTCTTTCTTTCCATTGTAGGTCCACGGCAGCTTAAACTTTATCTTGTTAACTTGCCCAGTCTCCTGAGGAAGTTTGTCTTTTGGATCCCCAATCTTTTTCTTCTCTTTTCTGCCATCATCGACATTGTCATCACCATCTCCTTCGTCGCCTTTAGCGCCTTTAACTATCTTTTCTATGACTTCCGGAGTAAAGGTCTTAGTAACATGGTCATCCAGGGTCTGGATGTAAGTTTGAACATGATGTGTTTTAACTCTTTGTTGGGTCTGGTGTATTAGGTTCACATCTTGTCTTGTGTTGAGGACTGCCGCTCTGAGTAGGGCAAGTTGGTCCGCTATTTCAGAGGGTTTTTCCTATTGTGCTTCTAGAGCCCTTTGCAGGTTTTCCCCTTCTGCCTGCAGCCTCTTTCTTTCTTCTATTTCTTACCTTCTTGCTGTTAACATTCAGCTATTCAACTCCGCCCGTTTCTCGGCTATCATCAGGTTGCATTCGACTGGGTCTGTTACCGTGGCCAACTTTGTGACAAACGCTTGCTTTTCTTCTTCAATTTCTTTTAGTGGCTCACTGGAGTAATAGAAATGACCAACCCAATCCAATGGTTCAACGGGGAGTTTCTGTGTTGTACTACTCTCCGGAATGTCAATGGGACGATGTCTTTGCAAGGTTTGTCCTTCCTCCTATTCTTCTACTTCACTTTCTTTTATACCCTTCAATTCTTCCTCCAATTCTTTCTCCATCTTTTCTTGTATCTTCCTCTTAACTTCTTCTTCTTTCTGTTTTTTCTTCGCTTCCCTTTCTTTTTTCTTTTCTGCCAGCCTGCGGTCTACTTCTGCTTGTTCCGCAGGTGTGGCCCCCGACTTTGTTGTTCCAGACCGCATTAACATGTGGGACATATATGTGCGTCCGAACCCCAACGGGAACATTAGTCGGAACAGGGGCCCCAATAATACAGAAAGGGCCAACAGGCCCTACATGGGATAGTCATCCATGATGACTGCCGGCATAGGAGGCCCTCCGCCGGGTCACCAAGGTACTATCCCACTTACAGACTTGGTCTTGACTTACGGTAATGGAGCACTTAAATTAACGGTAGAAGGTGCTGCGTACAATCAACAATAGATCAAACTAAAACGAACTTGAATATGTCTAATTTTTTTTTTTTATGTGTTGTCTATCCTCTTGGATCGAA
>BFEA01000136.1:2127433-2138046 GCA_003427395.1 Chara braunii
TGGGCCTTTTTTTTTTTTTTTTTTTTTTCGTTTTTTTTTCCAGGCGACCCGCAATGTCGGACACCGGAAAACAAAATATGGGCGTGCAGGGTTTTTTCAGCCCTGCACGCCCATTTTTTTTATTTTTTTTTTGCGCTAAAATATTTAAAAAAAAATGTTGCACCATGCTTGGGCGGTTGGTAATGGCCGAACCCGGCCAATTCGGCTACTGGCCATGATCGTGGCCGATTTTTCGTCCTCGGTCATGACCGAGCGTGCAACATAGCCCTCATCTACCCCACCCTCCTGCCTCAAGCAACTCACCCCCGAGGAGCGCACCTACCTCCAAGCAAAAGGGGGTTGCTTCCGTTGTCGTCAATTGGGGCACCAACAAACCAATAGCTCCAACGTCGCACTATTCACCCGCCAGTCAACCTCCACTCGACCCTTAACCTCCGCATCACCGCCCTCGGCAAGCGCGGGTCCCTCCTCATCATAAACACAGTCCCAGGACATCGACCCGACATCGACACCACGTCTGTCGGCCCACCCATCGGTGACGTCCTCCGTCCCACCGATGGCTCATTTGGCATCGACCATTCGTCTGCCAACCCCTCCTCCGGTGACGCACATCCCACCGGACAATCTCCAGGCGTCGCAGTCTACTCCGCCTGCCCCCCTCCCGACGATGTCCCCTATTCCGCCGGATGAACCCTCCACTGCCACGTGTTCTTCCACCCTCCTCCCTAACCCATCCGCAACCACTTTCACAGATCTTGTTGAGGAACGAGCCCGACATGATCGGCTCATTAGGCTAAGCCTCGAGCAATGCCGCCTCAACACTATGATCTCCTCTGCTTGTGGCGGATCCACACAGTTCCAACTCAAGTTCATTCTCGTTTCCCTCGGTGCATCAATGATGAAATTCCGGGCCGTCCTTGATATTGGCGCCACCGGTAACTTCATCACCGACGCGTGTGTCCGCAAAGCCGGTCTTACCTCTACCGGCTATGACTCCCCGATCACTATCCACCTAGGGGATAAGGACTCAGCAGTCGTCGTCGATCGCACAGTCCCCGAGACCACCATGACTATCGGCCCCCTTCGCAGTTAGGTCTCCTTCGATGTTATGCACCTTATGTACGACATCGTCCTAGGGACCCTGTGGCTTGACCGCTACATGCCCTACTCATTTCACCCCTCCTTTGTCCGCCTCACCAACCCTCCTTACTCTCCCGTTGACATCCCCTACCTTCTTCCCCCTTCCACCCCACCCCCCATCTCCCCACATCAATTCCTCCACATGTCCCGTGAACACCCTGACTCCGCTTACTATTGCCTTGTCATTGACCGCGAGCGTCCCGAGGACTTGCTTCCAATGGACAAACCCGGCCAAGATCCTCCTTCTGATCCCCACATCACCGCCCTCCTCTCTGAATTCAAAGATGTCTTCCCCGAGTCCTTGCTCGCCGGTCTACCTCCTGATCGCGGTGTATCCCACACCATTGATCTCGAGCTCGGCCACTCTCCTCCTTGTCGCCCCCCATACCAGCTCTCCATCCCCGAGGCCGAAGAGATGAAGTGACAACTTAATAAACTCATTGAGAAAGGATTCATTAAGCCTAGCTCCTCTCCCTTGGGAACCAGTTGTCTCTTCGAGTCTTCGTTAAGAAGAATGGCACGCCGGAACATCGCATGTGCACAGACTACCGTGCCCTGAACCGGATCACGATCAAGAACAAGTAACCACTCCCTCGCATATCCAAGCTTCTTGATCGCCTCTGTGAAGCCAAGTATTTCACCAAGATTGATCTACGCAGTGGCTTCCACCAGATCTGTATCCGCGAGGAGGACACTCACAAGACCGCCTTTCGCTCTCGCTTCGGGCACTACGAATTCCTCGTGATGCCCTTCAGACTCACCAATGCCCCCGCCACATTCCAATCCACCATAAATCACATCTTTCACGACCTCCTCGAAGTCTGTGTCGTGATCTACCTTGATTATATCCTCGTCTTCAGCCCCACCTTCGAATCCCACCTCGAACACGTTCGCAAAGTTCTCTTCATCCTTCGAGAACAAAAGTTCTACGACAAGCTTTACAAGTGTACATTTGTTTCCCATAGCGTAGAAAACCTTGGTCACATTGTCTCGGTCGACGACATCCGCATGGACCCCAAAAAGGTCTCCGCCCTCGTCGAGTTCCCACCTCTCTCCACTTTGACCCAACTTTGCTCATTCATTGGACTTGCCAACTATTACCGTCCCTTCATTCAAAACTTCTCCGACGTCTCATACTCTCTCCATGACTTCACCTGCGCCACCGAATCCTTCACATGGACTGAACGCCGCCAAGCCACTTTCGACAAACTCAAGCAACTCATCACCATTACCCCCGTCCTCGAGATCGCTGACCCCACTCGCCACTTCTTCGTCACCACTGATGCCTCAGACTTCGCCATTGGGGTTGTCCTGTCCCAACATTTCCCTCCTGATCCCACCGAGATCCCCTCTGTCAAAGATTCCCCTACTCACTCACAATCCTCACCCGGCGAACACCCCATTGCCTTCGCTAGCAAGAAACTCCTTCCCGCGGAGATGAATTACTTCTCCAACGAGAAGGAACTCCTCGTCGTGGTCTACGCCCTCAAAGTTTGGCGTCTGTACCTCGACGGGCAATACTTCACCGTCCGCACTGACAACACAGTCGTGTCCTTCATCCTTACCAAGAAAAACATCACCCCCCGCCAAGCCCGATGGCTTGACTTCCTTGCCCAGTTCACCTTCACCATCTGCCACACCCTCGGCAAAAGCAACCACGTTGCTGATGCCCTCTCCCGCCGCCCCGACCACAAGCCCCCTGAGAAAGTCTACGCTGTCATGACCCACATTCAACTTCTTCCCTCGTTACATCGCCGCTACACCCAAGTTTACCTCTCTTGCCCTGACTTCGCTTCCATTTACTACAAACTCCGCAACCTTGACTCAGTCCCTGACTACTCTCTCCATGACAATCTACTCTATATTGACACCAAGGGCACTCGCTGACTCTGCATCCCTGACGCACGTGGTCTTCATACCAGCTTTTGGCCGCGACGCCAAGACCGCTGGCCACTTCGGTTTCCAGAAAACCTTCGACACCATCTCCCGCTACTTTCATTGGCCTTCTCTGCTCACCGACGTCAAAGCATACATCCGCTTGTGCCCCACCTGTCAGGCCGTTAATCCCTCGAACCGGACCAAGCCCGACAAGCTTCAATCATTGCCCATCCCTACCCACCGGTGGCAGTCCATCTCCATGGACTTCGTGTGCGGCCTCCCCAAGACCGACCGTGGACATGATTGCATCTACGTCATTGTTTATCGTCTGACCAAACGCACCCACTTCATTCCTTATACCACCTCGCACAATGCCAAAGACATCGACATACTCTTCCTTGATCATGTCGCTCACCACCACGGTCTTCCCGATAACATCATCAGTGACCGCGATCCCGCTTCCTATCACAGTTCGAGAAACACCGCTTCCAAGCCTACGGAACCACGCTAAAGTATAGCATTGCATTCCACCCCAGACCGATAGTCAGACCGAGAAGATGAACGATACTCTCCAAAGAATTTTGCGGAAGTATTATCATCCACACCAACATGACTGGGATCAATTGCTCACAGCCGTCGAGATTGCCTACAACAACGTTGTATGCTCCTCTACTGGCATGTTCCCTTTCTACCTCGACCTTGGCTACCATCCCCGCTTGCCCTCTGATTTCTTGCTTCCCTCGCAGACTCAGCCCCTCCACCCCTTGCCCCTCTCTCAATGGATGGGTAACAACAATGAACAGACTCCTCAGAGAAGCAACCGAAGCCCTTGAAAGAACACAAGAACAACAAGCAAACAAGACTAACAAACACAGACGTGATGTGTCATTCAAAGTAGGGGACAAAGTTTGGCTTTCTGCCAAACGCTTTGAACCCGAACAAGGCTTGTCCAAGAAACTCTCAAACAAGTGGCTCGGTCCCTTCCCCATCATTGAACAAACCTCCCCCGTCAACTACAAACTCCAACTTCCCCCTGACATGAGTCGTGTCCACCCAGTNCATTCAAAGTAGGGGACAAAGTTTGGCTTTCTGCCAAACGCTTTGAACCCGAACAAGGCTTGTCCAAGAAACTCTCAAACAAGTGGCTCGGTCCCGAGAGAAGGTTAACCGACCCCCCATTTTTCAGGTCAATTTATAAGAAAACAATAAGGCCATTTCAACCAAACTCCACACCAATGTATAGAGTGCACTTCTTACTAACATATTTATAAAAAAATAAATAAATAAAAAAAATTAAAAACACATAAAACAGCAACCCAAAAGTGCATTTTCAGGCAATTTTGGCATGAAACACGTCATCCAAATTTCAGGATTTTCAGGCCTCCAAACAGCACAAATTCTAATAACCCAAATAATACCAAATTTGGCAGACAACAACCTTAAATCGAAACAAAAACAGAAAAAAAAACAAAAAACCAAAAAACCAAAAATTTGACCCCCAAACCCTAATTTCAGTTTTGGTCCCATTAATCAGGAGCTGAAAATGAAGGTCCCCGTTAACCATTTGTGTCGGTCCCTTCCCCATCATTGAACGAACCTCTCCCGTGAATTACAAACTTCAGCTTCCACCTGACATGCGTCGCGTCCACCCAGTCTTCCAGTAGAATACCTCAAGGAATACCACGAATCCCCGCCCCAGTTTGCTGACTGCCCTTATCCTAGACCTCCACCAATCATGCTTCCAACAAGCCCGAATTTCATAGTCAAATCAATCATAGGACGAAAAACAACTCGAGTATCAGATCACCTGGAACCAATCATCGGATACAAAGGAAAATGGACCGGATACCTTGATAAAAAATCAACATGGGAACCCCTTGATAATCGCAAGAATGCCATGAAACTTATTTGTGTCTATAATCGTGCCTACCCAGTATCCTAACTATACCCCGACATAAACCCTAAACCCTCGCTTAAAACCTTGCTACAACCTCGTAACCCTGCTCTACACACACGCTTGAACCCAGCCCACCCTCCCCTCGACCCTGATTCCTGATGTCTGATCTGCCCTTGCCCTCGCCTAGCCTTGTCCCATCTATCCTCTCCACTACCTTGTCTCTCTTGTCCAATTCTTGTGGACCTTCGTGACATCGGCGATAAAGGATCTAATGGCAAACGCGCGAGGACGATGGCCCGCTCCCTCACTGATCATGGAGATTATGTTGCTGGTTTGGCCACCATGCTGTTTCATCGGCCGACATCCTGACTCGCAGACTTACTGGAGTAGCAACTTGTGACATGGATCTTTGCATCAGTCTGCGACTCCCTTGCTTCCAGATCAGACCCCATTGCAGTTCGTGTATCGGACACACCCTAGCACTTGGACTTTGGACATGTGAACCACTTCTACCTGCCGCAGCCGCTGAAGACCGCTTCTACCACCTACTCCAAGATCTGATCAAGACCGCTACAGATCCCCTTTCAAGACACTTGGACACTTTGTTCTTGCATGAGACTTTGCTTCCCACTCCTTCGGACATACCAGCCCTTGCATCCTAAACAAACACTTTCATTTTTCCCGACAACCTTGTAGAACATCATTATAAAATCCCTGTTTCCCTGACCATTGTTCCCCTTACCCACTAGAACATCAATAAAAATTTCATGTTTCCCTGACCATTATTCCCCTTACCCACTAGAACATCAATATAAATTCCTTGTTTCCCTTACCATCGTTCCCCTTACCCATTAGAACATAAATAGATATTCCCTGTTTTCATGGACATTGTTTCCCCTTAGCCAGTAGAAAATCAATAGAAATCCCATGTTCCCTGAACATTTCTTAGCTTCCCCCTTGTAGACCTACCCAGTTACATCATACCATCACCTATGCAGAACATCTGACATAATACCCTGTGACTTGCTTCACTCCCCTTCTCGTTTTCCGACCAGTGATCGGCCCCGTCCGTCCTTTACAGTTCCTTTTTTGTTTCCTTAGGTTTTTGGCAGTTGGGACGTTGCCTTTCAGAGGGAGGGGATAGTGTTACGGACTCTGCTAGGGCTCGACCCCTGGTCTATTTTGTTGTTGTTTTTGCTACATCCCGTTTTTTGCCTGACACCCTTTTTCTAAACCCCTCCTTTGGTACCGTCGGATTTTGGACAATTGGCGCCATGTTACAATTCGGGTGCCACTTTCAAATACCGCATTTTTCAGTTTTTCCCTCGGGGCTTTTGCAGAGATGTCCCTGGTACCATACGTGTCACCGACACTTATACCGGTTCCCCATACAGTACGGGTAACCGGTCTCGTACCAGTTTCAGTTGTTGTACTCGTACTCAGTGGGACTTGCTTCTGTTTTCGGCATTCCAAATCCAAGACTTCGACTTTGTGTCCTTGCCACTGTGTCTGCCTCCGACCCTGAGTTGTGTCGAGTGAGTGTGTGTATGTGTGCTCTCCCTCTCTCCCTCTCTCTCCCCTCTCCCTCGGCTCTCCATGTATCCCTCAGCCTCGCGCCCGTCACAGTATGTCCGATAGACGCACAAAGGTGGGACCACTGTGCTGACGGCGACTCGGCGAGGGGAAAGAGGTCGAGGGGTCTGCGCTGCGGTGACAGATGTCGAGGCCGGTGCAGTCATGGAATTGGTAGCAGCCTGAGAGTCGGGGCTGCTGGTGGAAGGTCCAACAGGCATGGAGGCAACAGCTGCAGCCAACTGTGACGAAGTAGCGAGGTAGTAGGGTAGAGGGGGGGAAGCCGGTCGAGGGAAACGAGCCGGCAAGACAGAGGTGGGAGGGGTGGTATAGGAAGAAGAAGGGTGAGGCTGTCCCAGGGAGAGAATCTCAGCCTCGAGCTGCGCCACAGTGGCCTGTAGGGTAGCCACCCGCTGGGTGCGGGGGGTCGGAGGTGGAGGGGGCGGAGAGAGTACCCTAGTGGGAGGAGGAAGAACTCCGGGCCGTAGTGTCGTGACCGATGCAGGAAGTTGGGAAGCAACACCAGGGAAGGTAAATGAAACTGTCTGGCCAGATACCGGTATCTGAGCGGTAGCGCATGCGGTTGTGGCTGAAGCAACAGAGGCGGCGGAAGCGGCGGGGCCTAATGGAAGAGACGCAACAGACGGTATGGTCTGAGCGACAGCAACACTGGCTAGTGCAGAGGGGGAGTGTTGGACCTGATCCGCGGAGGAGGACGAACCACCACGTCTCCGTCCCTCAAGTCGTGGAGAGTCGGACTTTGAGCTAGTAGGGGATGGGGTTTGAGAGCGGTGGGGAGAATGGTGAGGAGAACCTTTGAGGCGGTGAACTTCAACGGCGAGCGCATTGACTTGCCTCTCTAGGGGTGCAAGCGCATCGAGTTGCGCTTGCAAAGGTGCAAGGAGAGACGCAAGAACAACGCCAAGGTCTGTGGGGTCCACATGGGGCTGACCCTAATCATCGGGTGGGTGGATGCTTGAGAGGTGGACGGCACCGCGACGATCTCCTCAGTCGTACCCTTGTCCGTGGGCGGTGGAGGAAGAGAGGTAGACATTGGAGGTGGGGGGAGAGATGGGTTGTGGTGTGGGGACATGGGACCAACCGTGAGAGGAAGGGGACCGCGAGAGCGGAGTGGGTAGCTGTGGATAGTTGTGGGTCGGCTCGCCCCGCGATCAGCGGGTCGTGCGTGAGATGGTGGTGCGAATCCGGTCGAGGGGAGAGGAACCGTTCGGGTCCAGGGTGCCCGACGGGAGGAGGCAGTAGAGTAGGGGGGGTTAGGAGAACCCTAAACCCTAGAAAAACCCTAAGAAAACCCTAAGAGAACCCTAACCGGGGTTCGGGTGGTTAGGCGAGGGTACCGACGACTTAACAAAAAAAAAATAATAATAACAATGGAGGGGAGGGGGAGAGAAAATAAAACAAACAGTAAAATTTCGAGATAAAAATAAAAGAAAATAAATAATAAAAATAAAGAAAGAAAGAAATAAGCAAAAGGTGAGAAGAGAAATAATTATTATTTCTTAAATATTTTTGGCAGCATTTTCCTACCCCAACGGGATCACAAAGGTGCAAAGAGGAAGGAGAGACTAAGAGAAGCACACTAAGTTTTACAATGCCGCATATGATCATTTTCAGAAAAATATATAAGTAAATAAGTAGATGAGGGGGTGAAGAAAAACTAAGTGTTGTTTTTTTTCAAAAACTTTGGCAGCATTTCGTTACCCCCATGAGGTCGAAGTGTGCCGTCAAGAAGAAAGACTAAGTAAAATTAGAAAAATTTGCCAGCACTTCGCTACCCCCACGGGGTCAAAATGTGTGTCGAAACCAAGAATGACCGACCCCTAATCAGATTTGAGGGTACCGCAAAGAAATTCGAATTTTCAGAATAAAAAAAATAAAAATCAAAAAAAATCAAAAAATGAGAAAAGGTGGGGAATAACTTCGAATAAGATAATTCATTTTTTTGGAAAAAGGAGGAAATATAAATCAAGCGAAAGATTCAAAGAAGAAAAACAGAAAATTTTCGAAGTTTGGGGGGGGGGGGATGAAAAAGTAAAAAAAAATGAGAGAAATAGGTGAGAAAGAGAAAACGAGTAAAGGGGGAGATGGGGGAAATGATGGGGTTGTAGTTAGGGGGGGAAGAGGGAGAGGAGGGTGGAAGAATGGGGGGAAGGATAGAAAAAAGGTGGAGAGGAGTAGATGAGATTAGTGGAAGATGGTGAGTGGGGAGGAGGGGAGAGAAAAAGGTTGTGGAAGATGAGTGAAGAGGGAGGTAGGAGGAGAGAGTAGTGGTAGGGTTAGAAAAAAAGATGATTAGATGATGGGGGGGGAGGAGAAAAGAGGTTGGGGGAGAGTAGGTTAGTGGGTAGGATGGTGATACCAAGCTCTTGGGTGACCAAGAGCAAAGCACTACCAAGATCCACAGGATCTTGGCCTTCAAGATGCTGCTGGCCTGATGCCACTGCAAAAAAAATAAAATTCAGGGGTGGTCTGAGATCTTGATCAGCCACCCAGATAGCACGGTAGTGCAGCCCCCTAGCTAGGGGGGTCTTCAACATCCACAGTAAGCTGCCACGTGGCACTGCAGAGAGGCAGCACACAGCCACGTGCGCAGGCGGCAGCACCCACCACCCAGCGCGGGGGGGGGGGGGGGGGGCAAGTAGTTGCCTTCCCGCACACTGCTCGCTGCTCGTTGACGGGGGGAGGGACGGGGGGCAAATAGCTGTTGTGGCATTGCTTCAATAGCAGCAAGCCACGGTATCAGCTTATATTGTGGCTTTGGCTAGTGTCTAGCTACACACGCGCATGAGCAGCAGCTGCCTAGGTTCAAACCCTCGCAGCTGCAATCTTGAATAATATAATTCGGAAGCGGAGCGGGGCGGGCCAGCGTGGGCGTGTGCGGCAGCCTTGGCCCTGGCACGCACGCATCGTGACGCCAGCTCCTTTTTCCGCCACAGCCTCAGCACGCTCCCGTTTTTCGTCGTGATTTCACTGTTTTCACCCTGGAAAACCCTGAAAATCCCATTGTCGGGATAACACCGATTCCTCCCTGTTATGGGAGGGTGGGGGGGTTGGAGCGGGGACCGTTACCGCTCTGAGACCAGTGTGCCGGACCCGCCGGGATGGCGCTCCGTCAGGATGGAGAAGAAGGGTTGACGAAGGAGAAGGTAGAGATGGAGCTGGAAGGGACAGCGCAGCTCCGACGCAGACTCAACACGCACGTACTCCAAGATGTGCAAAAGTGAAAAATGACGAAATACAGACTGCAGCTGGGGTATACCCCCAGCAGACTGACTGGACAGCAGACTGACTGGACTGGACTGGACTGGCCTGGTACCAACAGTGGTACTGGGCAGGACTGGACTGAACTGAGACAGTACACGGCCTGTGGGGTCAGGCCACGGCCTGGTCCCACAGGCCGAACTGGCAAACAGCCGAAAAGGCCCTGGCTGTAGGCCAGGGCAGATAGAGGCCCTCTGGAGTGGGGCTGCTCAGGACCTCAGCTGGAGGTCTTGGCCAGCTGGTCGGCCGGGTATGCGTCCGGGCATGGTATTCGTGTGTGGTGCTTGGGACAGTAATCCAGCTAAATAACCTTCGACAGCCGCAGAAATAACAAGAAGTGCCTTTCGATAACAGATCGGACCGACAGCCAATCCTTGTGCTTACTAGCAGCAATTAAACAAAAAGGAGGGGCGGGGGCTGCTCAGGGTTCCTTCAGTCTCGACGGAAGGAAGCATCATGATGGTGTTCTGAATGTAAGAACTGGAGTTGCTGCTTGGAAACAGAAGAGGACCAATGCTCCCCAGAATAGAACGAAGCAGGACTGAGTACCACATGGGGCCACTTCAGTAAAACAGGTGTTACGCGCCATGGCTATGCTCGCGGCATAGCGCAGTGTGTGCCACCGTGGTCGACATGGGTGGAGCACACAATGAACACAGTCCTCAGAATAGCGACCGCGCAGAGGGAGGAGGAGGGGGAGAGAGAGAGAGAGGGGGGGAGACAGCACCAGAGAGAGAGAAAGGAACTTGGGCTGTGTTTTGTGTGTGTGTGTGTGTGTGTGTGTCACAGAGAGAGAGAGAGAGAGAGAGAGAGAGAGAGAGAGAGAGAGAGAGAGAGAGAGAGA
>BFEA01000136.1:2146376-2159292 GCA_003427395.1 Chara braunii
GAGAGAGAGAGAGAGAGAGAGAGAGAGAGAGAGAGAGAGAGAGACGACTGCAGCGCGGCCGGATGCGACTGCGGCGGAGCGTTCAAATTTGAAATCTTCGCGCCTCCCTGTCCAATGGCATCTCGCAAAGATGCAGGCCCCGCAGGAGGGCAAATCTGACAGGCACCACGGGAAATGGGACCGCAGGTCTGGTAGGTGCATTACGAAAAGATGGGCCCCTCACTGACAGGGGCCTGCACGAAAGTTCAGAGGCCCCAGGGGCAAACCAGAAAACCTCGGCCGTCCGAGGGCAAATCGCCAATAAACGGAAATTTCAGGGGCATTTTGCAAATTTTCCCAAAAAAAAAACAAGGAAAAAGAAGAATATTTTTTTGGTGAGATGATCTGTTGATTCTGAGCTCACTCTCAACTTTCAGTAGGCACTCAGAGGGCATACTCAAACCAGGACTGTCTTGGATGTATCTGGCCGCAATAAAAGTCTGACCTGGATGTATCTGACCGCCATTAGGTCCAGACTCCAAAGCCCTTAGAGAGAATCAGTGTGTGTGCTCTTTAGCTTCATGGGGAGGGAATTGCAGAAATACCCGCTTTTCAATATTCCAAGGCAAAAAACCGCAGAAATACCCGGTTTTCCATGTTTAAATGTTTCCTGGCAAATGTACCTTCACAACAAAGTTTAATGTGCACAAATAAATAGGACACTTTTTGTTTGCAACAATACCCTCCTTTCATGGCAGACATATTTGATTGATTGCAACAGCACCCCTTTGCCCGACTGTCTTTGTTGCGAAGGTATATTTGCCAGGACGAATTAAAAAGATGGGTAATCCCGCAATTCCCCCTTTTTTTTTTTTGAGGGTTGAGGCCGCCCTGCAATTCCTTGGTAATAAAAGGGCCTTTACCCGTTACAGGCCTTGTAAAAGTAAAGCAGCATGAAGGGGCATCTCGCCAGGACCCAGAAACGTGACAGCAGGTCAAAGGTCAAGTTCTCTATCAACGGGCACATCCTAAACCAAAGCAAAGGTCATTGTTAAAGGACTTACCTGTTCGCCAGGAGATTCACATGTCCTGTCTGTTCGGATAAGGGTGTGTCTGTACGTGCAGTCAGTGTGTCTGTTCGTGCAGAAAGGGAGTGTCTATTCACACAATGTGAGTGTCTGTTCGGGCAGTGAGTGTGTCTGTTCGTCTAAAGTTGTGCCTGTCCGAAAGTAAGTCAATAGGTAAAGTCCCAGTTCTGGTCTAAGTCGAGGAGACAGCCCAGATCCAGACATCTGAAGTCCAAATCCAGGCCGAGAGGCCTCAGCAGCAGTTGACTTCATTGGGACTGTACTGGGACACATGCAATGCAGGGTCTGGGACAAAGGAAGGCCTGAAGCAGCCAAATGCAGACCCAGCGAGTAGAGGCCAGCACTATAAAAGCAGCAGCCAGCCTCATTCCTCGCCAGATCTCCACTGGCATTCTGTGCGTGGAAGTGCTGAAGCACTTGTGCGCCAGTCAGGAGGAGCAGCGCTGGAGGATGAAGATGCGCCATGAGAAGGGAGAAGACTGTGCGTTGGGATAGATGCAGCCATAGCTGCCCATCGAGTTAGCATAGACATAGAGGGTTAGTGATAGTCAGCTATGAGTAGCATTCAGAGTAGATCCTTGTGAGTGAAGAGTGTGTATGCATCGTAGGAGAGAGAGACTGAGACAAAGAGTGTTCCATCAAGGTTTGGCTATGAAGGATACTTACCTGAGTTGGTATGAGCTGCAGAGGTTGGCCCAATAAGTGGTGACCACATTGATGACCAGAGTACAATCTGCAGAAGCAGCGCTGATGTATTGAAACCGCATTGATGAGTTGATGCAGGATCTGCGTTTCGTTGATGAGCACTGGACTTGGGGAACTATGAAACTCTCTGTAATCATCTTTTTGATAATATAAGTTGTGCAACTCGGTTCTCTTCTCATCTACCTTTGTCTAATGTGTGAGATTCTTGATCATTGTGTGCAAGGATGATGCGTGACACGTACACACTTGCGTGAGGTGGTCTTCAGGACCCATGCAAATTTGGTATTGGAGCAAATGCTCGCTGCACTCATAGCGCTGGCATGATCAAGGCCGGTGAGAAGATGTGTTGATGGGGGAGTAGTGAAGGAGGGAGGACGAGAAGAAGTGTTCGATAGTGGGGGAAGCAGGCCGAAGAAGAAGAGGTGAGAGTTACTTACCTGGAGCGTGCGGAGCGTCGTAGAGCATCATCGGCGGTATCTTCAAGAAGAGAGAAGCACCTCCTTTCCCTGAACCTGCATGTATGTGTGTGTCCCCTACCTTCTCTCCCTCTGACCCTCTGAAGGTGACTGCTGCTGGTCTGGTCTAGAGTCGAAGTCTGGATCTGGATCGTCCTAGCAAGTCAGAGTCTGAATCATCAGAGTCTGGGTGGTCCAAATGCAACAAGTCAGGGCCTGGTCACGTTAGAATAGGGGGTCCAGTGTTCTGCGAATAGGAGTAGATTTCTCTCCTACCCCTCTCGATAGGCAGGTTGTGTATCGTCATCAGGGACCAAGAATCGATGTGGGAAGTGGCTATATGCCACGTCAGAGTGCAAGTACCAGGCAGCGCAAACATGATGATGAGCATTACAGGGCCAGTTAAGCCCGAAAGAAAGAAAAACGGAGCAAATTATTTCTGCCTGGTTGATTAAGTATATGCCATCTGCATCTGACCTTTCTGCGCTTTACTCCAGACCTGCATCACACAACCACCCAGTTAGTTGAACAATCAAGTATAGGAGGGGGGGTATAGATACAAGCAATTTTCGATTCTGATCAAGTGTCTATTATAAGCAGCAACTTCTACAGTTAACAAAAAAAAAAAAAACGAAAGTCAGGACTTCATTCACCACAGACTAAGATTGAGTTAATAGGTAAGTAAGTTGATTGGGATAGTGTCGTGGTGAGCTGGTGGAGGACCTCCTGTGCCGGCCCTCACCATGGATGACTACCCCATTCAGGGCCTGTTGGCCCTTTCTGTCTTACTGGGGCCGCTGTTCCGGTTTATCTTTCCACAGGGATTTGGGAGAACCTGCACCTCGAGGATGCTTATGAGGTCAGGAAGTGTTAAGCCTGGCCCCACACCTGCAGAACAGGCAGAGATTGACCGCAGGCTGGCAGAAAAGAAGAAAGAAAAAGAAGCTAAAAAGAAACAAAAAGAAGAGGAAGCAAAAAGAAAGTTGAAAGAGAAGATGGATATACAAGAAGAAGAAGAAGAAGAAGAACAGGAAGAAGGAGAAATGTTGGAAAGACGTCGTTGCCCGGATATACCAGAGAGTAGTACAGCAAGCTGGCTCCCCGTCGAACCATTGCATTTGGCTGATCAATACTATTACTCCAGCAAACTACTTCAGGAGTCTGAGGAAGAACGTGATGTGTTCCTCGACAAGTTAGCCACGATAACTGACACAGTCGAACGAAACTTGATGATGGAAGAAAAAAGGGCTGAGTTGAACAGTAAACTGCTAGTGGCCAGAAGACAAGAAGTGGATGAAAAGAAAAGACTGCAGGCAGAAGGGGAAAAATTGCAAAAGGCCCTAGAAGCCCAAAAAGAAAAACCCTTTGCGACCGAAGATCAGCTAGCTCTACTCAGAGAGGCCGTCCTCAACACAAGGCAGGACATGGGCTTGATGCGTCAGACCCTACAAAGAGTAGAAACGCATCAGGTTGAGTTCGAAAACGTTTGGAATAATTTCCTAGAAAAGTCAGCTAAAGATGTGGACCATCATGTTCAGACATATATCAAGGCTTTGGATGACCATGTCACTAAGACCTTTACTCCTGAAGTTATAGAAAAAATTGTAAAGGGCGCTKGAGRCGGAGGAGGAGATGGTGWTGACGATGGCGATGATGAGAAGAAGGGGAAAAKAAGGGSGGATCCAAAGGAGAAACTTCCGCAGGAGACCGGGCARGTYAGTAAAATAAAACTCAAACTGTCGTGGACTTATAATGGAAAGAAGGAAGAGAGTGTTKTGCATTGGGCAGCGGCAGTAGAAACCTATGTATATGGGCAACGAATCCCATACTGGGACAGGGTGCTAATGGCAAGTTCATGCATGGGAGGCGACGCCATGAGCTTCGCCATCTCGCTGCAAAAGGAGGCCGGATGCAGCTCGATGGTAGAGTATTCGCAGCAAACGCGAATCGAAGATTTTCTTAAATTGGTTAGAGAAAGATTTGAGGACAAGAATTAGGCACAACGTACGGAAATGTTAATCCTCAACCTCCCTGATAGGAAATGGAAAAGCACCTCCGCCTTGAAGGCAACTATCGATGAACTGTTGCAATGCCCTGATCATGGATTGACTCCTGCCCAGATCTTAAATAGCTTTGCACGAGCACTCCCGGATCCCCTGAGGACACAACTCTATCCCCGCGTCAAAGAAGAAGGAATGACATATGAGAAGTTCGGCAAGATCGCAATAGATCACGTAGGCTTCCTCGCTGAAGCGAACTATTGCCATTATTGGAAGGATCTGCAAGCGGGAAAGAAATGACAAAACCGCACGATCTCAGGGTCAATACCTGGGAAAGACAGTCTCCTTCTAACCTTTGAGGAAGGAGGCGCCGAGACCATCTCTTGGGATCAAGTAGATTATGGTCTCGATGAACACAGCGGACCGGTAACTCAGGAGGGGAGTTACGCGGCCGTTGTAGCCTGCGGGGGAGGGCGTCAAGGAAGAGGGCGTGGCCGAGGAAGAGGTCGCGGCCGTGGTGGACGAGGATTCGGCACCTAAAGGGGTGGTGGTGAAGGAAGCCACCACGTGGGAGGAAGGGGAAATGGTCCCTCACAAGGTGGCCGTGGTTCTTACTCTACCCGGGGTAGAGGAAGGGGCATATGGTATAACAAGTGGGACAAACCGTCCCCACCACATCCAGGCCTACCCGAAGGAGAGCCTTGGAAAGAATTGGGAATAACCGAAAAAGTCAAGCAAGAAAGGAAGAAAGCAGACCAATGCCTCAAGTGTGGGGACCCCGACCACATTGTCTCCTATTGCCCTGACTATAGGGGGGCAAAAGGGAACAACCAGTAGAGGTGCCAGTTGCCTCTACTGGGGCTTCGAATGTTGAAAAATCAGAATCCTCCCATTCGAAGGCCCCACTGGCAGAAACTGAAGAGGAAGACAGTCCCCATCTAATACACTGTCCAGAGACGGCAAACGTATGCGTCTCTCTAGGTGGATCCCTCGTTGGCGTGGGTGATGAGTTGGTCACTCGTCGCCAAGCCTGGACTGAAATGCGAAAAAAGAAAGGACAGCTAATAATTGCAGATCTTGAAATAAATCGAGTAAGAGTAGGAGGTATGATCGATAGTGGTTCTACACGCAGTTATATCAGTAAGAAAGGTTTGCAGAAACTGCGTCTTGGGCTTAAAGTTAAAAGGTTAAATGAGCCCATTGTAAGTAAGTTAGCTAATAGCAGTGAAACCATTATGGATCGATACGTCGAGGGGGTTCAGGTATCCTTTCGGCTAGAGGCAGAGGGGAAGGTGAAACGTGTTCTCCACTCTCTGACCTTCTTGGTGGAGGATAACTTGCCCTTTGATGTGTTGCTAGGAATGGATTGGGGTGAGGCTGCAAGTGCGGATCTGAAATTAAGGGAACATGAACGTTGGCTCCCAAGTCCGCAATGAGGTAAGAAAAAAAATTGTCTCTATCATGAGTGTGAAAAAGAAAGCAGCCTAGCTCACTGTTGTATGAGTGCCCCAGCGTTCGCTCGCCATGTAAGGAAACACAACTTATATAACCAAGTCTTTGTTGCATATGTGCGCCCAGTAAAGGAAGGAGAAAGTAAGGAAGAAGTCCGGTCTCAAGAAATTGAAAGGATCTTGAAAAAGTTCGCAGATATGGCTGAAGCCCCAAGCGGTGTAGTCGAAAGACCATTCCGACACCGGATTGATATCATTCCAGGGAGTGCCCCCCCAAAGGGGCCTATCTATCGTATGTCGCCCCAGGAGTTGGATGAGCTGCGAACTCAACTCGATGAGTTGTTGAAAAATGGATGGATAAGACCTAGCTCCTCGCCCTATGGTGCGCCTGTGCTCTTTGTACCTAAGAAAGACGGCGGCGTTCGCATGTGTATAGATTATAGGAGGTTAAATGATATAACAGTGAAAAATGCTGAACCATTACCGCGAATAGATGATTTGTTGGGTTGCGTGCAGGCTTGAAAGATATTTTCAAAGATTGATTTGAAATCCGGCTACCATCAGATTGAGGTTGAGTCGGAAGACCAACATAAGACTGCCTTCAGGAGAAGGTATGGGCACTATGAGTTTATAGTTTCACCCTTTGGTCTAACGAATGACCCTGCCACTTTCCAAAGAACGATGAACGAACTATTTCGTGAATGGCTTGATAAGTTTGTTGTTATTTATCTAGATGATATCTTGATTTTTAGCAAAGATGAAATAGAGTATGTTGAGCACCTTCGACTTGTGCTAAATAAACTGAGAGAAGCAAAACTCAAGTTAAACCCAAAGAAGTGTGAATGGGCTAAGCGTCAGGTTCTATATTTAGGACATCTAATCGATGGAGATGGGGTCAAACCGGAAGATGTTAAAATAGCAGCAATCAGTGATTGGCAGAACCCCCCCACTTTGACTGAGTTGCGGTCGTTCCTAGGGTTAGCCAACTATTATCGAAAGTTTGTAAGACATTTTACAATAATAGTTGCTCCCCTTCGCAGGTTGCTTAAGAAAGAAGTGATTTGGAAGTGGGATTCAGACTGCACAGTGTCTTTCAAGCGTCTGAAAAAGTGTTTGATTAACTATCTGGTTCTAAAAGTGGCAGACCCTTCCTTACCTTTCGTGGTCATAACTGACGCCAGTCAATATGGCATAGGTGTTGTACTCCAGCAAGAAGATGGACATGGATACAAACCTGTGGAGTTTATGTCTTGTCGGTTACCTAATGAGAAGGTGACTGCTTCGACGTATGAAAGGGAGTTATATGCTCTTCGTGAGACTCTCAATCATTTGCGGTACTATCTTTCAAGGTATACTCTGACCATGAGACACTTTGTTGGCTCAAAACGCAAGCTCGAATGACACCTAAGTTAACAAGGTGGGCTGCGGAGATTGATATGTTTGACTTTGAGCTGAAGCCAGTAAAGGGTAAGTATAACGTTGTTGCTGATGCACTAAGTCGTAGATCTGATTTCTTCGGTGTATTTGTAACGTATGTAGATGTTGGTACTGATCTACAGGAAAAGATTAGGAATGCGTATCCCTCTGATCCTGTCTACGGAACAATGATTAAATGTGTACAAGAGACACCAGCAGAGTTTCCAGATCACAAGTTACTCAGGGTCTATTATTTGAACGAACTTATGTGAATGATAGGCTATGCATACCAAATAATGAAGAGATCAAGAGTTTGATCTTAGGGGAATGTCATGATACAGAAGGTCATTTTGGGTGGAAGAAGACTTATGGGACTTTGTTGCGTTCCTACATCTGGCCTCGCATGAAAACAGACTGTATCGCGTATGTGCAAGGTTGTCAAGTGTGCAAAAGGAACAAAAACACTACACGATCTCCCCTTGGGTTACTTAAGCCCTTGCCTATCCCTAAAGGCCTTCGAGACTCTGTATCTATAGACTTCATGGATACTAAAGTAAAAA
Organism: Chara braunii; assembly: GCA_003427395.1. NCBI lineage: Eukaryota > Viridiplantae > Streptophyta > Charophyceae > Charales > Characeae > Chara > Chara braunii. Next base: position 2,154,031 of record BFEA01000136.1, read on the forward strand.
GCAGAAACGAGAAAACACAAGTAATGGTTATAGTGGATAGATTCACTAAGTATGCTGTTTTTGTAGCTTTGCCTTCGGAAGCAAAGACTGATTTGGTAATTCGAGAGTTCTTCAACCATTGGGTAAAAGATTTTGGGCATCCCTTGACTATTGTCAGTGATAGAGATACAAGGTTCACGAGTGAACAATGGCAGCAACTAATGAATGTGTATGGCTCTAAGTTGACTATGTCATCAGGTAGGCATCTTGAGACTAATGACCAGATTGAGCAGATGAACAAGATATTGCAGCAGACTTTGCGCATGTACATCCGTCCCGATCAAATTGAATGGGATGAACATCTGCCTAAGGTTGCTAGTGTCTACAATAACTCTGTACATCTATCTACGTGTAAGACTCCTAACGAGTTCCACCTGGGATGGCGTCCACGCAGGCCCATTGATCGATTAAACCCGGATCAAGTACATAAGCTTCCTTTAGGAACGAGTGAATTCGCAATTCAGTATCAGAAAGACGTTGAGAAGGTAAAGGAAAGCATACTTAAAGCACAACATCAGATGATTAAACAGGCAAATAAGCATAGACGACCGTCTCAATTTGCTATAGGAGACTTAGTTTGGGTGAAGTCTAAGGAGTTAACGCCAGAAGAGAACATTTCTCAAAAGCTCCTACCCGTCTACAGAGGGCCTTGGCAGGTCCTAGATGTAATTGGAGATGTGGATGACCCTTCATATATCATTGAGATTCCTCTACATTTACATACTTATCTAGTGTCCCATGCATCAAAGCTCTTACCTTGTGTGACAAATGAACTCTTTCCAAGTCGCCGATCATCAATACCTCCAAGTATGGATGAAAAGTATGACGTGGATAAGATTGTTGCAAAAAGTACTTATCACACTGGACGTAGAGGCAGACCACAGCGTCAATATAAGGTGAGATTTGCCTACCAGGATCCTAGTGAAGATCGCTGGTTCACAAGAGAAGAATTACTAGATTTTGCTTCTCATATTGTGTCTGCGTATGAAAGAGGAAAGAGAGGAATTAATATCATTGATAGGTAAATGATTTCTCAGAAGACTTCGAAACTAGGTCGGCGAGAGTAAAAGGGCCTTTGCCCGTTACAGGCCTTGTAAAAGTAAAGCAGCATGAAGGGGCATCTCGCCAGGACCCAGAAACGTGATAGCAGGTCAAAGGTCAAGTTCTCTATCAACGGGCACATCCTAAACCAAAGCAAAGGTCATTGTTAAAGGACTTACCTGTTCGCCAGGAGATGCACATGTCCTGCCTGTTTGGATAAAGGTGTGTCTGTACGTGCAGTCAGTGTGTCTGTTCGTGGAGAAAGGGAGTGTCTATTCACACAATGTGAGTGTCTGTTCGGGCAGTGAGTGTGTCTATTCGTCTGAAGTTGTGCCTGTTCGAAAGTAAGTCAATAGGTAAAGTCCCAGTTCTGGTTTAAGTCGAGGAGACAGTCCAGATCCAGACATCTAAAGTCCAAATCCAGGCCGAGAGGCCTCAACAGCAGTTGACTTCATTGGGATTGTACTGGGACACATGCAATGCAGGGTCTGGGACAAAGGAAGGCCTGAAGCAGCCAAATGCAAACCCAGCGAGGAGAGGCCAACACTATAAAAGCAGCAGCCAGCCTCATTCCTCGCCAGATCTCCACTGACATTCTGTGTGTGGAAGTGCTGAAGCACTTGTGCGCCAGTCAGGAGGAGCAGCGCTGGAGGATGAAGATGGCCATGAGAAGTGAGAAGACTGTGCGTTGGGATAGATGCAGCCATAGCTGCCCAACGAGTTAGCATAGACATAGAGGGTTAGTGATAGTCAGCTATGAGTAGCATTCAAAGTAGATCTTTGTGAGTGAAGAGTGTGTATGCATCGTAGAAGAGAGAGACAGAGACAGAGAGTGTTCCATCAAGCTTTGGCTATGAAGGATACTTACCTGAGTTGGTATGAGCTGCAGAAGTTGGCCCGATAAGTGGTGACCGCGTTGATGACCAGAGTACAATCTGTAGAAGCAGCGCTGATGTATTGAAACCGCATTGATGAGTTGATGTCGGATCTGTGTTTCGTTGATGAGCACTGGACTTGGGGAACTATGAAACTCTCCGTAATCATCTTTTTGATAATATAAGTTGTGCAACTCGGTTCTCTTCTCATCTACCTTTGTCTAATGTGTGAGACTCTTGATCATTGTGTGCAAGGATGATGCATGACACGTACACACTTGCGTGAGGTGGTCTTCAGGACCCATGCAGTAAAAACAAATTCTGGTATAGGGTTGCGAGTCAGGATCCTAATGGAATCAGGTATGCATATACTAGGGGCTAGGCCCCACTTGGTCCAATTCTTTATTTCTGGTTGTGGATTGTGAAGATCGACGGCTAGAAACAAAGAATCTGAGCAAGTGGGATCTCACCCCAGATACAGAACCACATATTACAACCAGGAAACATTATCAAATACAAAACGAAAAGAAAAAGGCACAGCACAGCGAACGGGGGCTTTCAGCCTCATAATTCAGACACAGTGGGAGCGGGGAAAACTCCCACCTGGCAGACAGATTAGTAATAATACTGGGCATCGATGTTCTTTGTCATCTACAGACAGTATGGGCGTCGTTAGACACTCCTTACGATATCCTCGAGCTACAAGGAAATTTTGTTGCCTCGTTCCACGTATCCTTGGGGACGACCACCGAGGACGTTTCCTTGTGGCCTGCCCACGGGAGTTTCCATACGATTGTATGCGGCAGGGGGGGGAGTGTCCGTGGTCTAGCTTCCTGTGTCTGTCTGGAGACGGTGTGGTCTAGCGGCGCCTGCGGGAAAAGGCAGGGCCAGGCAACGAAAAACAGAATACAAAATAGGGGACGGTTTGGTCCAGCATCCTGTGTCCATGTTCGAAATTCAAAATTTGAAGTGCGGTTGTGGTGTCGGCAGGCGGCGCGAGGACGAGGCATCGGCAGGCGGCGCGAGGACGGGTCACAGGCGAATCCGTCTTTGCGGCAGCATCCCTCCTCGAGAAACGCAGCGCTGTGTGCACGTGCGCACAGTGGTAGCTCCCATCGCCATCGACGCATGCCACTTTGCGGGGGTCATTCAGCACAGTTTTCCGATGAGAGCGACACCGACCCAAAGAGAGCAGCTTTGCGGAAGTGTCGTGGGGGCGACCATCCTCACAGCAGTGGAGACACGTCATTCTTGTGGAAGTGTTGGCGATGGAGGGCGGGGAAAGGGTCGGGCGTGTGTTGTTGACTCCGCTGGAGAGGACGGCTGTGGTAGCAGCCTTGTCTGCCGTTGTCCTTCGTTGGCGGCAGGAGAGGGCCTTGGACGAATGAAGGCGCAGCTGCGCGCGCGAAGGAGAAGGATGCTGATGCAAGCTGCACATGACGACCCCGAATACGTAGCGACTTTGACGGATGTGATTCAGTTGTGTTACATGCTGGGTTGCGGCGACATTCTGCGATCGACGCCGAGGTGGTGGATGAAATGCAAGATGGAGGGGGCGTGGGAAGACCTTCGGCAATGCGAGAAGCAGCGCAGCACAATGACGAGGAGCAGCGTGGGGACCACCAGAAGCAGCACAGCAACGAGGAGCAGCAGAGGGAGCCTGCGGCAGAGGTCGGCCATGAACGACACGGTGGGCAGGGCAGCAATGCCACGTCTGGAGAGCAGCAGAGGGAGCAGCATGGGGACCACCAGAAGCAGCACAGCAACAAAGAGCAGCAGAGGGAGTCTGCGGTACAGGTCAGTCGTGACCGTTTCGGACGTTCCTCGAGCATGGGAGACTGCGTGACGCCGGTTCGAAACGACGACGCCACCCGATGGAGGTCCACTGCCAACGTTAACCGTTGGAGGCCGTTGGGGGACTACGCAGACGTTGGGGGGCGGGAATGTCCGTACTAACGCCATCCGACCACATCTGGACCACCCTAGAACCAAAACTCTTCATCGACGCATGTCTTGGCCGGTCCGTGAATCGCAGTTCCTTGAGCTCCAAGGGACCTCGCGAGGTCTCTTGGGCCTTGGGATAAGGAAATTTTGGCTGGGGCCACAAGGATGTGACGAACCAGCTTCCGGACCTGCGCCAACTTTCGGACCCCTTCTTTCCCCCGTCATTTCTCTGCATCTAGATGTGTCTCGTTCGACCCCCGAGAACCCCCCMCCCCCTCCCCCTCCCTCTGTATTTGCTCGATTAAAGGTACCTCGTTGAAATCTGTCAATTCTTTTTTTTTTTTGTAAATGCATGGGAATTTTGCGCGCCTTAGCGAGCGCGCTCAGAATTTGGCTCGACAGTTAGAAATTCCGGAATTAACGGAATACCGCGCAACCTGTCGTGCGGGAATATTCTCGGACTCGACCTGGAGAACTCTGGGAATTCTTGTAGGAATATGGATGGACGGAGGACTTTCTTTCTTTCCTACGCCTACTTTGCGCGCAGATATGGCACTTTCAGTTTTTGAATTAGCATAGGATTGGGGAAAACTGCAACTGTTTCGGTGCCCATTCTCCCTTTTGCCGACCAGCGCCATGCAAGCATGTTCCCTCCTCCTTCCTCCCTGCGCCCCTCTCGACGCCTCCCTTCGCGCGCACATGCTTTCTCACTCCCTCCGGGGGCCTCCCCCTGTAACTACTTTTCCCTCTCCTTCCCAGCGCGCGCCCTTTTTCTCTTTCTTGATCATCTGGATCTTGGACTCGTTTCACGCTATCCTTCGCACTCCTCTTCTTCCCGCTCTAAGATCTGCGCTCGAAAACCCAGTCCATCCTCTCTCCCCATCTAGCCAAGGAAAAGCGTCGTGTACGTTCTTACTGCGCGGCGATTCTGATTGGCTGAAATGGAGTTGAGGGGGATCAACATGGCTTTCGACGGACGATTACTCTCAAGCCCTCCTTTACCCTCCTCTACCTCACTCTTCATCTTTCCCCGCGTCTCTCTCCCTTCTCGCAACTATAAATTCTGACGACGCACCCGCAAATCTCTCTCTCAACTCGTCAGCTAGCTTCTGGGAAGCAGTGGCTAGATGATGTGTGTATAGGGCGAGTCGGACAGTCCTGACAAGCCGACTGTAGACTGCTTGGCTGTGCGCTAGATCGCCACGACGGACTGTGGGATCCGGGCAAGCCACGTCGAGGCTAGAGTGGCGGGGTGACGATCGCAGTATTGGATGGTGATATGTGACGGCCGGGATCGTCGATGCATGAATGAAGACGAGTGATTTGAGTTGAGTGGATGATTGGCCCGCGGCCATGTTGGATT
>BFEA01000136.1:2164314-2180004 GCA_003427395.1 Chara braunii
CCATGGCCCCCCCGCGGTCGTGACTGCAGGGTCGCGGCCCCTATCGCCCGTGGCCGGGGCCGGGGGGGATACATAGACGTACACCCCTGCATACTGCGACAATCGATCGCATAGAAGCGAGTAGGCAGCTAGATCGGGCGCTGCTGGTGCTGGCACATTCACCTGATGGACGTCGAAATGGAGCTGGCGATCAGCGTCGAACTGGTGCTGCAGCAAATGCTCCACAATTGGCGTCTGGAAGTGTTCCACCAACTCTCGCCCACACTTACTCATTTTGCAGCTTCTGGTGATCCAGGTGTTGATGGTGATGACTCAAACGTCGATGGAAAGGCAAGTGCGAGAGAGGCGAAGGAGGAGGGAGAAGAAGACACAGGGTGGACGGAGGCCACATCGTTCTCTAGCGATCGCTGAAACGGTCGTAAGGCAGTCACGTGCCTGGTCAGGGGCTTAGCGCAACTATTTTGCCTCGGCGTAAGCTTCACGGAGCGCCTACCTCGTGCTCCAACGTTCGTAATCTCGTAAACAACAATATAGCGAGGATGCAGGTTGGAGGAGTGCACAAACTTTTGCACCTGTACCAAATCACTGACGTTATAGCTAGGCAATGAGATCGACGCATGGCGGTTCTCATAGTCTCGGATTTGCCGTTGATGCATTAGATCGACGACCCTTTGTCGTCATCGGTCCAAGGCCGGGTAGGTCGTGGCCATCGGATCCATGTAGTGTTGAGCCTTATCCCGTTGTTGGGCTCTCATGGCTCTAACTTTTGTACCCAGAAGCACTGACGATTAGATCCTAGGTACACAGTTGATCCGCAATTGGAATCGGGACACCCCGGTACTCCCATGCGGGGTGGCCTGATAGACGGCCAAGATATGATCCACTATGACCGGCCAGGGTCGGGTATCTCCCGAAGTGATGTTCCTTCTAAGGGCTGTCTTGATCATACGGTTGGCATTTTCTACGAGCCCGTTGGCCTGGGGCCAATGTCGATGTAAGTATGAAATTTTAACGTCGGCCCGTATCAAATGCCGCTCCACTTCCCCTTAGAACTAGGACCGTTGTCCATGTGGATCTCTTCTATGTATAGGTGCATACACAAGAAATGGTTGATATACCATGCTACTTCAAGCGAGTTCTCGATCCATTTAAAAAAGTGATCGACGACCACCAAAAGAATATTCAGCTCGCCCTGGTCGATTAGTCCTTTCGGCACGTTGATGTCCGTCGTATTGATGCTAACCCTTTTAAAGGGGCATTCAACGCGAGTTGGCATTATTGTCAGTGATATCTAAACCGGCGCTTTGTCCGCCGAGCAAGGCGGGCAATTCTGGATGATGTATCTGACACCGTCCCTAATTTCAGACCAGTACCATCCGTTTTCCTCAATTGCTTTCTCAGTGTATTTAACCGCGAAGTGGACTGCATCCTCTTCGTGTGCAATGTTAGGGGGTGTGAAACCGTCATCCAGCTAGACCCCAACTCATTGTTATGTTTCCGTTTCTGTAAGGAGGACTTCAACTTGTGCCAGCTATAGTGATGCGCTCACTCAATTACCCTCCAACGTTTAGCCTTCGTGAGTTCCATTAGCGGATTGCTGCCCAGTCGGTGCAACACTAGGAGACTGTGTAACACCCCGTACGACGTACGGGGGGTTTATCGTACGGCTGTACGTATGGCCGTATGTACAACCCCGTACGAAAAAAAAAAAATAAAAAAAAAAATGTTTTTTTTTTTTTATATCTCAAATTTGGTAACGAATTTCAATATGACCCTGAGGCATCAGTGTTTCAGTTTTCTTTTCTGCATCACTTTTTTTTTTTCAGATTTTTTTGAATTTTTATTTTTTATTTTTTTTCGTACGTACGGCCCGTACGACCACATGAGCCCATACGTACGGCCGTACGTACGTACGGACGGCCCGTATTCGTACGGGGGTCTACACAGCTAGGAGATCGGTCCATGCCTCTGCTCGGCGGACACGCGACAAAAATCCATTCCTCTTTCTAGCCTCTATGTACTGTTTTTCCGTAGGTAATTTATCCGACCAACAATTGCGATAGATCCAATCCCTTTCCTTCCAGTATCTGACACCAAGTATGTGGGCTTGAGTGACCTGACACTTACTACATTGTACCCACGGAACGAAATTGGGTGATATTGGGTGCAGATCACCCCTATCCAGTATCATCGGTAGGATACAGAAGAAAGTCTTTTCAAAAGAGGACGGAGGAGAACAATGTCGAGAGGAAGAAGAAGGAGAAGAGAGAGCTAAGGGGGAAGGGGCTGGTGTCGCCATCTTCAGTGGCTATTTCTGAACCGAGTCGACTCCCTCCGTAGTAGGATGTGCACCTCCTCATACGAAGGCTCAGTAGAGGGAGAAGGCGGTTTCCAAAGAATTAGCAGCTCACTCTTGGGGCTTTTCCTTGGCGGCCGCAGATCGGTCATCTCATTCACGTTTCAGTGTTGTCGGGTGGAGCGATGATGGACGTCAAAGCCATAGTCCTGCAGCCTCACCTCCCACTGTCCCAATGTTCCCATGTAGTTCGTATTGTTCCGAAGTGATAGCAGTTGCTGATGATCCGTCACAAGCACAAACTTCTGACCATGGAGATACGGCCGGAAGTGTTGAATCCCCCACACCACCCCTTAACACTCTCCCTTGCATGCCTCATAATTGGCTTGCGCCTGATTTAGTGTCTTCGAGGTGTACTTCATGACGTGTTCCCTGCTGTCGGTTCCTTGTCGAGCCAGCACTGCTGACACCGCTTGCGGGTGCCAATTGGTGTGGAGGGTGAGCGAGCCTTGCAGGATTAGGGCGGACCAAGATCGAAGAAGATGTAAGAGCCTCCTTCAGCGCTTGGAAAGCCGCTTCACATTCCGATGTCCATATCATATCTTCATTCTTTTTCAACAGGTTCGTCAGAGGCTTGGCAACATACGCCAAGCCCTGAATAAATCTTCGGTAGTAGGAAACCAGTCTGAGGAATGTCCGGACTTGGGTCAATGTCACCGGAACCGGGGCTTCCCGTACTAATGCCACCGTCCTCGGACCTGACTTTGAACCCTTGATGGTCACGATATACCCCAGAAAGGAAATTTCCGACAGGAAGAATCACTTTTCGCCAACGCGATCCAATTCCGTAAGATGCACGCATTTAATCCTCAAAATAAAAAAATGGACCCTGCTTTCCCTTATCAGGTAAGATATATGCTTTGGGGCTTATTTCAGGTCTTACTCCGATGAAGCCGCAAGGTACAAATTCTGACTTATCACAAACCAGCCATTTTTTAGAAATTTTTCAGCACTTGGAAACTCTATTTTGACAACTCGTGTCAAAATGTTTCTAGGAACTGTCGTAGACACTTTAGGGCGGGCGAAACGGCCAATGACATTTCTCTGAAGTTTTCCAGTACTTGAAACTGTAATAATAGAAATGTTTCTACGAAGTGTCCTAGACACTTTAGAATGAAACATCCATTTTCTTCAAAACTTTCCAGTACTTGAAACTCTAGGACCACATTCCTCGAGTGGCTGGCTTAAATTCGAGATATGATGGAGCCATTCGTTGGATTCCGTGGAATACCACCCTTTTCGTTTTCTTTCTTTTTTAGGAAAATTGAATCTGTACCCCACTTAAAGATGGGAATACCCACTTTACCTAGTCCCTGCGCCCAACTTGCATCTTTACCTGGATCCGTTCGACTTTGCATAGTACCCAACTTATTTCCCTATGTGAAATTGTGGGCATACCCAGTCCCACAGGCCCTGAGTTCCAGCGAACGAGATTATGTCCGTGCCCAGAAACGGGCTGGCAAAATTACGGGTGTACCCACAGCCAGGGGCAGGCCTTGGATGGCAAGCACAAAATTACGCTCATGCTCACCACGTGAATATTTTTGGCCCAGCGGTTGCTGGGTACAAGCATAATTTCAGGCATCTGGTAGTAGGGTATATGAATAATTTGGCCGATCCACCTCTGTCTCGGGTATGCCCATAATTTTGCCTGGGTATGTCCATAATTTGTGCATTCTGGTAGTTAGTTATGACTGCAATTTTGTTGTAGCAACCTGGGTCCACCTCATTCCTGGTCATGCAAATAATTGCCAGAAGGAAAGGTCCTTGGTGCAAGTTGGCAGCAAGACTGGGTAGAGCGGGTATTCCCATCTTTAAACCACCACTACTTGACCCAACTATCGGTGTTGAGCCTGAAAATGGGCTGCGCGCCGTTTCGTGCCGACCCGCCAGCGCAACCAAAACAAACTGTTTTGGTTGTCGGCGCCAGCCTTTGAGGGTCGGTACACCAAGCCTCCGGAAGTCGCGGGGCATTAACGACAATGCCCCGCGACTGATGTATGGGCCAAGTACTGGTGGTTTAAGTGGGGTACAAATGCAGTGTCGGGCGCATCGGTCCAGCACCGCACTAGGGCAACGTGGGACCCTCCCCGCCGCGTCACGCAGGAGTTGGATTTAAATCCTTCGTCGCAAATACACATGGAGCTTCCGCAAGCCGCTCCGGCCGAGTGCGCCAGCCATACCTCTCGCGAGCCCCTACGACAGGATAGGGCCTACGCGAGGTACGACTTACCTCCACCTTACGGGAGCTGTCACCTCCCTTCAGTGGGCGTATCCCCGCCGAGCTACCAGTCCACAGTACGAAAGCTGATCAGTTGCAATCGCAAAGGTGGACCAGCCGAGGGCGTTTCTCGTTCGCTATAGCGTAGGGGGTACGCGTGGTAATACGCCTCTATCGGACCCGCACGTGAACCAACATCTTGGGGGGCTGAGGTCCCAAGCGAGGCTCATCGTCGGTCGACTAGGACACATCCCACACACCACGCGCACACCACTTTACGAATACAAAAATAAAACACACACACACACACGCATACGGAACGACACAACATAAACAACGCGACAACGCTCCTAACAACGCGACAACGCTCCTAGCACCTCGGTAGCCAACCCATAACTTTCCAATGCGGAAATTAGATAGGCGTCGCGCGCGAGATTTGGTAAAAAAACGCGCGGACGCAGGGCTATCTCATATCGACTCGCAATGCAAACGTACGCAAGCAGTCGCGAAGATGGCGTACTATGTTGTGTCTATAATCGTGTGGTCTTCATTAATCTCGAGGGTCGCATTCAACGCTCAAGTGTCGGCTGACACGCGCCTTCAGGGTTAATATCTCGACGCTGGACAACCGCCAAGCAAGGTTGAAGTCCACACACCCTCTTCTGCACTTTGTGCACAGTGGGTGGTACACAGGTCTATACCTGTAGTGGCAGTCGTTTCTTACTGCCTTGGAGTGAGTCTCACTCCGGGCTTTGGCGAAAGTCAAAAGGTTTGACTTTGACGGCTGTCACGGACTACAACGTCCAACCATACAAACTTTAAAAAGCAAAGGTAAAAAGGGAACCTCCCTTCCCTGTCAAGACATAATCCAGTTAACCCTTATTCACACTCACAGTAGGTCTCTCAAATACTCAAGACACTTATGAATACATAAGGGTTTATTACATAGAACGATCACTTCTCACAGTCACAGTGAGGCTCCTCTCAGCCATATATGTCTGAAATCACAGGCAATCACATCCAGAGTCCGAACCACAACCATACCTGCAATCATATTAAACATTCAACCAGAAGTCCACGCACTACACGAGGTCAACTTCAACCATTCTCTGCACTCATACCCCTCGCTTTAGCCGTACAAGCCTCACTCGTGCAACTCTTAAATAAATACTCAGTACTTTTGTTGGATGGCCATTCAATAAAGTCCGGGTAAAAACACAACAGAACAATTCAAATCTCAAGGCTAAAGTCTTTAGGTTGAGTGGCAGGAGTGAATTGGAGTTGAATCGTAAACCGACGAATCGGCAACCGACCTGTTATCAGTGATAACAGAAGGTGATCCTCAAGGGATCAAGCTGAAACTAGTCCTGAACTTTAATCAAATGATCAAGAGGACCTGTAACACATGACAGGTCAATGCCCCAGGCGAAACCTATAAGTCGATGGGGAGCGATCTCCATATACAGATCTTACCCAAATCATCCTAGTTAACTATATCTAAGCCTACCTCTAAGCAAATCTCCCAAAAAAGGTAGACTCATGGCAAAATCTCCCCTATTCAGAGCGGACTACCAGAATCGTCACCTGTCAAAATATAATCTATCCCCTTTAAACTAAGAAAATTTCGGCAACGCTTTCCGTAGGACAAGTGTCTTTCCAGAAATTATATAAGTCCAAATATGAGAGCAAAAATAATCTCGAACTCAGAAAAGTCAAATTTTGTCTAACTCCCTGAATTAAAAGAAATTTGGACAGCACTCCCTTTAGAAAGGGACACTATACTAAGTTAGATATGAACTCAAAAGACTACTTGAGTTTAACTTAGACAAGATTTAACTAACTCCTTAGTTTTGCATAAATTTCGGCAGCACTCCATTAAAAAAGTGTTACTCCAAAATATGTACAAAGCTAAGTCCAGAACTAGAGAATAACTTCGACTTCTCAAAATACAATTTTTTCTAGCTCCCTGAATTAACAAAAGTTTGGTTTGCACTCCCTTCTGAAAAAAAAGACTTTCCAGATTTTTACTAGGTCGGATATAAAAAAAAGACAAGTTGAACTTTGACAAGTCAACAATTGACTAACTCCTTGGATTTGTAAAAATTTCGGCAGCGCTTCTTGTAGAGAAAGTAGCTTGTCAAGATTTATATAAAGCCACGTACAAAAAATGATCCCAGAAAATTCGAGAATTCATCTAAGCAAAAAAGACTTATCTCAGAAAATGCAGGAATTGAAACTAAATCTTATAGCTCTAGCACGTGGCGAGCGACTAAGGCAACTACCTATCAAACTGAAACTCAGACCAAGTAGTAACCTCACTCAACCATATGCAGGTCAAACCACAAAGGTAAGTACTCTCACCATCCCCAGTATATCTGAACAAGCAATAGTTCATGGTCTTTCAATGACTTAACCCTTCATACCCAGCTTATATAAAGCATAAAGTCAGGCCACCAAAACTTATGGAATGTGTCTAATTTCGCCAAAGAGTATACACAAAACAAAGGGCACAACTACTTCTCTCTTCTTTGGGCACATGACTAGACCACTCTAGTCGCCCTGAACCGTTTGAAGTATCCAAGTTATATATACTTGTCTTCACCTTTGTCTTCTAAGGCTGCATATGACTGAACTAACTTAAGTTCAGTCTGCCCCAGTTTACCACCAGTTTTACTCTTAATTATACTCTCTTCAGGTTGTGATAGGCTATAGTCAGACCACCTAAACTTATAGAACAGTTTGATTAACTCGTTCTTAAATAAAATAATAATAAACTGTAGCCAAGTTATAACCATTGGGTTCCAGCATGTGCGAGGCTTTGAGCCAGACCCCCTGAACTTACATAAGGAACTAACTCTCTGCCAATTTTCATTTCTCTTTGAATCATTATGTCTGTGGTATCGATTTAGACCCCCTCAACTTACAGAAGGGTCTGCCCTTTGTCAAGATTACTTCTTCAGAAAAAAACAAGAAGAGGCTGAGCCACCTAAACTTATAAAACAACTCAGACCTTCTCGTTCAGAAACCAAAGAAAACAGATAAACTCCCTGTGAAAACAAGGCAACCCAAGACACCAAAACTTATTGAATGCCCTGAGTCTCTGAAAATCAGACACAATCAGACCTCTTACAAGTCAGAGCAGTCAGACTACCTAAACTTATAGAACAGTCTGATCCTTCATGAGCAATCAGACCCCCTAAACTTATAGAAAGGTCAGACGCTCCATGCAAACCAAAATAAACAAAGCACTGAGTCTCCCCAAACTTATAGGGACTTCCCAGCCTTAATGACCCAGTTAACCCTCTCATGCAAAACAGTTTTCCATTCTGCCCTTTCCCAGATGCAATTTCTTTTAACAGTATGATTTCATTCAATCAACAAGGTTGAAACTGAACTTGAGCAGACATTCTTTTACTTAGTCTGATTTAGTGTCCTGAAAGTCAAACAAAAGTCAAAGTAAGGTTGCACACCATATACTCAGTCAGAGATGCAATGGAAAATACAGATAGAGGCTATAACTGGGTTTATAGAGGGGAAAGCGAAAGATGACCTATCAGTTCCTTGCCTCCAGAACTCCTCCTGAGTTCCGGCAGAGCTCCCGCAATCGGTGGATTGACTCCCTACAGAGTCTTGCTCCTGTCCTACGTGTTGCAATCCCGCCTGCCGCCTTCCTCCCAGAACCAATGGACTAGACTTAGAGTAAGAAGGACAGCAAGAGATAGGTTTTGAGACTCTCAGATCCAAGAGGGGTGCACTTAGACTCGCAGGATAGGGCTTTGTTATCTTGATTCGCCTGAGGGCCCCGCAATAGTGGCTAGGTAAGACAGTTTGGCCCCTTTTCAGTCAACCGCAGAACCGGCCCTTCTTACGACCTCTCAATTCGCAACACCCCCTTCCTTTACACGCAAACTCCTCTGCAAGATTTGCGACCCGAAATGTAGCACCTACAAATAAATCCGCAGGGTGAGCAATTTATCAATCAGCAGACAACTCTTCCGGCCGCGGTTCACCTGCAGCTAGCTCATCCAGTGAACTAGGCCGCACATTAGTTAGCAGCTAGGCCTGCACTTCGTTGTTGCCTAATGCTTTCTCCAAGTGACGAGACGAGCGGTACGCCAGCCAACAGGTAAGTCGCTAACCCCCACAGCTAGCAAATAAGGCCGCAGCGATGGTCAGCAGCCATCAGCAGCTGCAGCCTACTGAAGCAGCTAGTACGAGTGGTAGTGTCGCGTACCGTAAAGGTACAGACCAGACCAACAACCGACCTTTCTCGCCAGATACCGGGTAGCATGGCGGAAGGCTTAAATACTAATCATCCGATCAATCCATCTGTCATGCAGACCAAACATGCATCATCACCATTCCACGGTGTGAAGCGGGTCGATGCTCACATAGAAGAACTGCGTCAGTCCCCCGATCATGCGCGGACGAAGAAGAGGGGGATGAGACGAAGGGGAGGGAGAAGACGGAAATGTTGTTAACATCAAGTCTTCGATACAGTCCCAAATAACCCCTCGCTACAAGTCTGAATCTCGATGTTGAGTCTGAGCCCCAATGTCTTTAAATCCCAACGTAGCCAATCTCTCTCTCTCTCTCTCTCTCTCTCTCTCTCTCTCTCTCTCTCTCTCTCTCTCTCTCTCTCTCTCTCTCTCTCTCTCCATCTCTCGACCTGTTCGGTTGCCAAAGCCCGTTCCTCCACTAACCCGTGTGTATTCACCCGCAATGCTGGTACAGTCAGTTTGTTTCGCAGTCGAGACTCTATCACACACCCGACTTCAGTTCAACGGCGGGCCTCCCAGCAAGGACGAGGGGCCCAAACACGACGGGAAACAGCCTACTGTAATCACGGCTGCTTCATCCCGGTAAGTTATCCCCCCTCCTTAGATCTTGATGGCGCCTCTGGTCAAGTAGTCGTACTCGTACAAACCTCTTGGCCCGTTATTCACTGTTTATCAGGTGTCCAGAATGAGAATGAATCTCCTACCAGAACATGGAAGTATGCATTGCCATATATTCGCGCCGAAGGCTGCCATCGGATTCGCCACTTGCCAAAACCTCCAAATCCAGTCTTCTCTCGCTCAATTTCATCCGGAAATAAGCGAGATATGCCTTTTCTTGCTCTCTACCCCCCACGTTCCGCCATATCCTGGCGCATACCCCTTTCTCTATCTATCTTCTTTTACTCCCTTTCATCCTCACCTAACCATCCTATTTGCTTCGGCCGGGGCCAAAACCCCGGGATCGCTTCCTTCCCTGCCCGAATCCGATCCCCGATAGGTGAGCTATGCTCTATCTTCTCCCTTCCTCCTCCCTTCCGCCATAACTCGGCGCAGCCCCTTCTCTTTATCTCTTCTATTCTACTAACTATCATCTAAAACTAACCTCTCTATGTGATTCGCCTGGGCCAAAAACGCTGGGATCCCTCCTTTTCCCTCCTCAATCCGATTCCCAAGGAGTGGGCTACGCTCATTCTCCTCTTCTTTATACCATAGCCATTCTCCCGTCCCTTTCCAGGCGGTTTCTCTCTCTACTAACTCCAATCCTATTGACATATCACTAAAACTAACAACGATTCTAAAATCGCCCGCTTCAAGGACCCCGATTTCGACATTCGGTTACCCCGATCCCATCACAATTCAGGTATGAATCGTCTTCCCCCCCCTGCTCGTTTTAGTCCGCCATCGTCGTCCTTATCTTCTGAATGCACCTGGGCGCGGATCCCGCCCAGGTTCATTCATTCTTTTCCTCTTTGCCTCCTGCCTGTCGCCTTTCCGCCTGAGCTCATCATGCCAACGCTCGTCATCCCCTGCATGCATTCGGCGCAGCCTCGGGTCCGGATTCATCCTTTTTCTTTAATCTTTCCCCGACCACCTTCTCGCTCAGTGCTGCTCTGCGCTATCCCACTATGTCCGTCTCTTGCTGCTCTGCGCTATTCCACTATGCCCGTCTCTTTTCAGCTAGCGCAGCCCCCGGCTATCGTTGTGACCCAGTCGGACTCTTCGACAGCGCCGACCACTGCGTTGAAAGAAGTTAGAGCAAGCTACTAGTCGGTTCGATTAGTCTTTCGCTCCTATACCCAAGTCCGACGACAAAGCGCCCTGGCACCTTTTTCTGTCCCAATCCATTTTTTTCTCTCCCCATCTTTGTCTGCCTGTTGCCTTCATCCTTCCTGGCCCCGCCGCTGTGCCCGTTGTCTCGAGACGAACGCAGCGCCTAATCCCACTGCTTACCTGTGCTCTACGTCCCTGCTACATCTGTGATGGGGCGGTACTCACCATTCCGGCATATTTCGAGGGAAACTTCGGAGGGACCGGCTACTGTCGGTTCGATCAGGCTTCCTCCTGCTTACCCAAGTCTGACGGCCGCCCCACACAGCATGCCGCTACGACCTTCTCCTACAACCCCCCCCCCCTTTTTTTTGCTGGTCAAGCAAGCCTCCGCACAATCTGCCAACTGTCCAGTTGAGGGCCTAATTCTGTTGAAGGCCCTACGCATGGGCCTCAGAGAACCGGACCCTGTGCGGACCTTGATGGTAGCAGCAAATATTCAAATGGGAACTTTGAAGACCGACGTGGGGGAAGGGTTCCATGGGACAGGTCGCTCCGCACAGCCCTGCGGCCCCTACCACCGTTGGAACGGACGGTGTTCCTGTTGAGGGCCCATATTAGCCAGTTCTCTTCCGCCTCGTGGGCTAATCACTCACTTGTTCGCATGCACGTTGAACTCGTCGGCCAGTATTTAAAGACGGCGGGATAGAGAAATTTCGTCGGCCTCCCAAACTCACAGGAACCCGAACTCAGGACCATTTCCCGTTAGTCTACCGGTGTATCAACCGAACCCGCCCCGTCGGTCTTTGAACCAATTACCAACAAAGATAAAAATTAATAATAAAATTAACTATTAAAAATAAAATTAAAACACGGAATTGAATTAAGATCGGTCCGTCGCCCCGCCAGCCTTCGATGCCGCGCACCCCTTTACCATGCAGAAATCTCACCGTTTGTCGAGGCCGATCTCCACGCCCGCGCGCGTGTCTCGGTCAGACGTACCGATAAAAAATTATCATATTAATTAAACCTAATTTAAACCAGAAGTAAATAAATAAAAGTTTGACCGGCGATCACGCCGGCTCTTCAATCATCAATAAATAAAATCATGCGCGCCTCAAGTCTGCGCGCCCATACACTCTCTACTCTAGTCAACCATCCAGTCAATATAAACGGCAGACACTGACGCAACTCATGCGGTACACTCAAACTTTAAATTAAACCTATTTTCTGTCACTTGCAAAAACCAGGGCGGATACCCTTGTAAGGGTATTCACGCCGACAGCTTACCGGACCATAATAAGCGACGTCCCCATTGATTACCGGACCATATTAAGCGACTCCCTAGTCGCTTCGCAAAATCGAAAGGCTATCAGATTACCCAAAATGCTGACGAAAATAGGGACCAATCCGATTAGCCGACAAACACAGGGTAGAGGCCTCCATCAAACCATGCCCCCATAACTATATGCTGCCAGGTTTCTAATCTGGGCCCTCACCGCCCAGGTATTAGGACGCTGACAGCATAAGTTTCAAAGAGCTTCCCAATCGTCCTCTCCCCGGTCCTAGACAACCTTCGGCTTTTCGTAGGGTGTCTCTAGTCCTGGCCAAAACTAGGGACGCGGGCCTTAACCGAGACCTTAGAAGGCACTCTCGCCCTCCTTCTCAAAAAAAAATCTCTCGCAATCACATATACATACGTATACATGTATACTTAATATCCACTCAGCTCTTTCTGCAGTCTGCTACAGAAAGGCTAGGTCTCCATTTTGGTCCACCATAGCCTGGTTGATCGGACCAGGACTACGGCCCACCGCGTTTTTATTTTAGCGGCGGTACCCTCGTTGGTTGTGCAATGATAGGTTCTCTCCTGATAAGCATTCAATCAGGATTTCCCAAAAAGCTCAATCTTCACTATCCCACGGAGTATTTTCCCTGGGGCGGGCAACTCCCCTTAAACTCTTACTCCGCGGTCCCGCAGCCAGGTTGCGCTGGCTAGCAGTCATCCACTGGGGTTATGCCCTAGTGGCACTAAACTTTTTTTTTTTGCGTTAGCTTGGCCTTCCTTCAATATGTCGCAGAACTAGCACAAGTGGTTAGACGGAGCGTCGTAAAACAAAATCACAGGCCCACTGCGCGATTACGTAGGGGTCTGAAGGCATTTACCAACCCTCCCACAAAAGACATGGCATCTTTCGCACGCTCACAAACAAAATCACCGCTAGGTCCACAAGGCCGTGACCCCTGGCTTGATCAGAGCCAGCAGCCACCCATCCTGAGACATCTCTCGCCCTGCACTCACTGCGACCTTCTCAAACATTCCAAGCAAAAGTGACCCATTTCGTCAGACTTTATCACTCATCAGACATCTTACCATGCCATAAATCAGTTTACTCACCTTTGAAAGTGAGTCTTCCAACAATCCAAAATCATCCTCTTTTCCAAAAATCCAAGGGGATCTCACCATAAAACAAAACACCCCCTCTTCCAAAAATCATGAGGGGTCTCATCACATAACAAAACACCCTCTCTTCCAAATCACGAGGGGTCTCATCATAAAACCAAACATCCCCATTTTTCCAAAAGTCTGGGGGGGTCTCATTAAGGAATAAACATCACTGAGAGACCATCTTATGGGTCATTGTCACAACTTAAGCAATCAACAACCGGCATGCTGAAGCACCCGAGTCTCAAAGACTCATAAATCTTCTAAGAAATCCTCATAACCTTTCACAAACGGGCTGCACTTCCTCCCCTTATACTCTGCCCCATCAGCTGCCCGTGAGCAGGTCACACGAGTATACCGGGGAGTAGACAGTTTTACGTAACACATATTCATAAACATGAGGTGCATCCAAAACCTCTCCCATATAAAGCCATCACACATCAGGGTAAAGCCACACAAGTGAGAGTGATAGTGATCGTCACAAAAAAACAAGCCTCACAAAGTCTCAACTCAATATGCACACCAAGGATAAAATGTTTCTCTCGCCAACATATCACACATTTGGACACATCCACCTAAATCACACCAAAAAGAGGGAACAAAAGATTCGTCCAGGACCACAATTTGCATATGTACAGATGGACAAGCTAGTCGTGACTACACCTAAATATACACATGTCTAGCTTAGTCTCTGTATACAAGAAACTCTCACCATAATGACGTATAGGCGAACCAATCCCCAATCACTCATTGCCCTCTGGTTTCACCTATATGGCTGAGCTATCTACAGCCTAAGTCACTATACCGGATCATTATTGTGGAACTCCTCCCCGGATCTAATCTATACACATACACACATCAAAGTATATGTCTGTCCTTACTCACATAGTATGCAACTGGTCTTTACCAATTAGTACGGGGTTAGGGTCATGCAATAGCTAGCCTGCCACTCCAATCTTCAGATCAATGCATGTACAGCTAGACCTCATCAACAACGACTCCAAGAATCTAAAACAGGCGATTAACAGAAATTTCCCAACTCAGGGGTTAGGGTGAATCCCCATTACACCCTACCATACTTTCTCTGCCCCAGTCATCTCATCTACCCTCTCCGCGCTCTTGATCACCTGGCTCGCCCTAATGGTCATCTCATTCAGCACCATCATACCCCTTTCTTCTTTGAGCCCCACTTATGGTTTCGCTGGCTCCCATCGCGACCCTCGGCGCCTTGCCTGTCATTCCCACGACCTCCATTGCCGCGTCCTCCATTTTTACGGCCCGTATTGCCACGCCCGCCATCTCCACGGCCTCTTCCAACTGCCTGCCTTTGGCCACTTCCACGCATCATACTGTCCTGCAAAGCTTGTTGTATCGGTGGCCACAACGGTCCGACAGGTTGGATTTGGACTGGCGGGGGCCCACGGGGCATCATGTTCATCAAAGAGCCCATATAATTACTTTGGGTCCAGGGTATGTAAGGATTATATGCCGGCCACAAGCTCATTTGGTTACACGGCGCCGACTGCCCATCAAAGCTTGCTCGATCGGAGGGCCCCCTTGGTCTTACCTCGCCTTCCAACTCTCGCGGGGTAATTGCCACCTGCCGCGAACTCTGCCCTTTTTCGGTACCTTGACCGCCCTGAGCGAGGTTCCTCGCCTTCCCCTGTGCCTTTGTTAATTTGGGAGGTTCAAGCTTTCCTTTTTCTCCCGTCACACCCTTTTCCTTACTTCCTTGAGGGGTACGACCAGTCTCCGCCCAACAATCACATACCCCATTTACCCAGTGCTCTGGCCACCACCCACTCTCTTGCCTCTCCCGACCTGCCACGTTAATGAGCCCCCTCTTTGGATCCGGCGCAATAACAGGCAGGGTCATACTAGCATCCTGCTCCTCCTATATCCAAATAAATCCTTAGTCTTTGTCCTTTGCTTGAACACTAGCTTGCCTTTTTGGGGTTCCTATCGAGAGGGGTGACTTTTGGTCCTCCTCCTCTGTTCCTCTTTCATCCTGGCTAGCCGGCCTACTTGGGGAATCTTTTGAAATCTTCCGCTTGCCTTTCCTGGCCTCTTCCAGCCGTGCTAACCTGTCTTCCAATGCCCCTACTTGTCTTTGTAGTCCACCTAACTCTGCCTGTGATGGTGCGCCCACAACTGGTGGCACAGAGCATTCCCCACGTTGACCCTCTATCCCATCTTCTGGGAATCTCAGCCTTAAGAAACTTTCCAACTCATCCCACGTCTTCACCTTCTGCTTGAGGGCATATACCTCCTCACTTAGTCCTTCACAACGAACAAGGGGAACATGTACCGCATTGCCTTCTTATCCCATGTCTTTATGAGGCTAAGATCCTGAAAGTCGCGCAAAAAGCTAGACAAGTTCCTTCCTTGGCACAGCAGGGCGCGCAGATCTGGGGGCATTGACTCCTGCAACACTTCGTGCAGCAACACTTTCATGAGGCACGAATTCCTCCACAAGAGGATCTTGGCAAGACCGTTTTCTTCCACCATGATGCTGACAGCAACCTGATACGCATAGCGGGCAATAGATCATCGAAAAGGGATTCATGTAAGCTCAGGCAGACAGAGGTGAACTGCTAACACTTACATCACGCTATCTACC
>BFEA01000136.1:2218104-2230024 GCA_003427395.1 Chara braunii
TAGGAATGTGATGAGATTAGAGTTTGTCACCCTTTGGGCCTTGAGTACATTAGTCCTTTTGCTAGAATATTTTTGAAAACAAAAGAGACAGAGAATCTGAGAACGGTCTGAGTATAGACTGAGATAGAAGTAGAGGCTACTGTTTGGTTGGAAGATTACTCTTTTTTTTTTTTTTTTTTTAACAAGTGGCAGCTTATATATTATAAAAGTAATTGAATGAGGCCGGGAATCCCTCAACATCTTAACCCGGTAGTGAAGCTTGTGCTGGAAACCGGGTCTCTGCAACTACAAAGAAAGTGAGCAACTGGGTCTGCAAAACTTTTAGGAATCCAGAATAAAGGGAGCAAAATAAGCAAGAACTACTGAAGAATTCATTTTCCGGGTCTTCTGCTAATCTCTCTGGGAGCCTTACCCAGCTTCTCTTCAACAGCCTTCAAGATCTTACAGAAAAGAGACCAAGTACGGATCTGTAAACTCAAGGAAGCCTGAACCGCCAAGACGGGTTTCCCACCACGCACACTCGGATCTTCAGTAACAATATCAATCAACGGCCCAAGATCTTTTTTTTTTTTTTTTTTTTTAACACACACACCCCTGCAGGCCCAAGATCACTATGGATACAGTTCAAGTTTGCTTCCTACCATACCCTATTTATGCTAACTTCAAGCAAGGATCGTTCCCAACTTCCCACCACACTGCCTCCGTAGTGCCCCTGCCCACAGTGCCTCCGTTAACAGCACTCAAAATAGTGAAACACCAATATCGATATCTGATCCACAAGACCAAATCTACTGTTAAAGACCTGGGAGCCAAGGCAAAGTCATGTGCCAGCTAGATCATCACACCAACAAAATCCCTCTTCTCCATCAGGGCTACTCTCTCATTATGGCTTTCCCAACACCCTGTAAAGAGCCCACGCTGCCATGATGGGTTTTCCCACCACGCTCCCTTGGATCTTCATGGCATATCGATCTCTTTTTTTTTCCTTTTTTTCTTTTTTTCTGAAAACATCGCGATTGGGCGTATCGATCTCAATGGGAACAACGCAAGTTTGCTCTTCACCGGTTCTCACTTACCACCCGACCAGTAGCGTTCCCACTGCCCCTCGTTGCACTCACACTGCTCCAGGAGGCGCCGCTGCTAGTAAGAAGTTCCAAGAGTTTATCCCTGAGCCACTCAAAAACTCCGAAAACTGCGTCCCTGTTTTGATCGCAGGCTGCAGCTATAAGCAGAGAAAAGAACCTTAACAATGGTGTGAGTTCAAAACGAAAGGAAATGCCAATTTTAGAGGATAGGGGAGGAAAAAAGAAAAAAAAGAAAAAAGGCATAGTCATTCTAATCTGCCTAAGTACCTAGCTTTCACAGACGGCCACATTTTGACATGCGAAAATCAATAAATCGATCCTACGGGTAGGGGTAGAGAAAGAGCACCGCATTTCAAATTTCCCACATTCATGAATGCGAACTAAAGTCTATCCCACGGCATGGACGGGGCGGAGTAACGAGCAGACCAATTAAAAATATCCCGAGGTGTCACTATATGCAGGAAGAGAGGCGCAGAAATATCCAAGAAGAGAGCAGCAGGTCCCATTTAAACCTCTCTCTCTCTCTCTCTCTCTCTCTCTCTCTCTCTCTCTCTCTCTCTCTCTCTCTCTCTCTCTCTCTCTCTCTCTCTCTCTCAAGCCAAAACAGTAATAGAGGGGCAGTCCACAAATGGCCGCTTCAGGCAAAAACGTTCGCGACTGCTTTCATTGCCATCACAGAGCGATTTCTGAATCCCCCATCGCTATTCACTTCTCGCTCCAACAGTACTTAGGCTGCTGGCAGGCAGACAGGTGAAGAGACACGCCTGATGTCCCGCAGATCTGCGCCCCGAAATATAATCTGTAAGAAGTGAAAAATCAATGAATCTAACCTACGGCTAGGGCTACACAAAGAGCAGAGAATTGAAATTTCCAACCTTCATGAATGTGCCCTAAAGTTTTGGACAAATACAGCGCAACCCAAACATGAGAGAACGACCTACCTCGCTATTTCACACTATCCCATGAGAGAGCAAAAAAAGTCCTATTTCTACCTGCCTGCAATTAATAAATCTGACCTACGAACAGGGACAAATTCAGAGCACCGGATCCTCTTCTTGCTCCAACTATGGACAGATTCAGAGCAGCCCGAAACATGAAATTCGTAGTCATGAGGGAACCTCTCTCTTGAAACTGCGGACACACTCCCACCGTTGCTGCAGACTCTCCCACTGTCCGCAGCGACATCGTCTCCAATAGTTCTATGTTGCATTCTCCCCTGCTCCTCTGAGATTTAGCGACTGTATCAAGCCAAAACTTCAGCCAGATACTCTTCCTTGTTTCGACCAGGCCTGGTGAGTCACGCTGTTCCATTGGAGTTGAAGACAGCACTCCCACTGCTTGTGTTGATGCTGCTGCCATCCTCCCCATAGTCCTTCGAGTGCCGCGTGATAGTGTAGTTGGTGATTGGTATAAATGGTGTACTTGGTAAATTGATGAATCGGTGATTGGTATAAATGGTGTATTTGGTAAATTGATGAATCCCGTTCGTGTAGGGCTGCCAGGATGCCATAGTCCCTGTCAGTGAGCACAAAGGCGCGCTCTCCCCCAATCAAGGAGGAGGTGGGGCTATGGCACTTTTCTCCGGGCATCAAGTCATCAACCATAGCCCGAAGACCTAACAGGGTAGGCGAGGCGATGAGAGTAAAGCATGTTTCAGCGTAGCGCCTCTCCATACTCAGCCGCCCACTGGAGGCAGCCGCCGGCCGAAGCTGACCGCATAGCGCAGAATTAGTGCTACCGTGTCGCCAGTCCGCTGCGACCCCACCTTATTCATTTGTTTCGGTTTGTAGACTTTTCAGTTGTTGGGATTTGGCGATCCTGACATGGGTTTGGCCGGTGATGCCTCTCTCATAATTGGGAGCTGACTGTACATATCTGAGGGACGTCGGGCCCGTTTCCCGGCTTGTATACTTAACACAGCTCTTTAAAAACAACAACAACAACAACAACAACAACGTTTTTCAGTCATTATAGCTATATTTCGGGCAGCTTTCAGTCGAGATACTGCGATAATGACTAGGCGTTCTATATGGGTGAAGACGGTAGTTCTTTTGCGATGGATGAAGACAAACAACATGGAAGCGGGGAAAAAAAATAAAAAATGCAGACCTGCGTTCCAACTCCACCGGAAGCAGACGAGTAAAATTACGACAATTCGTAAATAAAAAAAGATTCATAAAAACCTAACAAACAAAATTGTTAGGTTTGCACAATTTTTTTAAGATTCTGATAGTACATTTTTCAGGCCTCCTGCAGGAAAAAATTAAATATGAAGTTAATTAACCGCAAAAAACGAATAGAAAAATATTTTTTCAGAACCACTGGAAATGGTGACGAGAGAAACAAGTTTTTTTACAAAAAGTCACTACCTTGCAAAGCACCGTTAGTTCAGGAACCGAAATATCCCAATTTTTTATTTATCTAAAAAAATTATATTTATAATTCTATAAGGTATCTAGCATGACGAACATATTCGGGGGGTTTCTTAAACACGCACACATGTTCTCCTGTTCGAGAATACGTTCGCTTGGATATGTTCCCTCATACATGGACGAACATATTGTTTTTTAGTGTTTTTTATTAAAATATTTTTCTATTTTTTAATTTTAAATCGTAGTTGGTTAAGAATTTGAAGATGTCTCCCAAGCAAAGTTGTTTTTTCGGCATATTGAAAAAACATTGTTTGAAGTCTTCTTTTACATAACATATATTTTTTGACAAAGTTTTTACAGTTAACCTAAAAATGGATTATATTAATTTATAGTTCTCTAAACTAGTTTTCAAAGAGTTTGGGTTTTACCAAACTGCTGAAAACGACTTATAATTTTATAAATGAGTATTCACTTAAACTTTTTTTTTTTTTAACATCTTTCGAGTTCGCCTTGCAGTTCTTAAAGACTGTATTGTTTGAGCAATGTTTTTCGCCAATCTACTGAAAACAACTTATAGTCTTATAACATGCTCTTTGCTCAAAAATATTTTCTTACACATTTTGAGAACCGTTTGACTTTTTGCCCGTTTTTTTGACTCCTTTCTCGGAAAACAATTAAAAACGCTCTCTTTTATGTGTCAAAAATAACAATTTGACTTTTATTTTTTCATTCTATAAAAAATGTTAGGTTTTGTGGTTTTGCTAGGTTTTAACGAATTCAGTGTTAAATAAAAAAAATGTTTAAAATGGTGATTCGAAATTGTCGTAATTTTACTCGTAGGTCAGTTCCATGAATGATGATCGCCCTTTTGAATTTTATATAAATAAATAAGTAATTTCAAATAAATAAATAAATAAATGAAACCCGCCACCTGATCCCAAAAATTTTAGGGCCGTCCCACCATTGATAAATTTCATCAATGGCGCACATTGCGTTTTGGCCCTCTGAAAATCCCGGTGAGGGGCCCATGTCACGTACGTGCAGGCCTGGGATCCTCTTTATGCCACGAATGTGGCCAGGTTTCTCTGGAAACGACCGACACTATCCATGTGAAAACAAGAAAAATGAGGCTTCTATCAGGTAGGTAAGAAACCGCCAATGCACTGTCCATGTGAAAACAAGTGAAATGGTAGTGGAGCCCGGGTTCCTGGAAATACTAACCTAAAGAAAAAAAGCCACATCTGGAGGGAATGTATGTCATGCATAAAACCGTCCACATACCTGTCTAAAGTTGAGTAGGATCCAGTATACCTAGTGACCTATAGGACGAGCAAGTCACCTCAGCCCCCCTCACATCATTCTTTTTTTTTCTTTTTTTTTTTTCTCAGTGACCTACTGGACGAGTAGGGCACCCCTACCACGACCTTTTTTTTTTTTCCCCCCAAAAATACATGCCCTACTGCGTCAGAAAGGAGTGATGATAAGAGCATGCTCTCCTTCCTGGCTCTCGCCACGACTACTAGCGGGGGAATTTGAATTTAAACTCCGGACCTTGAACAGTTGAGCAGACGGTGGGTCATTGTCTTTCTGACTGAGCACACAAACCTGTGATCTGGCTTCGTTGTTTTTCCTATAGATTCTAAGTAGCCGGTCTGGGTTCAGAACTCTGCAGCCTCGCACATGTACAATACTACAACGCACTACTGTTCGCACAGAACCCTTGGCCTACCCTTGGCCTGCTCCATGGTAAGGATTACAGACACTACCTGTACCACCCAAGGGGCCAAGGGGTTTAGTGACCCATGATTGTTGTATGTTTTTTTTTTTCTTTTTTTTTTTTTAATTTATATAAAAGAAGTCCAGGATGTTGTAGAGGCTAATTCGCAAGCACACAGGGATCACCGGGAGCGATGAGCCTGGAGTCTGGACTACGCCAACACCCAAGGGGCCAAGGGGTTTAGTCCATGGTTGTTGTATGCTGGAGTCTGGACGACGACCCCTTTGCGTGATGTTCTTGGGACTCCATGGGTTGTTCAGATGATTGTGCGGTTGTCTCCCACAGCGCATAAAACAGACTACGGTCTTCCCCCGAATACAACGCACTCTTGTTTTGTCTGTATCTGGTCGGAAATATTGCTTGTATACATTCATTTTTAGGGTGCATTATGTTCGGGGGAAGACGGTAGTTGCCGCGTTAGCTCAGTAGGTTTGAGCAGGGGATTGTATGGGAGAGAGGTTGAGGGTTTCGGAATTCGCAGCCAGGAGGCTGCGCTTGTGTGGGTTCCATTTTCTTCGTTTCATTTCTTTCTAGTTTCGGTAAGGTTGTGCAGTACAACTTCACTAGGACGGGTTCGTTTGGGGTCTCCGGCAGCAGAAAAAATAGGGTCCGGTCACGGTCGTCCCTAAGCCCGGGGGCGGCCCAACGGGGGTTGCATGAGGGCCTGGTTGGGGCGGCTTGTGCGGCCAGGTCGGGTCGAAGCTGGATGGGGCTGCAGGTGGCAGACCCCAGGCAGATCAGGGCCTCAGGCAGGCGTCGATTTCATTCGTGAGGGTGATGACAGTTCGTGACATATTTTGAAACAACACATTCATGGCAATCACAGGTCAGACCTTGGTTGGCATACCAAAGTCACAACACATTCACAATCAATCACAGTGCGGCCAACCATAAGTTTCAAACAATGTTAACAGGCAAGTGTGTCATAGACTCATAGTGTGTGTTCACTCATCAGACTGGTGGAAGTTTGTGTAAGAACATATTCATTACAACATCATCCCTATTTGGCATCCGAAATTAACAGCACATTCATTATGGAGGCATCCATGACATGCAGGTGCGTGGCATCGGAGAAGCACATAATTTGCAACAATCACGACAACAAATCAGAAACCACTCACCACACAACAGCGACTCAGATCCAAGACCAAGGTTGGGAGAGGAACACGAACAGGAGCAAATATATGACAAAACATTTCAATGGAAATACGTATGCACAAGGCTGAAGCCAAAAACTGGACCCATCGACGGACCGTCGTCTCTATGGTACAACTGAGTAGCAAAAAAAAAACTGGACCCTACTGACAAAGCATTTCAGTGGAAATGCGTATGTACAAGGCTGAAGCCAAAAACTGGACCCGTCGTTTCTGCTGTACAACCGAGTAGCAAAAAAAAAAAAAAAAAAAAACTAATGTCCACATACTGTCATCGTCTCCATGGAACAACATCGACATAAATATGCAACAACCCTGTCGACAGAGCGTCCAGGCTGTACAGCCACGCAAAAAACAAAAAAAACTAATGAAAAAAAAAAAAAAACCACGGACGTCATCATCTCCCTCCAGAACGCGCGCGGCCTCTCCTGGAGGACGGGCGGCCATGCGGTCCTCCCCGGCGCCCTCCTCTTTCTCCCACACCTGTGCCCCGTGCCCTGCAAAGGTATGCCGCCTGTGTTGCAGCGGCTGCCGCGGCCACCTGTGCCCTGTGTCTGCGGGCCGCAGTTTCGATCGGCTCGGACTCTGTGTCTGCGTCCTCGTCCTCCGCCGCCCGTGCAGCAATCCCCATCTCTCTCTCCCTCTGAATCGCGTCCAATGCTGCCTGGCCAGCGGCGACCCCTGCCGCGAGTCAAGCCTCAACCTCCGAGAGGCCATGCTGTCGTCTCGTCCCGGGACGCATCAGCAACCCCTCCTCGCCCGATGTGAACTGCTCTCCCCGCAGCATGTCTGTGGATGTCCCTGCGGCCTCGAGGACCAATGATCTCCTCGTCTCCGCTCGTGACAAACCGAGCATGCGGCCTGCCATATGCAGGCTCAGACGTCCGGACCCACCCTCCGCGGCCTGCGTCTGAACTGGCGTACATCCGGTGAAGACGCCCCTCCCGGCGTCGTAATCCGCCCGCAACCGGTCCCCGACCCGACGAACAGATGATCATCCGCCACCCACACCACCTCGGACTGTCGGCAAGGAACCGCCACTGTGCGCAACTCCGGGTGTCGCCGTTTGGTCCCCGGCGTCGACCCAGGCCTCCAGAGTCTGTGCAGGTGGTGGAGGCATCGATTCTGCAATGTCTCTGCCGCCGTCGCTGCATCTGCCGGACCCCATCTCACTCGCTCCGGACTCCCTCCCTCTCACGCCGCTAAGCGATGAACCCGACCATCGAGGGCTCTGCACCACGAACGGCGGCGGTGAATATTCCCCTCCAGGGGGCCACCTCTTGCCGCTCCTGCGGCCCGTGTGTGCAAAACGGTCATCCGTCAACGCTTGCGCCAAAGCGTCGACGTCGAAGAAAGTGTGCGCTAAGTCGTCGGGGCGCAAGGGAGGTACTGTGGGATCCCTCAACACCAAGGGCGAGCCTATACGCATCGTCCTCGGGACTGTAGTCGTCGTCATCATCTTCGTCCGGTCCATCGTCTCTCCCGACCCCCGCAATATCCCCATCTCCACCGGGTCCACCCTCTCCTCTGCCACACATGGCGGCACCCTGTCCCTCATCACCCGCGGGCTCGCTGTCGCCACGCCCTCCACTAGGGGACCCACCGCCCACGACAACATCCTGCCTCTCATCACCCGCGGTCTCCCCGTCGCCGCGTCGTCCACCACCTGACCCACCACCCGCGGCAACATCCTCTCCCTCATCATTAAACTCCCCCTGAACTGCCTCCTCAGGGACACCCGAGTCGTCGACGTGACAGCCTCCCCCCCCTCCTGTCTCCAACTCCCTCTGTCGACGCTGCTCGTCAAGATATGTGAACTGACCCTCCCATCGTGGCAAACTCCCAAGCCACTCCTCCTCCTCTCGGTCCAAACAGGCATCCTTCTCCTCCTCAGTCTCAACAGGGCCCTGCACAACGTCCGCTTTGGTGGGCACCTCTGACGGTGAGGCACGTCGACGTCCCTCGACACTGAAATCTCCCAAGCTCCCACCAAGCCCTACGACGTCAAAGTCGTGTGTGCGGAGCACCAACAGCGAGCGGGGGCGGATACCGGCGTCGGAAGGAGTCCTCTTCCCCCCACGATCCTCGTCGTCATGTGTCCGGCCTCTGCCTGCTGCCGACGCCAACCTCTCCAACGCCTAAGTGCCTCGGGCTGTACAGCGCTCCGATGATGGGAGGGAGAAAAACGACGATCATGAAGGGGCACCCGCTCATCCTCGGCCTCCTCCTCAGCCTCGCTGTCGCTCCTAACCTCCCAACGCCTTCCTGTCTGCTGAAGACCTCCCCGTGGCTGCTGCTCCCCCGAGTCGTCGACGCGAACCTCCGCATGCGAATGTTCTCCACGACCACCACCGGCTCTGTTGCTGCCACTCGCCTGTGCGGTCGACGGCGCACCACCAGTGATATTTGATGTGAATAAATCCATGTCGTCACGACCCCCACCGTAAGTAAAATAAACCCGCTCAGCCGTCGGGTCGCTACTCAGCGTGTCATCGTCATCTGTCCACTCCTCGTCGATATCGTTGTCTGCCGCCGCAGCGTCCATATCATCCCCACCCTCTGGCCACGGTCGCAGCTCCGTCGCCCTGATGCCGAACACGTCCCGAACCGAATGGGCTTTGGACGGTCGGCTATGCTGGAAAGCGACAATCTGCCGCTCCATCTCCACCTCTGGAACACTGCCAGCAGGTCGCGCTCCCCACACCTCGGGCTCCACATCTTCGTCCTCATCCTCGTCCTCTGCCGCCGTTCCCCCCCCCCCCGGTCCCCATAACCCATGGCAACACGTAGCCACCACCCTGTCGTGCGCACGAAGCCAGTTTGAGATTGATGGCAATCTCAACCAGCTGTGCAAGCTTGGCAAACCCAAGCTTGCAGCGCCTCGCCATGTTGATGCGCTCGTGCTGCGCCCAGTTCCTCTCCGCTGGAGAGGCAGACGTCCACAAGTGCATGACACGGATGGCGATGGTGCGCAACTCAGGGTGGGCACGTCCATGCTCAAACCACCACGCTGCACATCGCTCGGTCTCGCTGTCCCCCCTGCAATCGTCCGCCTCGGCATCGGAGAGGTCACCTCCCCAATCCCCTCGCCTCGAGTGGAACGCTTTCATCTGGTCCCTCACGGTCCTGTACAATCTGCCGACCGGATCGCCGCCGGTCTGCGCCAGAAAGAATCTTTCCCACTCCTCGACCACACGACGGTCGTCGGCGGTCGTCTCCAACGAATGGTAATACGTGAGGGACCGTCGACGAGGGTTGAGAAGGTGGGCCGCGTCATGTGCAGGCTCTAGCATGTGGAGGTTGCGGATGGCAACCTCACGCACGCACGGCTCGATCATGTCCTCCGGCACGTCCACCCTCCTCATCAACTGCAACACATGCTGACTCCACTCGTAAACGACGGACATCATCATTCCCCCCTTATCCATCCTGCGCAACAGCTGGTGGACGGGCGACATGACAAGGATGGCGTACTGGACACACCGCCAAAACTCCCTGTCCCGGATCTGCTGCTGCACCCACTGCGCCTGAGATACATGCCTGCGCTCCCACGGGATGCGTGCCCAAGCATCCTCATGCAACATGCTCTCCAACGCGTCTCGTCGGCCTTTGAGACACGTCAGCATCAAGAAACCCGATGCGAACCGTGTCTCAACGGGCTCGACGAGCTGAACGCGAGGGCTCACCTTCCTAAATAGGGCGTGACCAGCGCCGTGCGAGTTAATAAATCGCACAAGCGCTCGAGCACGGATGATGGTGTCCTTGACCCACCCCACTCGCGTCCCGATATCTGACAACATCAAGTTGCAGACATGGGTGGAGCAGGGGAGCCAAGTGATCCTCCTAATGTCGGGCTCGGGGTCAGTAGCGAATCTGCGCGCTGCTGCCGTATAGTTACTAGCGGAGTTAGTGCAGAAGTCGATCACGTCCTTTGCAGGAAAGGACAAGATGATTGCCCGCCACCTACGGTACACAATGTCCTCGGTGTCTCGGACCGACCCGTCGCGTGCGACGACGGCGTATAGCAGGGCGCCATTGGCGCCCCCGGCAAGGAAGTTCACGAGCGGCTTGCCGCTGCGCGACTTCCTCCCGTCGGAGAGGATGGTGGCACCGCTGTGCCGAAAAGCGGCGCGTACCTCGCTCACCATCGTCGCCACCTTCGCCCTCTACGAAGGGATACCAGCGTCCGCTGTGACCTTGAAGGAGGGAAACCGGAACTAGATACTGCGAGGCACTCTCTTCGCCGCCTGCCGCACCTTCTGAAACTCCGAACCACGGAAGGCGTTGAATGGCAACCCCTTCACGTAGATCCATTGCAGCCACGCGTCTGTGAACTCCGCCAACTTCTCCTTGGCATACATCTCGTCAATTGTGGTCTTTCGAGCCCTCTTCTCCCTGCCCGTGTCTCGCACCTCGACGCCAGCCTCCCCCACTGCCCTCTTCTCCCTCCTCGCGCGATCCAACTCAGGTCGCGGCGCCCTAGGAGCATGACCCGCTTGACCGATGCCTCTCGACGTCATCACCACCTCCTCCCCTGGCAGGTCAAGCTCTCCGACTCCCTCGTCTGCCACCCCCCCCTCCCTGGCCCCACCCTCGCGGCCCTCCTCCTCATCGAGGGCATCCTGAATCTCGTCCCTCTCTGCATCGTTCATCCGCTGTCGCTGGCCACCCGCGGGCGCTCTCGTGTCCCGTATGCCCTCATCTGCCATCCACATCTACACCCGCTGAGCAATGGACGACACGAATGTGTAGTCCGTGCCGTTCTAGAGTTCCGCGAGAACTCTCATCCCCCCAGCCTTGCAGAACTTCGTCTGCGTGAAATGGCGCGCGGCCTTCGACGACCCCCCCTGAAACAGGTGGCCACATAAGTTGCAACACAACTTTCGGTCCCCATGCATCTTGACTGGTCCCCGACGTACTGCCCCACGGTGACGAGGTTCCAAACAATGTTCCCCCGCCTCAACTTCGCCATCTCCTTCTCAAACAGTGGGTTGAATTGGGCACCCCCAGACCCCCCCGCAGCGCTGCTCCCTGCACCCCTCGTCATCGCCCCCGCCCCCGGATCCAACTAGTCGTGGCGTCGATCGTTCTGCGTCCCCGCTACCGTTGTTGCCGCGTCCCCCCAAGGTCGTGCACGCCCGTGGCCCCCGCGCTCCCCTGCCGGCCGGCCGCAAGCACAGCCGGAAACCGTACCGGCCGTGTCCGGCCCTGGCCGGCCGAGCTCGGTCGGGATCAGCCTCATCCGGCCGGGATCCGCCTCGTCCGGCCGCGGCCGGGCACTAAAATGGCCGCGCGCGGCGATGGGGAAGGTCGTCGGGCGGCCGCTGGACCACGCTGGGGCGCTGTCCCGCATGGTCGCGCGGCGCGCGCCGCTGCCAGGTGCGCACCGAGAAGGAGAAGAAGAAGAAGAAGAAGAAGATCTCTCTCTCTCTCTCTCTCTCTCTCTCAACGATCTCTCTCTCTCTCTCTCTCAACGATCTCTCTCTCTCTCTCTCTCAACGATCTCTCTCTCTCTCTCTCTCTCTCTCTCTC
>BFEA01000136.1:2265958-2289294 GCA_003427395.1 Chara braunii
CACACACACACACACACACACACACACACACACACTCTCTCTCTCTCTCTCTCTCACAAGTGCGCTGTCCGCGCGCCGGCAGGGCACACACACACACACTCTTACAATCTTTCTCTCTCGCTCTCTCTCTCTCTCTCTCTCCCTCTCTCTCTCTCGCACACACACACACACACACGGGCGCACACACACACACACACACACACACTCACTCATAATCAATCAAACAATCAATCAATCAATCAAACCTCTTTTTTGAAGTTTTTTCTTTATTTATTTTTAAATTTTGCATCTGCATTTTTTTAAACACCTCAGGCCCCTACAAAAAACAGAAATTCATTTTTAAAAAAATACAGGTGAACTCAGGGACCATATATCTCATGATAAAAAATGACAAAAAAAAAAGAAGCTTTTCTTTATATTTTATTTTTTTAATTTTATTTAAATCGAATTTAGTATTTGATTTTTTAAAAATCCTAAACAAAGTCGGATTCCAAAAAAACAAATATGGGGTTGTAGGGCTTAAAATCCCTACAACCCCTTATAGATATATATATATATGTACCTATTATTTAATTCAGGAAAATTCTGGTAAAATCGGGTCCACGACGCGGACCACGTCGGCCGAGGACGCGGCCTCATCTGCGCCCGCCATCCGAGATCGGACCCGTGGACGCGTCCGCGGGTGTTTTATAGAATCTACTTGTGGTGAACACATTCTCTTTCTTCATGAAGCATCTGGGGAGAGGGTTCGTTGCTTTAGGAGTCGGCCCTGTTATCGACCCAGAGTGGACCGTACTACAGGGGGTACTTTACCGATTCGGTGGAGACGGCCCGACTTCTGAGATCCGAGTCTTGTGCTCGGGCGAGGAGGAAGAGTACCCCGGACCACTTCCTAGAGGGAGAGGCATGCAACACCTCAAGCAATGCCCCAAATCAAGAATCATTCGCAAAACAACCCGTCATTTAAGAAGACGGGTGTATGCGTGTCCAATCGTAGGTCGGCGGTAGGATGGAATGAGTAACTTTGGCAGAGAGACGGTTAACGGGGGCCCAAATATTCGCCGTTTTCGTTGGCAATTGCTGTGCGAATTTCATCAAAATTTTAAAAAACAAATGATATGAGACCATAGTGCAAACATCAAAAAAGGAAACAGGCAAAAAAAAAGAAGAAAAAACAAAACAAAAAACATGAACCCCTAACACAAAGACACTGTCCGAGTCAAAATGAAGCGTCCAACGAATTCAACAAAATGCCAATTTTTTCATTATGGATCCAAACATGTCAAAACTGCACACATGACGTACCCTAAAGCACATATGTATCAAAAAAAAAAAAAAAAAAAAAAAAAAAGCAAAAAATCAGCACAATATGATTGTTTCAGTGCAATTCGGTGCAAAATTCGTCGAAAATAACACCCCTGGTCATCGCATCTCATCAAGTTAGATCTAAGACAAACTGACTACCTTGTCAGCTGTATTGAGGTTATTGTCGAAAGTCAACTCCTCGTTGGTGGTTGTATGATTTTTGTGGAGTTCGACCCGGGGTGGTCGAGTTTTATTTTGATTTTGTGTATCTAACGATGATTTTGATTCTTTCGATTATCATTGCAGATGGGTTACACATTCCTATCGACTAAGTATGGTTCCTTTTGGTATAACTATGTGCGATTGTTATAACTTTCTTTTGACTCGTATTTGACGGGACAAGGAAGTTTCACTTTTGGTTGACACCATCCTTATCGTTCGGCCTACGCTTCGTATTTAGGAGATCAACGCCCTAAGGAATCGAGGACGTCCGGGTTCAATAGGCGTTCTAACCGCGCATACCTATACTACAGCGAGCGAGCAAACGCCCTCGGTTAACCCACCTCTGCAACTGCATGTAAAAAATTTCGCACATGGGTCAGTAGCTCAGTAGGGATACACCCGTAAGGGTGATGACAACCCCTTAGGGAAGCAAGCTTATGCCCCACGAGAACCTATCTCGTCGTAGGGGACCGCGGGATGTACAGCTAGCGCACCCTGCTAGAGTGGCAAAAGAACGACACCACCGCGACCGTCGGGATTATTTATGCGTCGTCCTAGAGTTGTCTCTTGATATTGGTTTTGTTTAAACTCCTACGTGACACGACCAGGAGGGCTCCTGCCTCTTCTCGAGAAAAGGCGGGGGCCGATGCGCTCGACACCGTTTATGTCAGGGTTCATAGTTCTGAAGGCGTCAACTACTAGGCCTTGGGCCTCCAAAAGAGAGTGTAATAGCATTGCATCAGACCTTATGAGGGTGGGATTGAGAGAATCTAATCTTGGGCTTAACACACAATTCCAGTCCCCTAGTATAAGCAGGTTTTTTGTGTCTGGTAGGTACTTGGGTAAGTCACCGAAAAAACTTATTCCTTCCGAGTAGTTTATTGGGGCATATATAAACATCATCGCCCAGTCTTTGTCCTCAACCGCTATCTTAATCCAAGCCCAACGGCCTTCTGGGTCTATGCAGTTGTCTATCACATCAACCTCTAAGCTTTTGTCAAACAAAACTGTCACTTCATCTTTTGTGTCGTCTGCAGGAGCCCAAAATTGAAGGTCGGACCACCAATTTTAAATTTTCAGCATCATTTTGTGTCCTATTTTGGTTTCCTGCAGACAAAGGATGTGTATGTTCTTGGAGTGAATCCAACGTGACACTCTACTTCTTTTGTACGTATCGTTGTGGTCTCCTAGTCCCCAGATGTCCCAACTTGCGAGTCTAATCCTATTGGGTAGGACCATTATTGGAAGTGGAGCAGCCCGGGTCCAACAGAAAAACTCCCATGAGAAAATGAAAATTGAAAAACATTCTAAAAAAAATCAATCCTTCATATTTATAAATTATCATTCCAATGTTCGTCCAATTCTAAAATTTTCAGTTTTATTTGATACGTTCCCGTCTAAATATGAGTTTTCCCTTTCAACTACATCTATTTGTTCAAGATTGAATGAAAGTCTGGACGAGTTTATGAAATTTTTTAATTAAAGTTTCATTCTACTACGACAAATATCTTCTAATTTATATTAAATTAACCTATTTATGACTGAAATCATTACTTAAAATGACAGTCCAATTAAAATATTTCATGAACACATCCAGACTTTCATTCCATCTCTAGCATGCAGTTCAAATAAGAAGGGATACCCCATTCTTAGAAGGAAAATTTTCAAGTAAGAAGAAAATTTTTTAAATTTGAATGACATTTTTTAAGATGAAATGAAAATTTGAAATTTAAAATATAATTTTACTATAGAATGATTATTTAATTCTGAAATTTTTTTCTGTTGTCTAGGATACGGGTAACAGCTGTATTTTCTTCCGAAACAATAGGCAGCCTAGGGGTAATTCGCTGTCGCCCGCGGTGGTCCCACACCCTAGACGCAAAGTAGTTTTGTGTCGGACCTCAGAGTCGTGTCACGCAAGAGTTTTCTTTTCGTCACTTTACGAAATACCAACTCCGACCGTGCGCGCGTGCTATACCTCTCACGACTCCCTACGACAGGTTAGGGATCCCGCGAGGTACAACTTACCTCCACCTGCGGGAGCTGTCACCATCCCTTAGGTGGGCATATCCCTGCTGAGCTACTGACCCACATACGAAGACTTTTACATGCAATCGCAGAGGTAGGCCAGCCGAGGGCGTTTTCTTGATCGTCGTAGCATAGGCATACGCGCGGTAGAACGCCTTAAGACTGACCCGCATATCGAGGCCGGAGTGCTAACTCTCCGGACCGATTATCTGATCAGGTCGAATTCTCGGACAGTCTTCCACGCTTAACTAACTATGGCGATGACTCTGTGTTTACTTTGCTCATTATGTGAGAATGCCAGGGTCGATCCCCTTTGTAGTCTCCTATTCTTCTCAAACTAGAGCCTAGACAAATGACTCTCCGATCCTGACCAACTACGATCCCATTCACAAGTATATATATATATATATATATATATATATATAAATGTATATATGTAAATTAGGGGAGCTGACTGAGCGGTGGACCTCACTTTCCCGATTGTCGTGTCCCTTTGCCCGAATTTCTCAGACGATCCCAAACTCAGAAGACAACACAAATATCCAACACCTGGGCAAATGCAAGAAAACCACATACACGCATACAAATGTAGACACAGAATACGCTACAAACGTCAACCTTTAATCCATTCATAGCAAGCGACTCACGCCGCAAACCCTTGAAAACAACATTCCTTCCTAACCCTGACTCCTTTCACCCCAGCCCCACACATTTCGAAGACTCCTGAGTGTGATTTGAACAATTTAGGTATAGATACAGGGGAAAGATTTATCTGTTCCCTTCTTAGGTCTTGTCTTAGGTGTGGGTGTCAAGCTATGGTGGAAGTTGAGTCGGAGTTCTACCGACCTGTTATCCAGAGATAACATA
This sequence comes from Chara braunii, assembly GCA_003427395.1. Lineage (NCBI taxonomy): Eukaryota > Viridiplantae > Streptophyta > Charophyceae > Charales > Characeae > Chara > Chara braunii. The sequence goes on from BFEA01000136.1 coordinate 2,270,381, forward strand.
ATTGTTGTTCTTACGGATTCCCCAGTAAGTTCTCCGAAGTGTCGAAACCTGTAGACACAACACAGTCCAAAAGAAACTTAACATCTCTCTTCCTAACTGAGATTCTAGAAAGTTTACTTCTAGACTCTGTGTTTTCTGTCTGACTCCTATCCTTAACTAACCGTTTGGGCTGTTGCCCCAAGTGTGCTTTGGCTCACAAGGGCCAAGACCCACAAGATTTGCCTTCGTCAAACAAGTTTCAGTAACAAGTGGATATATCATGAATGATCTGTCATACCACCTCTAACTTTCTCCACAATCTGCATTGTTCAGTCCTAACTAACTATCTCTGATTCTACTGAGAGGGGACAAGTGAGATCTTACCTCAGAGAGAGACTATTTATTTGTCTGATTTTCTTTCCATGAGATTCTTTCCACAAGTTGGATTGATTATGTGTTCATGTGTGTTGGGAGAAAGAAGGGAACTCATACAGGATAATCCAGAAAAGGGATAGGAATGAGATATAGAAAGGGATATGGAGAATTATTGTGACAGTAAAAAGGGGGGTGAACTATTATTCACTACTTGAAGCGGAAGACTCTTATCACTGGCTAGCCCTCAATAAGGCGGGTGTACAAGGATCTTTCTTATTCTTATCATTGACTAAGCGCTAGGATGTTTATTGATAAGGCAGGTGTCCTTCAAACCTCACAACTCTTATATCAGACTAGTCACTGATAAAACAAGATTTTCCTGCTTCTCTTATCCCTGGCTAGCCCTCAACAAGGCGGGTGTCCAAGGATCCTTACTACTCTTACCACTGAATGAATGTTAGGTTGATCAATGATAAGGCAAGTGTCCTTGAACCCCACTATTCTTATATCAGACTAGTCACTGATAAGGCAGAATTTCCCTGCTTCTCTTATCACAGGCTAGCCCTCAATAAGGCGGGTGTCTAAGGATCCTTACTACTCTTACCACTGAAAAAAACGTAAGGCTTATCGGAGGTAAGGCAGACTTTCCCTGCTATTCTTACCTCCACACAAGTCTTATCGACGGATCGAGTTATCGCCTTTGTTGACACTCGCCTTGAACCGTTGTCAGTTTCCGGAACTTATGCTCGGATAAGGCGTATGACAAAAATTAAATGACAAGAAACATCATCGTTGTATTCAATCACAACAAGCTGACCCAATGAATACCCATCATCATTAGGCGACGTATAGAGAAAAGAATATGAGAAATCAATCCCCTTTGCATCCACATCCCCAAAGAACACCCACATAGTAAGATCGTTGTACCCTCGTTACTAACATAGTTGTAGGTAGCAGCCTAAAGGTTACAAATTTAGGGTTTAGGGTTTAGGGTTTATATTGAAGCACACATACCTCACTGCTCCCTGCCTCCAGAGTTCCACCTGAACTCCGGCAGAGCTCCCGCAATCGCCCTGTCATTGGTCATATACAACTCATGCAATCGATTGTTGGGCTCTTAGGGTTAGCTGAGGTAAGGGTTAACTCAACGGGGATCAAACCCTTAATCAATAAGTCGAGGGGCATGTATCCGAAAGGTCCGCACAAAGACAAGTATGGAGGAGGATGGAGGAGGTGGGCACCATGATAGCGTCTCCCTCCTTTCCAATGCCTCATACTCTCCTTTTCTGGCTCTGTATAATGCCTAATGATAACAATCAGAATAATGACACATAATAATAATAATAATAATAATAATAATAATAATAATAATAATGATAATAATAATAATAATAAAATAACAATAATGACGATAATAATAAGTAATAATAGCAATAATAACCATAATAATAATAATTGCGAGGCATACGAGCGTGACGATATACAGAAACCAAGTTGCGAAATCACACAGATGTCCGAGTAGAGATGTACAGACAGAGCTCAATAGCCCCTAGAATTCGTCAAAATGGGCCACCATAAAGAAGTAATGAACCAACACTCGTGTCCATGGGCCCCATCAACACGCCTTTCAAGGCTGCTCCTTTCTGCCTGGCGCCCAGCGCCCGAGTGTATCTGTGTAGGTATGTTACTGTGTATGTACGATTGTCACAACATCTGTGTAAGTGTCACGGGATCTGCCTATGTCACCGGGCCTGTTTCACTGTATTTGCGTGTTCATTACTGTGTGATGGTGAAAGGTAAGGTCGTAGCCGCTGCAATCCCAAAAGTCGGATCCACAGACTTCCGGGAGGTCCAAGTGGCCTTTTCAAACGTTGCTCACAGTGGACTAGAGGTGAGTGAGCATGCGGTGAGTCCACCCCTGCCAAGTCCGCCGTACCTAGTCCTAGTTCCTCTTAGTTGAGTCAACAAGTGTCATGTGGGACTGTGTACACAAGGGCCTAATGGAAAAGGCAGACCAGCAGCGAACATAAGTATAAATCAAGAGGCAGCGTCCGACCATTCACTGATTTTTGCCGCACGAGCCATGCGGAAGCGTTTGCTGTACAAAGGTGGTCTTCAGATACCCGTGGTTGAAGTGGGCTGAAGGAGAGAGCCTAGCCATAGCTGTAGTAGGTGGCAACGACCGTAGCTGGTTGAGTGCAGCGTGCGTGTCTCACAGCATTAGCGTGTCACTGTGCACCTGTGCATGTGGCTGTGTGATTGGCACGGTCTTCTGTATATGTCACACGGTATCGGTGTATGTGCATGTGCCTATGACTGTGTATTCAACTTGCGCACCTTATGTCTGCGTACTGTATTCTCACTGTGCATCGTGTGGTACCATGTACTACGTGTCTGTGCACTACGCCTGTGACACCGTGCTCGTTTTTCCGTGTTTGCGCGTGTGTCGCAGCATGATTGTGTGTGACTGTGCACACCGTGTGTGTCTCTGCATACTGTGGGTAACTGTGCCACCGACCGGGTACAATTGCATTGCTGTGTACAGGTGCGTCACTGTGTACAACTGTATTCCTGTGAACAACTGCTCACCGCTGTATCACCGCGTACAACTGTGTCACCTCGTACAACCGCGTCACTATGTACGTGTGGCTGTCTGTGTACACACAGTTATCTGTGTGTGTCACCGTATCTGTCTGCGTCACTGTACCTGTCCGTGTTACAACAACTGGCCGTGGGCGTCTTAGCACCCGCGTGTGTGTCACAGTGTACCGTGCGTCTTTGTGTATGTCACAGTGGTTGTGCCTATGTATCACTGTGACTGAGTGACTATGCACTGTGTGCTTGAGTCACTGTATATCTATGCATTCGCTGTATGTCTGCGTGTTCCGTGTCTGTGTGACTGAGGTGAGTCTGCGGTGCAATGTCATGCCGCCAGCGGCACCGGACTAGTCAGTCCCAGTCTAGCCCAGTAAATACCTTATGAGACTGTGTGTGCCATTGTTCGATGGGAAAAGGCAGACCACCGTGTTACATGAGTATACATCAGGAGGCAACACTCAGCCATTCATTCATTCCCGCGGAAGCCATGCGAAAGCGCTGCTACAGAGGCTCCTGCAACGCTAGTCTGCAGGCGCCTGGAGAGGGCAGAGTATACGGCATCGTCTGATTGCACAAATAATAATAATAATAATAATAATAATAATAATAATAATAATAATAATAATAATAATAATAAAAAATAAAAAAGTGCAAGAAGATGAGTAATAGAAACATGGTAATATCCAGATTGCACAATCACATTTGAGAGCCAGGATGTATCACAGTGTCCAGAAAGCCGCATTGCACCAATATAACCCCAATGAAGAATCGTAACTCTGAAAGTCAATGGCAATGAGAGCTTGTTCTCGCCACCACCAACATGAGTATCCTGGCCTTATCTCTCTACCTGGCGCTAGGTGCCCAGCCTACTCCCTACACAACTACTACTACCTACGAATTGACAATGCGACTGTTGACATCAACGACAATCAAAAGGACTTGAAGATGTCGCCCGGGCAGCCCATCGTCAATACCCGGTAAGTGCCCTCACATCATCATCATCATCATTATCATAATCATCATCATCCCCCTCCACTTTTATCCTCTATCTCTCTCCTTTCCTCTCTCCTTTCTTTGATTCTCTTCTCATCTCCTCCTTCTCCCCCCCTTCCGATCTTTCTCCTTTTTTTTTTTTTTTTTTTTTTTTTTTCTCTGTACTGGCATTATCTTTTATCCTCGTCATGTATCTCGCTCCCTTTTTCACCGATGCCGTTCCTAGATATCGATTGTACGCGGGCAGGGTTGAGTTCGGATCCATCCGAACACGGCAATGTATCTTGTCGTAATGACTGCAAGAATCACGCCTAAAAAAAAAAAATAATAATAACAAATATAATAATAATAATAATAATAATAATAATAATAATAATAACAATAAAAATAAATAATAATAATAATCATAATGCAAGGAGTATGAGTGATAGCAAACTTCAGAATCCAAGCAGCAACATACACATGAGACCAGATAGTCTTTACCTCGAACAAACAGCAGCATAGCGAACACACAAAGCTCATCATTGACAATGCTGGAATAGTCTCGTCATCATCATCAACGAAGAACCCATGTTGATATCCTATCTGACGCTCTGCGCCCAGACTACGGATGACAAATCCTAACTACGAAGCCGACAGATGACATTAACAACATTCCTGAAGTACGAGCATATGGCGACCAATGTCGCACGCTTTCCACCCCAGGTATGTCTTCCACTTCACTCACCCCTCGATCCTCCACAGATGCCATGTGCACCCACGGATCACCACACGCCTTCTTTTTCTCTCACGCACACTCATCTTCATGGTGACCACTTCACGCTCTACTCCCATTCGGTGCTCTACCTCCCTTTACCGATTCCCCATTCCTTTGCATACTTCTCCCTCCGCGCGGTGCTGTTTCTCCTTCCCCCCTGCTGTTTCTTCTCCCCGCCCGTGTTATTCCTCCTACTAGCTGCGCTGCCATTCTCCCTTTACTCTGCTTTCCTCTAGCGACCCGGCCACATGCTCTCCCTCTCTTCACACCGTATCTAGTCACAGTGACAGATAGATGCTTGATGCACCTGGCCATAATTATAGTCCAAGAAAAAAGAAAACAAAAGTCGAGCTAACTTTCAGATCGACTCTGTGATACGATTCGTGATGAGTAGAAGAATGCGCATCGGCCAGGTACGTTCATCCCATTTCCTATCCGTCGCCTTTCCTTCTCCCTTCCTACTCTTATTCTCCTTCTCTGTTTACTCCTCCTCCTTCTTCTTCTTCTCCTTCTTCTTCTTCTACCTCTACTTCTTCTACGTTATTCTCCTCTCCTCGCGGCTGTCTCCTAGTCCGCGGTCACCTCCCTCTTGTTGGCACAATCATCCTTCTTCTCTGCGCATTTGTCACTTCTTCCTCTGCGCATCAACCGCGCATACTCTTCTTAGCATCGTGCGTTCCTCCTTCCTCTTGCTGCGCTTGTCATTCCGCTCGCCCACTCTCTTCTCCTACTCCCTCTCTCCTCGTGCGCACACTCTCCCTCGTCTGCGCACGTCACCATCTTTCTCCCGCTTTCTTTCCCGTTTACCCCCATGCGCTGTCTCGTATGTCTTCCGCTTTTCACACCTTTCTACTTGTGTACGCTACCACTCTCACTTTCTGCAATCCATAACAACACCCGTAGCTTATATCAAGTTACTACAATAATAATAATAATAATATAATAATAATAATAATAATAATAATAATAATAATAATAATAATAATAATAATAATAATAATAATAATAGATAACGAATGTATATTGACTGGTCCTATACAGTCGACAAGGGGTGTATTGTGTTCGAGCTGATCGCCCGACCGCTGCGATTGCTACCAGCGGCGAACCGGTAAGTGCCTTTCAATCTCTCTCTCTCTTTCACACACACTTTCTCTCTCTCACTCTCTCTCTCTCTTTCACACACACTTTCTCTCTCTTGCTCTCTCTCTCTCACTCTCTCTCTCTCTCTCTCTGGTCGAATCATGTACGTCTCACGCACACACATCCCATCGATAGGACGAGCGAAGTCGGAATGAATCTTCTGCCGAAACGGGGAAATATACACTGACACTTTCTGACTTGCTCGTTCTATGGATCCAAGTAGCGCGCGTCGAGCCGTAGAGTTGAGGACTTGGCTCTCTTTCTCTCCCCCTCTCTTCGATCCCTCCTCCTCTTCTCCTCGATTCCTCTTCCTCCTCTTCTCTACGATCTCTCTTTCTCCTCTCCTCTACGATCTCTCTCTCTTTCTCCTTAGTCGAATCATGAACATCTCACACCCACACACTCCATCGATAGGACGAGCAAAATCGGAATGAATCTTCTGCTGAAACGTGGAAATATACACTGCCACTTTTTGATTTGCTCGTTCTATCGATCCAAGTAGCGTGCGGCGAGCCGTGATTGGAGGCTTACTCTCTCTCTCTCTCTCACTTCCACACACACTCATATACGACTGACACTCCATGGGCGAGCGAGATCGAACACTCGACAGTGGGCGAGCAGCGGCGAAAGCGCGATAGCGGCTGGCGCAAACGGCAACGTATATCTCTATGTTGTGGTGGGAGATTCGTTGTCCATCCTATAGACAGAAGTACCGTGAGGTCCGCCGCTATCCTCACACACACACACACACACACACACACACACACACACACACACACACACACACACACACACACATAGGTGTAGTGATGAAAATCTTTACGTTATAGTGGTAGATTCATTCATTTTATTTTATTTATTTGCTTATTTATTTGTTTATTTATTTATTTGTTTATTTATTTATTTGTTTATTCGTTTATTCATCCTGCTCGTTCTATTGATGATAGTGTTGGGAGCGATCCTCAAGATTGAAGACTCACCTATCTTTTATTTTGCTCTCCCCGTCATCGTCGAGTCTGTCGGAGTCGTCAACCCGTCATCGCAGGTGCATCGCCCTCCCCGATTCTTCATGAGGATCCGTCCCGGTGTGCAGCATACCATGACCACGGCACGGGGCGCTACGAACACAAGCTTGCTTCCCATCAGATGAGCCAGGCGGACGTCAGGTAAGTCGCCCTTCGTCTCTCTCCTTCTCCCCCTCCTCCTTCTTCTTCTTCTTCCTTCTTTCTTCTTCTCCTTCTCCTCTCCCCTTCGTCCTCTTCTACCTTTCCTCCCCGCGCGTGTCTTCGCTATCCCACGCACACGGCTTCCTCCTCTCCCTGGTTCACACTAAGTCGTGCATGCCGCGCTTGAACTCCGCGCTGTCACAAAGTCGGGTACGGTCCGACTGGCCTTGCTCCCAGCACTGCTACCGTGGTGCCGTATCAACACCTCTTCTCGGGAACGAATTTGCCCGAGAATCGAGGTAGATTCATTAAGGTATTTTCAAGCAGAATAGTACAAGTGAAAAGAAAAAAATAAAAAAAGGCTTAATCGAGAATTTTGAAAGGGAACAGTGAATCCGAAAAGGAGAAAATAAATTTCTAACAAAATCTAACCGATAATGTCCTTACCTTGCCAAGTGGCGGTCCCCGTTACAAWAGAGGCTCACGTTCCAACTAACCTACTAACAGTAACTAACTCCTAATTCGAAGGTCGCGGGTTCGAGTCCCGGCCTCCCGAACACGGGTGAACAAAAGAAGAACCCCTTTTCAAAACGAAGCTAGCTCAAAAGGAAAGTAAGCCTCAATTCCTGTATCTCCTATTTGTCAATATACACCTAAACCTACCAAGCTAGCTTCCACTTCAAGTAGAAATGGGGCAGCTCCGATGTATTTAAGCTAGTAAGGCTCAGTCTGCCCAATGGCCCGAGCCCGTTTCCGAGTCTGTGCGTGAGTACTTGTTGTTCGGCGTGCCTGTCTGAGTGCCTGTCGGCTTGAGTATGTGTGTGGCCCGCAAGGGCACTTGGTTGACCGGTAGGCCCGAAGGCCGGTACTTACCTGTTGCCTTGACGTCAAGGGTTGTGACAGCACTCAAGTGGCGGGGGAAGATGTTTGCGGCGCTAAAGAGCCGCCTAAAACACTCAAGTAGTAGGTAGGCCAGTATCACTCCATGTAGAGGTAGATGCAGCGGGTACTTGACTCGGAGGCCGAGTACGGAAAGACAAAAAGTTTTAAGCCCCTGGTACCGGTAGACAGACAGGTACCAGAGCAAATCTCAGTGCGTGTCGTAGATCTTCCTGGCACAATAGTAACCCAACTGACCCTTTGACCTCTTCTGTCGAGGGGTATCACTATTGAACCTAATCATTACGGCGCGTGTTATAGGAACGCGCGCACACACTTAATGAAATTTTCTCACCGATTTTCGCCCCGGCCTCAGTGGCCGAGGATTTTGCTTCCAGTGTCATGCCAAGCGTGTACACCCTTCTCGTCCCAGACTGGCTACGTCATGGTGGCTGACGCCACCACTTTGTCGAATGCAAAGACATGGCAAAATACGCTTGTAAGGGTATTTTGTCTGACATCGCTCCCCAATAACAACGTGCCTAGTTTTCCCAATTCGCCTTTTTTGGAGGGTATCGCCGAAACTAGGATCCGTGATTGCTGCACTGTTATCGGTGTGCGTAAGCCATTCTGCCACCATCTTGGCAGACAAATTAGTTAATAGCCGAATATTACTCAACACGTTCGAAGTTGGGTTCGTCAGGTGAACTATTCTACCCAATAAAGATTGAGGTCATCCCATTTGCTTTTGTTGTCTGATATGTGTAGTAAGTCAAGAAAGGCAAACAACACACGGGTTTTTCCTCCTTCTGGCCTGCCAATGAGGTGTCGAACCATCTTTGGCTCTGGTAGCAAGACAACTTCCCCAAAGTTCCACAACATATGGATTTTGACTTGATTACACACCATTACCTGTGTGGGTGTGCCTTTCAATAAGACAGAAGGGAGGAGGAGAACCTCATCAATGCCTTTTAGGGTCAGAAACCTCGGATTTTGGCCATCATGAGAACAAACTATGGGGATCAGATAATCAACTATTTGCCCATTTGCTTTCGCTTTATCCTCCCTGTTCAATGTTCTCATAGGTGTTCCTAGAGTCAGAGAACGTTTTACGGTTTTTGTCATTTGTGTTCTACCTCTTTTGAGAATAGAACTTCTGACAATCACCTCCCCTTGTCCTACTGTTTCCTCATCCTCCTCTCTTCATTGAATTTTGAAACCTTCTACCTTCGGGCCTTTTACTGACGAAATTAGGCTTACGTGTCTTTGTCCCTGAGGCTCTGGTGGCGGGGGGTGGGAAATTTGAATATCAGGGGGGGAAAGGGCTCTTTTGCAACTTCTGTATCTTCTTCTCTTTCCTTATACAGACTCTTATCCCCCAAAACTTGTTCCGAAAACTCCATCAACCCTTCGGGAGGGCTGAAAAATTATGTGGACCTCTGCCGTACCTCGAGGGCGTCCCCATCCTCCTCTTCTGACGAGGATGATCCCAAGGCACTGTCCTTCTCTTCAGGGGAGCCCTTCTTGATAACATCAGGTCGTGTGTCGGACAATTTATTCAGGTATACTGAGCAGTTCTTTGGCATTACAGAGTTCGGATGGGAGGGGATGGGGGATGCATCCTTAGAGGGGTCGGGCATGTTTATTCCTTCCTCTCGATTCTCTCGGTCCCTGTATTGTGCCTTAGTACCCCCAGGGGAGAAGCTCCTCCCCCTTTTTCCCTTCGGGGTGTGGAACCCGTTTCCCTTCTCCTCTCGATTTACCCCATTGGGACCGGGATACTGGGTTGTGTTTTTTTTGGATTGTCTTTCTTCCTCGATTGCCCTGTCCCCCGTCGATCTCTTGCTTTCCGAGTTTATAGTACCCTTAGCTCTTTCTTCCCATTCCTTTCTCTGTTCTGTTAGTAAACTAGAATCAATCAGAGCACGGGTAGGGGCCGAAGTATCATGTATCTTGTTTTCCTTCCAAATCTATTTTTGTTGCCTGCGTTTTTCCAATTGTTTTTTCTTGGGAGCTTTCTTGTTCTTCTTCCTTGGTCTCGGGGTCCAGGGCCGATCTGGTACCTTATCCGTGAGGGATGGAGCCTTGTTCTTGGAAAGAGTGTTGGTTTCCTTGTTTTTCTCAGACACATGTTCGTTCATTATTTCTTTTGTGGGGGCATCCTCATCCATCTTCTCATCCTCTATCTGGGGTCTCCCTTCATCGTCCTTTTCCTTTTTCTCAGGCGTTAGGTCCCGACCCTCCGAATCTTTTTCCTTTAATCCCGGATGATTCTCATCTGAAGGAGGAAGAGGTACGTCACCCTTTTCCCCCCTTTCCTTTTTTTCTTCCTTTCCAGCCACTTCTCCTTTATCCCCTTCCCCTCCTTCCGACTGCTGTTCCCTTTTATTGGTCTTGTCTACCTGTGCCCCCTTCCCCAATGACTGCTTATCCTTTCCTTGATTCAGGTTTGGACTGTGTTTTCTTTTCGGGCACGACTCGTCGTTTTCTGAGTGAGAACACTGACGACAAGCCTGTCACCATGGAGCTTGAGCGTGAATCACCTCAATTTCCACATACCCTCCCCGTTTCATATCTATGATCAAGTATGGTTTATAACAGGGTCGGGCAGCAGGTTCCAGGTCGAAACGTATGTTGACGAGTTCAAGTGACATCGAATCAACAAAGGTCTCATACTTCTTGAGGATTTTACCAAAAGCTTTGGTAACAGTTGATGTCTGGTATGCCAGGGTTGCGACTGACACAAACATGCATCTTACCCAAAAGTAGTGAAAACGTGTTGCCTCCCGCTACTCGTAAAGTTGTTGTTCATTCATCCAAGGACAGAAGGAAATAGAATATTTTTTCCCATCTAATTCGATATTGTCTTTTTTTTTCCTCAACAGCCAGTAGATATTTCCTTGGCGGAGACTACATACGTGGCCAGGTTGAATCCTTCATTGTGGAATATCCCCCTTTTTGGCGGGGTACTAATTGTCCCACCCGTTGCCCAAGCATTCTCGTACCTACGAATCAGCCAAATTTTGACTGCCACGGCAACGACTTTGAGTCATTTTCAAAAAATATCTAAACTGCATTTTCGTTGAGCCATTCCTCCTGAATTTCAAAGTATGCGGGGTTGACGACCACTCGTGCATAGTCATCCCCCACCTCCACTTGGTCCGAAATGAGGTCATCTGGCAGAAAGTCTTCGTTGTAACATTTTTCGATGAGATCCTGAATTCTCTTTTTCTCATCCGGACTCATCGTGGGGGAGGAAAGTGGAAACTGTCGAATCGGCCATAGTAAATGACTCAGGGGCACAATTCGGGACCGACTCTTGGAAGCAAATCGAATACACTTCAACCACAAAGAGTTTAAAACGAAATCTAAATAGTTTTATTTATAAATAGTGAAACCTTTATAAATAGAATAGGTCGGCCTTAATTACCTTTCACACCTTAGCACGAGTGTGTGTGTGTGTGGGGGGGGTTACCTTCCCTTGGAAGAGGGTGACAGCGTAACTCCAGCATTAAGCTCCTTTGTCAACGTCGTTCGTTTATTGCTTGCAACTATGCTCCTGTTGACAAGATAAAGTTACACTTTCCTGCCTCCTCCTCTTCTCATATTCCTCTCATGTTCCTTATACCCCCTTAGTCTCTGTCTTCTGATGGTAGTCGTATTGCTCCTGACTTCCACTCCCACGCTTCGGGTAACCTAACCTCCTTCCGTTGTCCCCATCCCCCTCCCATATCCCAACCCGATGCCTCCCTTCCGAGTTGTTCGCTCTTCCACGGTCTCTCATCTACCTTAAAAACTATGTTTAGGTTATGGCGACGCTTCGTTCCTGCCCTAGTCGCGCTTAAGCGGTAAACGCTTAGCGCTATGATTACCGCTCGCCTCCCTTCGCCCGAACTTCTCGCGTTGCTATATATATATATATATTATGAAAACATCATATTATTACCAAGGTCAAATCGAGGTCAGGGACCTCACAATTCAACCCGGAGTTATCCTGGCAGCTTCAACCAGTTTAGCTTACGAGTTGTGGCTCGTTGAAAAACAGCAACTCATGGAAGTCATGAGAATACTCTAGGAACAGAAGTGACCAAATCCAGGCCGGTGTTCTGAAACCTCACTCTCCACAACAAAGTTAAGCCACAGGCAAGAAAAACCTAACAAACCAAAAATTAATAATAAGGAAAACAAAAGAAAACCATCAACCCTACCTTTATACCTTCTTCAGGACAACTGTCTAATACGACGGGTGGACCTTAGCGGACCACAGAGCCACGAAACCAATGCATACTCCCTCCTCTCAAATACCCTGTTGTCGTCCTACTGTGGATTAACAGAACCGAGTACTAAGTTCGTAGTCCCTAACTCACTCCCAAAACCACTTGTCGAAGATCAATTTCCCCTCCTCAACTTCACCGGTTTCCCACCCAACCTCCAAGTTACCCCAAACCAAGATCCTTGGCCTTTCCTTCTCCAATCCGCCTGAATGATCCTTCTCAGTGAGGATTTGAACAAGGTCCTGATTTCCTTATTTGTAATTTCTCCGTCCTCGAAAATCCGTAGGTTCCTCTCCTTCCACATGACATTACAGCCCACCGCTCTGGCTGCTTGGGCCATGTAGCCCTAACCCTTCTTCACTTCCATGTTTTCTGGAATTTCCCTAGGAGTACCCAAACTCTGTCCTATGCCAGATTGCCTTCTGACTTGCTGACCCAATAAGAATTCCACCAGTCCCAAATTCTCTTCAACATAGGATAATCATACCACAGATGTACAGTCGACTCATAAACCCAGTTACATCGTTTGCATGTCAGGTCTATCTTCATTCCCCTTTGGAACAAGCTTACTACTGATGGAGTGGCCAGAAGGGATAACAACCACATGTTTGCTGCCAATCTGGGATATGGGGCAACCTTCAATTGGGTCCAACAACGAACCAACTTCTTTTCAATCTGCTCAGGATTGATATCTAACACTTGCATCCATCTGGATACTGCATCAGATCTGGGTGTTTGAGTAGAAGTTTGTGCCAAGTACCCTTGTTCAATAGAGTAACAAACCAGTGGTTTGTCCTCCCTACCAGCCCCTTCCCCTCTTCTACCACACATTTTTGGGTCCAATTTAAGGTCAGCGATTGCCAGTCCTTTTGCAAACAATTTACACGTTCAAATTCCTTCTTCGTCGCAGTCGTCCCAAACTCGAACTTGAGCTAGGTCGGCTGAACACGGTGGGTGAGTGAGGCCATCCTATTATACTAAAGAAGATGAATCAGGATTGCTGTTTTCCCAACACTGAAAGAACCTCTTATCTTGAATATCAATATTCACTAATTTCCAGAAAACCGAGGCAGTTTCCAGTGGCCGGCTAATGTACCAGGTACAAGGGGGATGCACCCCCTCCGGACTGAGAATAACTTTCCATTGTTATGGAATTGCGTCAGTAAGATCGCTTAACCTTTCCTCAACAAACCAAAACGAGCCCAACACCTCCCTGAAGGCCTCGGGGGACTTCCATTGGTTTTCCCATTTATTCCACAGATCACCACCTCTCAGAACACCTCTTTCTATCCATTTTCCCTCGAGAGAGATCTGCAGCAAACCACCTGCCATCAGGGCCGCGACGAATGTACGGGTTTTCAAATAGTGGTTGTAGTAAGACTTCTGTTTTAGTAATAGGGAGAAGCCATGTATTTGACATCAATTTTTTTCAAGCGGAAATAACTACTGCCCATAAATCTGATTTCACATAGTTCAAGAAGGAAGGGATAAGCAGACAGGTCCACACATCAGGTGGTCTGGGTAGATTCCATTCCAAGGACATAATGTTTTTGCCAAAGCAACCCAATGTTCCTCCTCCTCTGCGCTTATCGCCCTGACTATCCATCGCATTAGCATTGCTACAGTCTTTCGTTGTTGATCGATTAAATTCATGCCCCCTCCTCTTTAGGGCAACACATAAGTTCCCAAGCGACTTTAGAACGGAAGCCTTCTTCTTCTTTAGCAAAGGGTTTCCATATAAATTTAGCAATCTGCTGTCGGATTAAGGAGCACAAACTTTTTCCCAGCGGCCAGACTGCTGCTACAAACCACAATAAGGCAAACAATGCCCCATTTATAACCAAAACCCACCCATATAAGGACAAGTGGGGAGTTTTTCCCCAGGTAGATACTCTCTGAATCATACGTTGTAGCAATATGCTTTCCTGATCCACTGTGCAAGAAAGCAGTGTTACTTGAACTCCTAAAAAGCGTTCAAAAACATCCGTGGTGATTCTCTTCATCACCCAATTTACCACTAGTAGATGGGGGTCAAGGAGAAAGAACACTGATTTGGCTTAGTTAACCGAATCCTCAGACAACTCTGAGTACTCATCTAGGCATTTTTTTAGTGCTGTCATTGAATCAACAGAATTCTTAGAAATAGGAAATAAGTCATCCGCGATGGCCTTCACCTTACATTGCCCAGAGCGTGCCTTGAGCCCAGTGATCTGTGGGCGAGTTCTGATATTGCATAACAAGTTTTCCATTTGGATCACGAATAAGAGAGGGGCAAGCGGACATCCCTGCCATAGAGACCTAGTCAGTGAAAAGGTTTCTGATAGGTTGTCATTGACCATCACCGCAGCAGTAGACAGGGTCACCACCCAGTTACACATATTCTCCCCAAAACCTACATGGCGCAGGGTGGTGAGGACGTAAGTTCAATTAACATGATCGTAAGTTTTTTCTAAGTCAAGCATCAATACTGAGGCATTGGCTTTTGTTCATTCCACCACGTCCAGAGTTTCCACTGCTATAACGATGTTATTAAAAATAGACCGGCCTTGTACAAAGGCAACTTGGTCCTGTTTAATTCAAGATGGCAGATGCCGAGCTAAACGACGCGCAAGCAGCTTTGCTAATAATTTATATGATACGTTCAAAACTGAGATCGGACGTCAGTTCCAAATCTTAGCGCAGTCTCTTTTTTTGTACAATAGGGAAATAATTTCATTCCTCATACCTTTCGACATGTTTTTACCTACTAGAACCTGATTGTAGATCTCAATTAATTCTTCCTTAATATCATTTCAAATGATTGCATATTGCTTCACTGGAAGCCCGTCCTCCCTAGGGGCTTTACCATGAGTCATCGAACACAATGCTTCCTAGGCTTCTTCCTTAGTGACAGGGCGGTGCATATATAATCTTCCCTGTATAGAGAGTCTAGCTGTAAACGCAGATCATTGATTTGAATTCTTCGAGAGATCTTCTGTTATATCCTCATTAGGGCGTCTGGTGGTTAGAATGTCTTGGTAGTACGCCGCATATTCACAGAGTTGAACTCGGTCTTGTTCACTTGGAAGATCATGGTAAAAAAGATGGGATAGCGAACTCATCGATTGAGACAATCATTTAGGGGTCAGCTTTTGGAATGTTTCTCTGGTCATGCGGTCATAAACCGCAATTCCTTTGATTTTCAACCGCTCAGCCCAAACGTCCGATTGCTCTTGTTGGTAGGTACCCTATTCTGCCGAGTGTTTTTTCCTAATAGGGCTCCACACCAGGTTGGAGATAGGGTGCAGGTTCATTCGTAATTCGGCATATTCTACTTTTTTTAATCAGAGCAGTTTCTCGTTTGTTCCTATCAGCAGCCAAAATACGCGAGAAAATGCTCAAATGTTTCGAAAAAATCAGCAGCTGAGTCAAAGGAATCTCGGTTTTTTTTCCAGTCCACCCAAAATATGTGCATCCAATCCTTGATCCCCGGTTCTTATAAGATCTCAGTGTTAACCCTGAAGTACTCGGGACCCCTTTCGGTTTTAGTACCATCAAGCAAGAACAAGACTGGTTTATGGTCTGAAAAGGTACCCAACTGCTCATAAATATTAATCGTGGTGCTCCACACTGAGGGTAACACGAGATATAAATCTAACCTTTTGCTCACCGTACCTTCTTCCCTGAAGTTTGAAGTCCAGGTATTACCCGAGTTGCCAGGGTGCAATAGACTATATGGTTCTGACAAGTCCAAATCAGTCATCAGGTCGGTGAGTTCTTTGATGTCCTTGCTACCCCCAGTAACACCGTTTTTATCCAAGGAGGCATTCCAATCACCGACAATGATCAAGTTCTCACAATCTTATAATAAACAAAGGAAGATCGCTGAAAAAAAAATCTCGTTCTTTGCAATTAGTAGACGCATATGTCGAGGCGATCACCCCTTCCTGCTTCCCCATCCACAATTTTACCCAAGACCAACGACCCCATAGATCTGCACAAACGTCAACAATCTCAGATTCAAGGTTCCTGTGAATCTGTATAGAAACACCTCCCCTCGAACCACAGGCAGAGGACCAAATTTGTGGTTCATCCCACCATGCTCCTAACTTAACAATTTTGGACTCTGAAAGCTTAGTCTCTTGAAGACAAACGATATCTATTTTTTTGTCATGGATCCAACTTTTAAGGCGACCTCGTTTATTCCTACCGTTTGAATCACCCAACCCACGGATATTCCACGTAGCTAGTTTAAGTTTGCCTATTCATGGACAAGAATCCAATAGGTTGGACCTGAACAAGACCTGTCGGGATTACCCTAGATTGAGGCCATGGCTAAAGTAAGACTCGTTTCAAAAAAGGCGAATCAACCTTTTTGTCCTTTCCCAGTTTGGAGTTCAATTCGTGGAGGAATTCCGCAGTCGTATTAACAACCACTTTAATTCGCCGAAGTTCCGGTTTCCTAACGTCCAAAAACCAAGCTAGTGGAATTAGGCGAAGACCTTTCTTCTCGAGGGAGTCAAATTGACCCATTGCGAAGCGAACATCGAAAAGTGGCGCAAAAAAATTCACTCGACTACCGGCAATGTCGACAAGAAATCGAGGCATGAAAACTTCGACAATAAGCTGAAGAGTGAATTTACCTTGGAACAAAGTTTGAGCAAGGTTTTCCATAACACAGGGCATCAAAGACTTCGGACACGTCATGTTAAACAACAAGGGGTTCCCATCCAAACCTATCCAAACACCCAAAATGAATCCCTAACTGCAGCAAGAACAATCGGAAGGAGGTTCGCTACAACACTACTTTGGCCTTTCGAGAGGGCTTTTATTCGAGCTCGAGAGGATTTTTGCTCACCTGAGATCCCCAAAGGGGTTTGAGCCGCGTACTGAAAAAAGCCATTGGAACTATGCGAGGCTTCAACCATCGGACCATCGATTTGGATATCAACTCCTGTTCCCTCACTTAGCCTTTGTGCTTTTCCATGGGATTCCCCCCGGACGCGACTGCCTATCTGAGAGGTTGAGCCCCCTACAGGGGGCATTGTTTGCTGATATTGGGGAATCATTCCCACACCTTGATTCATACCTTGGAGTGTACCCCCCTGCCCGTACGTCCAAGGGGCAAAAACATGAAGATTAGCCACTGATGGACTGACATTTAGGAGAGGATCTGCAACAGAGAAGCCTTGTTGGTGAGGCAGGAATGGATGCGGCGAAATTCCTTGTAGATATGATGCCCACACAAGATTTGTCGACGGATTCATCGGAGCGGGGTGCTGGACTTCCCCTCCTTTACTCGACTATCGAGGGAAGGGGGGAAACATAGGGTTAACTCGAAGTACAGTTTCCGCTGGAACTCCAGGTGGCACCGTGTTGCTGATTCCTACTCCGGAGGTCAATTGAGCGGCCGCCCCTGGTGCTTGAAGCGGGCCTTGATATTGTGACCGAGGAACTCCTTCTGTAGACGCCATAGACGCCTGTGGGTTGTTAAAAGGTCGTTCCCCTTTATTCCTCCTTGCAGGCCTACTACAAGTATCTTCTGTATGGAAGAACGTGCAGCACCTTCTGCACCACTCACTATCAACACATGCCAACTTCACCTCCATCAGGTCTCCCTGACAGGTTCTGATCCATATCTTGTCTTTCATCAACTCTTTCCTACTGGGGTCAATATCGAACCGCAAGTTGATCAATTTTGGGTCAGTCTCGTCGACTTCTGGTAAATCGGCCTTCACGATTCTCCCAATTGCTCTCTCCACATGATCTCGTAGAAAGACCACCTCGTCCAAAGGTACTCCAACAGCAACTACCAAAAAAACCTTCTCATCAATCGTCATCCTCCAATCCCTAACTCCGACCCTGGTCATCCAGGGTTTGAATTCTGTGCGGTACGTGGTGCCTCCCAAATCAATGCAGTCGGTCTTCTTGTTCAACAACCAATCAGTAATTTCCTGTATCCTTGGAAAATAAGAAGCCACATTCGAAAACTCCACTTTGATTTGGCCTGGTTTGAAATTTACTCCAAAGGTGTCATCCCTTATCCAACCATCTTCATAAGCGCGAATAAAATCTTCCTTGACTCTCCTTGGAAGGAATCTTGCCCCATCACGAAATATCACCGTCACCGTCCTGGCCTTCAACCACCTCACCTTCAGTTCATCAATAGAGTTGTTAAGCACAAAGGTTACCTCCGTGCCATTGATTTCCATGGTGCCTCCATCACGGAAGAATTCTATCTTCATAGCAAGCTCTCAACATCTCCTTCACTCGTTCTTCTTCAAGCGCATTATCATTTGGAACTTGAGCTCTATCTCCATGAGCTCCTGGCCCTTGAGCCCCCTAAGGGGTATGAACTTCTTCCATGGCTATCAAAAGGCATAGCAAACCCCCTTTGATAATGTATTGTAACTGTAGACTAGTGCAAAAACCACTTAAACCACTAGTACCTGGCCCAGCTATCGAGTCCGAGCCTCGGCCGACCGGTACGCCGATCCGTGCCAAGGCTCGGACTACCGGGCCTAGGCATCCCGAACGTTGGAAAGAAATGAACGAAAAAACCGAAAAAAAAAACCGAAAAAAAGTATGGCAGTGTATAGTCCCACGCTATAGCACCAGATTCGTTCGATTTTGCTCATCCTATGGAAAGCGCAGTACCAAGAGGCCAGCCGCGACGAGCGCGCGAGAGAGAGAGAGCGAGAGAGAGAGAGAGAGAGAGAGAGAGAGAGAGAGAGAGAGAGAGAGAGAGAGAGAGAGAGAGAGAGAGAGAGAGAG